>JACVBY030000279.1:0-241129 GCA_017589505.3 Metroxylon sagu | reverse complement strand
ATCACACACACACACACGCGCGCACACGCACTCTCTCTCTCTCTCTCTCTCTCTCACTTGGTTTCAAAATAGAAAATTAAGCTCTTATTTTGTCTTTGATTGGAACTTCATAAAAACCATCATCAGAAGACTGATTAAACCTTACATTTAAACTTTTTTTTTTTTTTTTTGATAAACTACATTTAGACTTCAATGGGAGTCAAATATGAACTACTTAGAAAGAAACTGATGCTTAAGCCATAACCTAATCAAAATTTGGGATCTAAAATCTTAAAACCCAGCAATGATGAAAGGGTGAAGTTCACCCAAAACTTTTGTCACTCCAACTAACTCCTAGAGCATGCCAACATAATTACTTCCATTGTTGCCATAACCAAGATAGGGTGCCATAAACAAGATAGGGTGTAGAAAGCCAGCTGGGAAGAGAATCTTCACTCCAAGCTAAGGAGGGGGACCTGTTGCGCGTTTCGCCCACCCACCCTTCTGTGAGTGTCTCAAGAAAGGCCACCAGCCTCTAATCCAATCCTAAAAATAACCCTTCACAAAGAGCACCACCTCTATCACATCCTGACAAAAGACCTGGCACACTGCCACAGGTAAAAGGGAATAATTCCCCTTCTCACCACCTCTCTCTCTCTCTCTCTCTCTCTCTCTTAATTACAGTCCTCAATTTCCCTCTTCATGGCTTATTGGTGTACTTCATTAAGTGTTCTCCTTTGGGCCCCCACGCCTATAAATGTGCGTGCAACCTGCCACCAAGGGAGGACCACTTCAATGGCCTCACAAGCCCTCTGGTGACGGTATATAAGGGCGCCCAAGACGGTCTCTTGGTTTACTCACACAGCAAGCATGGGTCAAATGAGCTCATTTCTTGCTGTACTCTCTCTATTCCTCTTGCTTCCCTCGCCTTCCCTTGGGAACTTGGACCACCGTTTCCCTCCATGGCATCCTCCATTGCATTTACCATCTTGGCCGCCTTACCACCACAGATCACCACCACCACTACCACCTCCGCCACCTTATGCTTATAGTCGTCCACCAAAACCTCCAAGAACACCACCATATGGATACAAGTCTCCGCCGCCACCTCCGGAGTACAAGCCACCCATATCTCCACCACTGCCTCCACCCATATCTCCACCACCGCCACATTATGCTTATAGTCCACCAAAACCTCCAAGAACACCACCATATGGATACAAGTCTCCGCCGCCACCGCCGGAGTACAAGCCACCCATATCTCCACCACTCCCTCCGAAGCCATTCAAATCTCCACCACCATCACCTCCAAAATACAAGCCACCACCACCACCAAAGCCGTACAACTCTCCACCACCAGCACCTCCGAAATACAAGCCGCCACCACCACCACCAAAGCCGTACAACTTTCCACCACCAGCACCTCCAAAATATAATCCTTTACCACCAAAGCCATACAACTCTCCACCACCAGCACCTCCAAAATACAAGCCAGCTCCACCAAAATATAAACCTTCGCCCCCAAAACCCTACAAGTCCCCACCACCACCGCTTCCAACTTGCAACCCATCACCACCAAAATATAAACCTATGCCTCCAAAAACATACAAGTCTCCACCACCACCACCACAATATAAACCTGCACCACTGAAGCCATACAAGCCTCCAAGTTACAAGCCACCACTACCACCATCACCACCCGTATATAAACCTTTACCACCAAAACCGTTCAAGTCATCTCCGCCACCCAAATATAAACCTTTGCCGCCGAAGCCATACAAGCCACCACCACCGTTGCCTCCAAAATACAAGCCGCCACCGCCAAAATACAAACCTCTGGCACCGAAGCCATGCCAGCCCCCGCGAACGCCACCGCTACCATCACCACCCCCAAAATATAAACCTTCACCACTGAAGCCATACAAGCCACCAACGCCACATTCACCACCAAAACCTTACCAACCTCCACCATCCCCACTTCCAAAATACAAGCCACCACCGGCACATAAGACCCCGGCGCCACCACAGAAGCCCGGCCACCAGCCTCCACCACCACCACCACCATATGAACCATACCCTTTTTACAACTATATTTCGCCGCCGCCGCCGCCACACCATCATCAACCAGAAGGAGTGCACAAGTGAGAGACCTGGAACTCCCACGGCAAAGGGATGCTTCATGGAGATTACTTCTAGTAAGCAGCAGTATGTTCTACTATCAACCTCTCTCCGCCGGACGGCGAGTGCCTCGTCATGCTAAGAGAATCTAGTAATGTTGAAGTCCAGTTAAGAGGCATGTAACTAGATCTTTTTATCATTATGTAGAGCAAAAATTAATAGCGTGTGCATGATGAATTTCTGGCAAAGAAAGCTCAAATAAAATGAAATCATCAGCCAACATATCCTGCGCGGATTCAGCCTCCTCTCGCATGCATTCTTGTTGACTTGAAAACTCTGTCATTCGTTGCTGCCAATTTCCTTCGTTCCTTCTTGGTTATGCAAACATGTGACCATCTACTAAGCCCTGTCGACATCCTTAGGACAAATAAAATGAAAGAGGGTGCCGGCGAGCTCAGCCCACGATGCCGGCAGGGGAAGGGCTGGGTGGCATGGCCCCCAAGCCCATGGGCCAATGGAGTCGGGACCGGGCCACCACGCCATGCCAGCCCATGGCACAGCCTGAGCTTGGCCAGACTTGCCGGCCTAATATGCCACATATTTTTTTTTTAAAAAAAAAATTTAAACTAATTTTATAAAAATTAAGTATGCATATCTTTGTGGCGGGCTATCCTCTACGCAATTTTTTATTTTTACTATTTTTATTTTTTAAAATTAATTTTATGAAAATTAAATAAATTATATTAAATATATGTATCTTTATACAGATTGAAGAGTCTCTAAATATTCAAAATAATTTTGCAATTAGTATTTTTATCTATTGAGAAGAGCAAATAGATTTTTCTAACTAACGGATAAGGAACTAGCCCTTTTTTATTGTTGAAAAGGATAAAAAAATTATTTTTTAAGAAAACAAATAAGAATATCTCTGAAATTAACTATGGATGTTAGAAGATGACAAAAATACAAAAAGATTACAAGTAGCTCATCGCATGCCAAACAATGCTACGAACTGCCCACTTGTATGGGTGATTTATGCCAACCCGCGATCATATCAGGCTAGCACATCATGAGTTATCATATCAGCATAGCCTGAAGGATCGTATTATGCCTAGCCTGGCATAATTGATATAATAGCCGTACTATGCTTAGCATGCTTGCATTATGCCAAGCTTGGTTGTGCTACGAATTGATCGACTTATTTGATATCTCTAAAAGTCATCGGATTCTATTAATTGTAACATTAACCGATTTTTCAAATCAATTCAGCATGTAAAGTCCTTAGATTTAAATCTTTTAACTTAAATTAGATGTTTAGACGGTATATTGGGCAAACGATGGAGTTCATATGGTTTATAAATTCACCATAATAGAATGTAAAAACCTCCCCAAACCTAATCTTTTGGTCGTGCTCTTAATCAGATTATGTTAAAGCAAATTTTGATTTAGTGTTGAAGCTGTTATTCAAGATCATTGAGAGGGAATTTTACTTGCACTAGCTATTCCCCTTCTAAATTCATTAGTTTCAAGTGCTAAGCTGATTAGTGCATGGCTTGAGGTTAGAGCAGCTTTTTTTACATTCTTCAAAGCGAAAATATTCTTTTTAAAGGTAAATTAGCAATTATTATGGCTCGAATCAATAGTCAGATAAATTGGTAATATCTTTACTTAAGTAACCTCCATATAATCATTCGATCCATACCAAAGTTTGAATGTTCATGTATTTATGCCAAGCAATAAATTACTTAGCGAATTGGACTGCACCATAAATTTTTCATCTTGACATATTCATTTTCAAAGGATTCCTTTCCTCAGGTTTTAGTTCCTCCTCTCCTTGTTACACCACCACCGCAAAAGGGAGAGGGACTTTGATGGCTCCATTGGAATCCATCCTCACCCGACTAGGCTTCCTCGGTCCTTATCATCACCAAAAAAGAGGAAGAGCCACCATTGAGCCTTTAATGACATGAATTCAACTGGACTTTGATCCTAAAACTGATTCTCCTTTTATCTTTGCAGGTTGCTGCTACATATTGTTTTAAAAGATTATTACACTAGGAATATGCAGACTTATTGCAAATTTTTAATTGAATTCTTATTTTCGTTTTTTCAGTTGAGTATGTTGATCCATAAAATTTGTCTGATCAAATATTTTTAACGGATGACAGACCATCGTCTTTGATGTGATGAATGAATTAAAAAAAAAAAAAAAAAGCTAAAATAGCTTCATGTGATACTAAGATAGCATCGATGGGAAGCAAAAAAAATTACAATAGAGAGATCCACGTAGATGTTAGTAACGTAAGGTGGGAAATGATGTGTTTTTCTTTTCATTTTTCATCTTTTACAAACCTCAACACATTCATTTGGTGTTATTTTCATCCTTCACGATACCACCATATAGATATGCTTGATTAAATAAATTTTATGGGTTGATATTACCCAATACACATATAAACTTAATTTAAAAACTTCAAATAAGTTCCTATGCACCTGATGTGTTTATCGTTTCTTAAAATAAAATCATTTCCACAAACACGCCATTGGATTTGCACATTGAAGACATCGTGTACACTTGAAGAGTGGTTCCGGCTCTTATGTTCTTGCTCGATAAACTTCACTTCAAATCGACGATCCCATTCACGTTCACAGGACCAGAGGAGGACCTCTCACAACCAGCCCCCAAACCGTGATAAACGGAGTGTTTTTCTCCCCCTAGCAACAGATAAACGCACCGCTTAACCAATGGACATCACCAGATAAATACCGTGTAATTGGTTGATTTGATTCAACTCTCTAACCGAAAATCAGACGGACATAACAAACGATAACATTTCAGAATACTGACAGTATATCCCGTTAGTTCTTAAGTTTCTTTCGATGTCATCGAAGGACGGAGTGCTGCCTCAAGAATTTTTTTTTTTAAAAAAAAAAAAAGCCCCGGGGGATGGGGGGGGGGAGGGAGGAAGTGATATGTAATAAATAATTACAATTTCAAACATTTTCGAATAGAATTCACTTGTCCCAGCACCTGCAGATGCGATTGAACCCCCCTATGGGGCACAAAAATCTTTATCCGTGCGCCGCATCAAAGTGGTGATTCAACCCCATGGTCAGCTCCACGTTGGCAACTCTTTAGTGGAGGACCATGCAAAACCACTGGAGAACGATCACGCTACCGTACTAGAAATTCCTCCCTTTGTATGGTGGCATTTCCTGTAACATCAAGATGGTAAAGCCGAAATCAACATGAGAAGGAAAAGCAAAAAAAATCATACAATGAAAAAGAAGAAACCAAGTCATGATCATGGCGACGTAATAGATGATCATTAATGATACATGACATTTTCAAATAACAAACTTCTTTCTTTCACATTTCAGAATTAAGATCATCAATGGTAAAATTACTTCAGTCCAGACTAAGTTTAGGAATGCAATGATTTTAATTTTATTAGTGTGAAAGTATAACAGAATTGTAATATGCTAAAAATCAATGGACAAACATTGAAGTTTATTTCAAAGGAAATCACTTAAAAAAAATCTAGCAGACATCACAAAGGACTTGATAATATATTTAACGATTGCAATAAATACATTATTGCAAGGAAAGTTTTCTTCATTTGAGCCCGTTATTGCATCCCTTCTGAAGCAGAACACTGAGTGGCTGCAAGCAAAAGGCTTCAAGTTCTTAACCGAGCATTGCCTTTAAAAATCACACAGATGCTTATTTTGTGTGAAGACAGCAATACAATTTTTTGGGACCAATTAAGGGTCCTGCTTTAGAATCTTAAGTGAGATTGCAAGATTGGAGGATCAACCAGCTAACCAGTTCATACCACATTTACCAAACTCTTCAACAAGGGAACATTAACAGATGCCATCAGCACAGTCAACATGACCTTTTTTTTAACAAAAGAATGATGTCTTTCATTCCAATTAAAGAGTAGAAAGTAATCTGAAAAATCATCTCAGCCACCATACATAATTTTGTCATCTTGCTTGAGTTTATAAGCTCAATTGCATCTTGGTTTGACCATTTGCTATTGCATTTGTTTATGATCTTTTTAGCATTATATTAATCTCATAATTTGATCACCTATATGGGTCTAGTTCATCAACTGCAATTGTATTGCATCATCTAACAGAGCATATAAGTTGCCTCTTTCCAGTGTCATAGCATGATCCAAATTCAACATAGGCTACCATATGGCCACCTAGATCCAAGATTATAAATAGTAAAGCTAAAGCAGATTCAATCTACAGCTCTTGAAAGATATGGCCATTATTACATCCAGAATTAACCAGATAACTTAAATTTGATCTATAAACTCATACCCATGTTTAAATATCACCACAATTTTGTAAATAATGAGGAAATCTTGAAATCATCTTTTGATAATTCAAGTTTTATGCCTCCCTCCATCATTGGATCACTAGCACAATCTTATAATGATAACCAACCTTGAAACTCCCAAATATGAACTGCAGAAGAGGTTGATTGTGCTAATTGACCATGACCAAACATTGGGTCATGCATTGAATCATTAAGAATAGAATAAGTACATTGCCAAGTTGCTTGTAATTTTAGAACAAACACTGACCACTTCATTAACCATAAAAAAATTGCATCAAGTGATAGACTAGCAATCCAGATAACCCTAAGTACATGAACATACTTAGCTTTAGATGTAGGAATTTCATCGAGTCTTCAAAGACTAGGTTCCTGGTTCTCCTTTCTAATAATGATTAGTTGTCCACAGCCAAAGCAGTCATTGATTTTTGACCCATGAACAGTTATTATACTTGGCTTTACATGTGGGAATTTCATCATATTCAAGGACAAATTCCTCGTGCTCCTTTCTAATTATGATCAATTATCCACCATTGGAACAGTTATTCTTTTTAACCAATAGCCTTCAATTGCTAGATTCACAATTTTTTGATCTGCAACCATGCCTATTTTGATCAGGTCATCAAGCAAAATTTGATGCAATCAAACCTCAAGAGATCATCAAAACTTACCCCAAATTCCAATCACATTATGAACTCTTCCTTGATACAAGGCATTCGCATATATTATTGATGGAGAAGGGAAAATTTAAATAATTTAGTTTATTTTTAGATTTTATTGAATTTTTAATATTTTATTTTGGTGATTTGAGGTTGTTATTGAGTCCTGTTTTAAGTAGAACTGTCATACAAGAATCCTCCTTTTATATATCAAGCTGGAGATTCCAGAGTTATTAGGATTAGATTTTAGCTAATTTAAGTATGTTTTTATATAGGACTCTATGGATTAGCATTTTATAGGGAAGACTTTCAATGTCCGCATGGAGATAGGCTATTGAGTTGTTATTTGGGGAAAAAATCATAACGTGTTGGGTAAAATAAGCCACGAAAAAGTCATCGAAGGATCCCATGGCTTGCTAATAAAAGCCTTTGAATGTGGTTTTTATAGAATGATGTTTTTTTTTTTTTTTGGCCAAGTTTGGCCCTTCTAATTTCCCACTCTTCTTGATGTCTTTATCTCTGCTTACCTTATCCTACCCTGCATGCACTATTTACTGAATTTCAGTTACAGATCAATTATGGACTCCCTTGTTTAGCCTCAAATCCAGTAGAACAATATTCCTCCTATCCTCCCATCAGGAAAACTATAGGGTCCAATTTATTTGACCTCTTGTTTGCCCTTAATCTCAAACATTGTCCACCAAGGTTCTCGTACACAGATTAGGAACAACAGAGACCATAACCCTGATTCAATCCTTTTCCTAGGTCAACATTCTACAGGTCATCCCCAATTGGTCTTACATCATTCATGATGTTGATACCGTGCTTCATGTTTGAAAGTCATCAACATGTGAATAGCTTGCCCTAATCCATGTGCCATAACAACAGCCCTGCCCCTTTGATACCAAATAGGTGCTTCATGATCAAAAATATATAAGATACCCAACAAATTCTTAATTGGATCTTCAAAAGAGAAGGATATAATCATATGAAAAAGATCAAACCAGCAACTGTTATCACCAGTATGAATGCTCATGCCCAAGGAAAAAAAAGATCTAGCCATAGTTCCCATGTAGGAGAAAAAGAAAATTATCAAAAAATAAACTAAAACTCAATTGAATATAATTCATCTCTCATGGGAGTTGCCTTTACCCTCCATAAACGGCCCTTGAAAACCCAAAACCCTGAGATCTCTTGACCAAGCCCTTAAAGTCAAACAACTAATTCTAACCATTAAATTGAACTCATTAAACATGTGTGTGCAAGTCTTTGTCACACAACCATCTAACTAGATAACTTCACTCAAATGGACCCTCCAAAATGTCACGTTGAGACACCCTGAAATCATATGTTGCGAAATTGAAGTAGACTCCCAGGTGTAAGCTTATGGGCCCCCAAAAAATATATGTTTATGCTTAGCTCCAAAAATAACCACTCAAAAAAATCCAAAGACTCATTAATCCCATCATGAAGCAAGCTTTCAGGCTAAAGAATTAAAGAAATGACTACAGAAGAAGGATCCCTGTTAGCTTGTACATTTATTCTGCTTAACAAAGAAGTTTACATCATGTCTAAATGGCATGCATTTCTTTAGAGCTAAAAGTTCCCATTTACGATAGATACTTAGAATATAAATAACTAATTTCAACTAAAGTTTCAAAGATATAGATATAGTTCTAGAAAACTGGATTATCAAGCAATTGATTTTCACATAGAAAATGATAAGGTCTTGCACTTTGTCATAGAGAAGCATCTTGCAGACCTTCCCCTTCCAATGTTCCCTGCAGGGTGCACCTGCAATCACCAACTTGGCATTGACATAATTTGGCAGTTCTAAGATGTTAATTGAAATGTGTTCTATGGTATCATTTTTCTAAATAATAACAAAGAAGAAATTGCTTGGGTGGCCACAATCTAAGGCTTTGACCAAAATTAAACATTTTGAACAGAACATTCTGAATTTGCAAGGACTGAATCAGAATAATCGGTCAAAATATCTAAAATCTTGTTTTGACCTATTTCAAAAGTTTTGGCCTCTTTCAACAACAATACCAAGCATCGATCAGGCTGTAGGGGCAATCAGTCATGTGCCAGTTTCGGTCACATGATTTTTGGTTGAAAAAGGATTTCGGCAAATTTTCTAAAGAAGTGACTTGTGACCATTTTAAGTGTCTGCCAAAGCATAGTCAGGTATGGCAAAAATCAAAAATACAATTTGATGGAAAGATCTTGGTCATTAGGATAGTCATGTTTAGTTTAATTTGATGGAAAGATTTTCTGGGACATTGGCATTGTTTTGAATACAACAATTTTTAGAATAGTAACAACCCAATCATTAAAAACAAACTATTTCAGCAAAATCTGAAAAATTCCTTAAGAATTTCCCATTAACACTCTCTAGGGTTTATTATGAAATCTTTAGCTGCAGAATATACAGTTCTAGCAGTCTTTAGCATTGTTCAAAAACTCGACCTCAAACTCAGCTGAGTCGGGCTGAATCAAAGATTTGGCCAAGTTCCCACTGAATCTTGGATTTTAATAATAAATTAATAATGTGTAAGAACATATAACATTATAATGAAACACTATCTACATGTATAAACTGCAAATGCAAACATCCGCACATCGTTCCCAATAGGGGCAAGCTGCAATTAAAAGTTAGACATTATATGAAATAAATGGGATACCATCAAACAGAAACCACCATGAATCTAATATCCAGTCATTTCTACCGGTGGAGCCTAAATAAAGGTCAATCTCAACAAGTTGTTCTGCAATGGAGTCTCACGAGTAATCCCTTATTTTTATTAAATTTCACTCCAATGTTTCTCCTTTTCTCGATGAAACAAGAATAAATGACATGTTTATCATATCTCATCTTATCATATATCATGGAAAAGGCTTTGCAGCTGGACTCCCCAACATTTTCCATCCTTGTCAGTGTGATCAGAATCTAAAAGAATTGAACTTTTTGCTACTTCTACGAGCCCATCATGAAAAGGTATTGTTGATTTGGATCTTTTACTATTTTTAGTGATCTTATTCCTCATGGGTTAAGTAGAAGGAACCCATGGAGGCCCATCTCCTCAGCTCTGATGACAGTTATGGAGAAGTGAATCAGTAACTCGTGTCTCTTTCCACTCATCCCCTCTAATAAAGAGGGTGTTTTTGATGTAAAACTCCCCTTAACATTCACTCCCTTACAAATGAAATGACAACAGCAGATTATGACTCGTCTTCACCTTTCTCTCTACAATTTACAAGACATGGCAGTTGGTATCAACAATGTCTGATTGTTTGCAGCCATTGGCGCAGGTGGGCAGTAGCACCAAAAAGCAGTGAAAAGACCAGAAACAATCGTAAGTAGCAGCAGCAACCTCTCTCTCCCTAAGTGAAAACAGACGCATTGTCACAATCATGTTTGCTTCTTGGTGAGTGATGTCTAAGTGGTAGGCACAACAATGAGCTAATATGCTTGGAGCTTTCAAAGGGCTAGGTTGGACCTAGAACAAAACCAATCTAAGGTTCAAAACTCAAGGCCTAAGTTTGACCCAACCCAGACCAAGCCTGGGGTTACCTAGAACAAAACCTGTCCAAAATTAATCAAGTTTCTTGAAAATCAGGTCAAGTAGCGCTTTCAGGCTAAAAAATCTAGCCTGAGGCCCTGAGCCTGATTTTTCTAGGTTAAGTCTTCAGATTGCTTGGGCAAGCCTAGCCCACTGACAGCCCTAGTTATGTTGCCTCAAACCCAAATCAGTGAGCCAATCTTAGCCAAGTTTCTAGTTACTCAGAGAGTCACCTTATCCCAAAACAATACTAGGACCAAGTTTTACGCACATCATGTCAAGCAATGAGTCAAAATTGTACGAAGCTCACTTGGTGGATTTTCAAGTCAGCTCAGAGAGTTTTGGACAATAGCCTTTAGCCATATCCTCACCCACATCATACAGGTCATACTAAAATTACAACTCCAGAAGGAAATGCTACAAAATTGCTTTGTATGAGCGATTTTCCTTTTTTAGTACTTTAAATAATGGATACATAACTACATACTAAAATTACAACTCCAGAAGGAAAGTAGTTATGATGAAATTTTATAAGCAAAGCAATCTTGGGGAAAAAGAGTCACCTTTTTTCACATGAAGTGATGCAAACATAAAGCTTATTTAGGAAATTAGGAAGAACTTGCTTAGTAACAACATCTATGCTTCCTAGTTCCTGCTTTATAGATATTGATGTTAATTAATTTCCACAGTTGGAATTTTCTGAAAGGAAAATTAAGATTACACACAATATAAAAAAAGCGTATTTGCTATAAAAATGATTTGCTAGGAGGAAACACTATTAGTGGTAAAACCAAGAGGTGAAAAAACATTTAGATAGCTCACAGTTGGATAAGGTGGCATGTAATAAACTGGCCGAGGCTGCCCAAAAATCATCTGCTGTCCATGCTGTAAAAAAGATGATAATGATGATATCAGTATTGTCGTTCATGCACATCAGGCAAATAAATCAAAACCACAAAGTCGCAATCCTGATACATAGGTTCAAGTTATATTACACAAGTTTAAAGATAGGCAGATCGCATACCAAAGGACTGTTTGGATGGATATATGCCTGGGGAGACTGCAATTGTGCAGCTTGTGGATTGTAGACAACAGGCTGGTGCGCACCAAAGGTTGGTCCAATCTACAGCAATTGTTCCATGTTAATAAGGGATCTTGATGTAACAGAAATTTAAAACTGCAATTCAAATTGCAACAAAAGAGAAAGATGACACAGCAATAAATAAATAAATAAATATATATATATTAATGGCCATAGGCATTTTGAACTTTAATTGAAGAAGAGAATGCAAAAGCAAAATGAATCTTTTCCCCTGAAACTCTTCAAGAAAAGCACTGGAGTGCAATGCTTATTTTGGAAAATTAGTAGCTCACAGCAACAGTAACTACAGGTGTAGATGAAACCTACTGGTATTCATCCTGTTAAGTGCCAAATCAGTATCAGCTAAGGAGAGCAGAAATTTTGGCAGAACAGAATCCTTCTTTAATTTTTTTATTTAAAAAAAAAAAATCTTTGGCTAACAGGAAAGAGCTTCTGGAGGCATAAGTGAAAAAATAGACTAATAATGGCTCACTTATATACTAAACTTGTTCTGGTAAAAGCAGGGTTGTAATGGAAAGGTTGTCTCTAAAAACTCACCCCTATGCCCATGGGTATACCATGCATATGAGGCACAGCTGATATGTTATTGGCATAATAAAATGATCCATCAGACACTGGTGTGTGCAGCCTTACAGAAGTAGATGGCATAAAACTTTTAGCATTTGGATTGAGCTTGAACTCCTGGATCACAAAAATAAAAAGGAAATTAAACTACTACACAAAATGTTTAGAGGAAAATAAAAAGGAAAAATTACAATATTGTGGTGAAAAATTACAATTAATCAAGTCAAGAACCAGCTTGTACTGAAAAATTACAGTCAAACTTGAATTTTAAGGATGGTCAATGATCACACCTTAGCATTAGGATTCAATGTTGGCTTTTCTGAAGATAATGATCCTACTGAAGAGCTTGGCGATAGACCAAGACCACCTGAAACTGAGCTAGCACCTATATGCTCAGAAGTTGATGATGTAGAACAACCAGGTCGTACAGGAGGATTTACGGCTTCATTATCTGAAGACAATTTGCCAGATCTTGCAGAATCTGAAGATTCACCAGCTGGATATTTATCTCCTTGATCAGAATAAGAAGAATCATATGTGGTGGCACTAGGGGACAGTCCTTTCACATACTTTGATTGGTCTGCAAAACACAAAGAATTTTGCAAATAGGAAGCCATAATTATATATTTGCAGAAACAAAACTAAAGCAACACTAAATCACAGCGGACAGGGTAAAAAAGTATGGCACAGACAGGTATAACTGCATAATAACCAACCCTGTGGGAAAAATACGGCTCAATACCACCTGCAAAATCTGCAATCAATATATTGTAGAATGGTAGCTACATAACATAATTTTTTTATATGTATATGAGTGTATGCGTTCAATTATGTATATATGTATGCATACAAACATACATACATACCCACATACAAGTTGCGCATTCTGCCCCTCCCCATAGGCAATGAAGCAGGGGGAGATTACATTAGAATCACAATACTCTTAATTAACAAGTTGAGTAACTCTTGTTGCCAAACACAGAAGTTTCATTAGGGTTTTAATCATCTTCTTGTCTGTCAACTATGTGCAAAAGCTACCCAGCTACCCTCCTTAGTAGGTCCATCTATCATAAGCGTTACGTAGATGAAATTCACTAAGTGGAAAAAAAATATCATCAGTCATAATTCAAATTCCCATCTCCATATGCGAAGCTGATGCATCCAGCCCTTATTTGGCATTAAACCCTTTATAATTTATAATATACTAGCACCCAGAACTAGGGGTGAGCATAATTTCAGTTTAACCAAAAAACCAAACCGAACCGATGTAATTCGATCAATTCATATCGGTTTTTTTGGCAATTTGATTCGGTTCAGTTTTTTTCAAAAAAAATTCAGTTATTCGGGTTCAGTTCAATTTTTTAGGATTAAAACCGAAAAAACCAAACTGAACCAATTTCCCTATATATCCAATTATTCGGGTAACTAGATTAGCTAGATTTTGGACTTAAAGCCCAAACAATAAGCCCATAACTATGTTACTCCTTTTCCCTTTCCTTTTTGAGCTTAAAGCCCAAATAAAAAGCCTATAATTGAAAAAACCAACCAAACTGAATTAAAATAATGCGGTTTGGTTGGTTTGATTTTTTCAAAAAATTCGGTTCAGTTTGGTTACATATTTCTGAAATTTCGATTTGATCGATTCTACCCAATTTTGAACCAAACCAACCAAATGCTCACCCCTACCCAAAACATGTGATGCACATAAGAGAAAGTTGTAGTTCTAGTGTCTCGGGTATTTTTCAGACTAAGGGAGAGTAGAGGAGTCAACACCAAGCATTCAACGTATAATAGCATGATGTGACAAGCCATAGTTGACCTCATAAACTTCAAATAAAACCATCATTTCAAGTCCCAATGGGACATTGCTTGGGATGCTAAGATGGATTACCATCCTAAGTGTTGGGACGGAACCGTCTCACCATCGTCCCAACATCCCAATCAGCAGGTCTTGAAACATCCCTGTCCCACGCATCAGGAAAGGGTGGAATAGTGGAGTATCCTATTCCATGAACAAACTAGAACAACCCTGCCTTACAAGATTTAAAACCTTTGCACAAAACAACATTTTTCTTTGTATAATATGAGTCCCATAAATTCTAACACTGAAAAACAAATATTTACATATAATAAAAAAAATATGAAAGACTAGAATAAACAAGTTTTAGCGTTTAATACTAACAACCAGCTAGCATAGAAATATTTTCACATAAAATCACTTCTCCACTACCAAAAAAACCAGTTTCTAGAGGGGTTCTGCGTACGAAACCCGCAGCAAAGTATGTTCATGATAAACTATTTATTTATGAAAGCCAAGACATGAGCTGCATCTTAACCTACCATAACTCCATGCCTACAGGCATGTTTCAAACTTCTCATAGTTTTTTCCTTTTTGGCCATGTCATATGTGTGCTTATAGTTTATAAAATTGCAAGTTCAATTGCAGAATACAGTGTTATTTAGATTTTAGAACTGCAAGGTCACCCATAACAATCAATTGTAACAATACTATCACAAGCATATATAAGAAAAAGCAGAAATGCAGAGAAAAGACATATTAGACTTCTACTGACCCTCAGACTTTGATGTTTGAGCCTCCTCAGAAGCCTGAGCAAGGAGAATAAATAAGTGAGATACAAGTGATAAGGTAAAAAAGTTCATGTATTTATCTTGAGATCAAAAGTGATGTTACTCAACATTACTCACAATTCTATCGGTGCATTCATTCAACAAACTTTTTTCTGAATCCTGATCATTGGTCTTCTTCTCATGCAACCTAACATATGGAATGCAAAATTTAAGGATTGATGAGATAAAAACTATAAAATCTTCATCCACGATAAATCTGACTATATGAGTGCCAAGCTCAAGGAACAAGAACAGGAAATTTTAGAGATAGTTAGGCTGCAAACCTGTTCTTATCATCCATGAACAAGGAACTCTGTACAGGAGAGTCAGATGTTGGCCAAGTAACATGGTCAGTGAAACCAGCAAGATATACCTCCTTATCAGCAGGGATTTGAGAATCCTCATCCTACACATATCAAAAAATGCAGAAGATTATGCTTATTGAAGACAATATTATTTTATCTCATCTGCTAGTCATTATCACATGAAGAATCAAATAATACACCTGCCAGTTATGGTCCTGCATTTGAGTATACATATCAAGTGTCATACACCACCATTTAAGAAACATATAAGAAAGATTATCTTTTATTAATCCTCTAGAATTTCAGACCAAGTCAAACCATAAATTCAGATCATAAACACATATTGCTTCAAAATACTACGAAGTCTGAGGAAAGTGTTAAATGTGAAATTTTGCAAGGTTTGGCTGGATAGTTTAACAGTTTAAATACCATAAAAACTAGAAGCAGTTGCAATACTATTTTTCATTTATTTATACCAAGGTTTCCCATATTGGTCATTTCAGTACCAGATCATATGGTTCAGCACAAGGCATACTGTACCAAATCTCCGTACCGAACCGGCGGTATACCAGTCATGTGAACTAAGAGGTCCTAACCCATGAACTGATCCTTGCTGAGCCAAACTAGAGAGTTCGGCATGATACAGGGCAGCCCCTGTGTCGAACTGAACCATACCAGTTCGATACGGTTCACCCCAAACCGTCCGATTCGGTATGGTTCAGCCATCCTTGATTTATACTAATAACAATCATATCACGCACTTGTAGTAAAAAAGCTGAGAATAAAAACTGTGAAACCAAACTGCCATAAATAAAAAAAAAATCCATTCTGACCTGATGGATGCACAATTAAAAAAGTTTGGAGAGAGAAAACAGCATTTAGTTCTTCAAGCATTTCAATAGATAGAGAAGAAAAGGAGCGGGAGCAGATACTCAAAGCCATACCGCTGATGTACAAGTAGATGATGCCTGCTCTTCAATATTAACTTTCTTGCTTAAAGCATCAGAATATGATCTATTAACCACAGACTCAAAGGAACCTCCAAAGGTTTCTGCATTGCAGGCATCCAAAAAAGAGCTTTCATTTTCTTCATATCTGCCATCGTCGACTTCCCTTTGTACTGCAGAATATCTGCTCTCCTCATCAAGGTCAAAATCTTCATGGAAATAGATACCTCTTTCCTGTTGAATGAATTTAAATAAGTTGCAAAATATGGACATGCTAAGCATTGTCCATTAAAAATAATCAGTATAGATGTTACAGAAAAGTCACCTCTGCTAAATGAAGATCATGGGTTTCCTCTCCCTCAATTTCTCTAGCTATTCTTGAAGCTTCAATTTCGAGTTCTCTCATTTGAGGGCCTCTCTCAAGCTTCGTAGTGTAAAGTTCCTCATTGAAGGTACTCTTCACTCCAAACAATGTTTCATTTGTTTCGAACTGATCCCACTTCCTGAGTAGGTTGTTTTTTGAAACATAGTGGTCAAATTTATTATAATAAAGTTAGTGACCTTACAGATATTGTATTGCTTAGGAAGGCATAAAATATCAGGTGAACTTAAAACAAGAGAAGTAATCCAATTTCACATAGACGGTGGACATATAGAGATTCTCAATTTAAGAAAGAAAAAAAATCCTAGTTTTTCAAAGTAAATGCAATTCTGAGACCATGTATTGCAAGCATGTCTATTTAAGAAATAACAAGAAAATGAGAAGTAATTTAATTCATGCTTGAGAATGCATATAAAGAACAAAGTGATGCAGGGAACATGATCTGAGAATAATCCAAGATGTTAAAATATAATTATGACTGGGTTAATCAGATACTCTTTCATAAAAAAGAAAAATACAAATTGGACAACCATTCAAAAAAAAAAAACACAATGCAGTTAATATGATGCAGCTAGTCACATGAAGAAAATTCAAGCAAGCCGATAATCAAGTTGAAGTTACTAATGCCCACCTGTTCCACGTCCCATCAAATATATTCTCTAGTTCAGGGCATGCTGGAACATCTTCATCAGGAGTCCAGTGTTCTAGCTCTCTCTCCACCTCCACAGGATGAGAATGGGAAATAACAGAATCTATCAAGAGGTCCTTGCGCTTCTCCCTTGCATGCCCGTTCATGAATTCGTCACTACTTAATGATGCATCCTAATATTGGATTAAACATCAAACACAACATTACTAAAAGCACTACCAGAAATAAAGCACATGACATAATTATACAACAAATTGCTAGTATAAGTAATTTATTTTTAAAAAAAAAAGTTGTTTTGAAGTTACAAATTCTTTTGGCGGAAAGAGCAATTTTCAAATGGAATAAATGTATTATAATCAGAGTTCTTAGAGAACGTGAAATAATGGAACCGCATGGACAAGAAGCTAACAAAACCTTTGCAAAAATATGGACAAGTTCTCTCGAAGGTATGATCATAGTCTGAGGTTTTTTAACTGTTTCATTAAAAGGCTTCTGTCCTCTGACGGAACCATCCTTAATCACTTGAGCCATTTTCAAAACAACTCCTGCAAAATAACGATCAAATTCTTGATGGAAATGCAACATAGGGAGGTACTGGCGTGAAGAAGGAGAACATTTGCTTTGCAAGCAAAACAAGAAAGTATCAATAATATTATCTACGTCAAGATCCTTCCAAAAGATAGAAGCATGCACCAAAGCACAAAAGCATACCGAAATCTTTGTCAGCATTCGCTGAATAAAAAATTCCAGATATTATAGACCCATTCTTCACGAGGACTTCCACACGCTGACCAATAAGACAAGTTGTGACATATATCAGTCGATCATGTAAAGGACCTGCAGCCCCTCCTACTTTGCTTCCATTTGCTAAACCTATACGAGAAGTCTGTTAGAACTAAGAACAGGCAACATAACAAGCAAGAATTGAATAATCTCACCAGAATTACCAAAATTAGCAGAAGTCGGCTTTCCGGAGTGCATCCTATTATTATCCATCCTGGCCCCCGTCTCTCTATCAACTCTCCTACGGCCGAAGCCATTGGCAGAAGATCTGGGCGGCACGGCTTGTTGGAGATTCATTCTCCGCTACAGATTCTGCCCAAGCATGGAACAATCAGAAGATAATCCATCAATCACATCTAAGCATAACAATTTGATTTAGATGCAGGGCAGATGAAGAACCAGTATTTACAAAAATCCTTTTTTTTGCTTGGTAGAATGTGTCGCTTGTGGAGGGATTAGGGAAGGACTAGCTTTCTAAGAATCGCTAGAGCCTCTACATTTTTTTATAGGAAGTATGAAGCCAAATACCGGAAACTACAAGAAAGGATCACCTCATACCAACACAAATCGTGAGAATATAACAACAGGTGATCAAGAAACTTAAAGATTACATTGTTAGGTCCAACAGGCAAGTATTCCAAGAAACACATATGCTCTAATGCTCGAATAAGCTTGAAAACCCTAGAACCGAACCAAAACCGAAGCGAAACGATAACTAAGAACTTAATTAGAGGAAGACCAGAGATAATATAGAAGTCCTAAAGGCAGACCGAGATGGCCCGACCCAGCCCGATCAAAACTAGGGCACATGTCCAGACCATGCCATAGACGAGGCAAGAACGAGGGGAAAGAGGCGGGCAGCGATGATGTTAAGCGGCAGCGATGATGTTGAGCGGCAGCGATGGCCACCGGAATCCCGGCGTAAGGGGACCGATGTAGAGAAACAGCGAGAGGGGAGAGAGAGAGGGAGAAAGAGGGTAGAGAAGAAGGGGGCCGCCTACCAGATCGGGCGAGGGCGTCGTCCTTCGGTGCGCAACAGGGGAAGATAGAGAAGAAATTAGAGGAGGAGAAGGAGAAGGAGGAGGAGGACGACGACGACGACGACGCAGAGGCGGCGAGGTACCAGATCCGGCGACCGGCCTCCCTTGTGAGCGGCGGTGGGGAAAAGAGCGGAAGAAGCAGCGCTAGAGTTTCTTCTCCCGTGAGAGCAATTTGTTGATCAAAGCTACGTTCGCGCATCTATTTTTATTTTCACAACTTATATAGTAAATGCATGACTTATCCGTCACAGTTTTAAAATTTATTTTTAAAATAAAACCGCATATTACCAAAAATAAAAAATAAAATAAAATCACAATATATAGGGAGAGAGTACTATTTTATTTTACAATATTTACTTTCTTAATAAACTAAAAAGTAAAAATCATAATTGTTACCTCCTTCACGGCTTGTTAATTGATCGAGCCGGATTCGATCATGCTGGGTTCCAATCAAATCAGATTTTATATTTAAATTTTAATTTTAGATCCGAACCAAACCTAATTATCGATTAGACCAATTGTATAAAAGGAATTTTAGATCCAATAAGTCATTCAAATCTATTTAGGTTGAACCTAAAATATTGCATTTGAATGAAATATTTAACTATTTTATTTTATTACTAAAATATAACAATTAATAATTAAATATAAATCAATTAAAAAATTTAAATAAGATTAAAAGGAATAAACTTAAACTTAAATTTTTATTCAAAAACTCTTAATTCTATAAGTAAATGAATATTGTTAAATTTATAAATTATGATATTTAAAATATTTATTGATATATTTAAAAATATTATAAATAAGGATCCATTAAAATAAATAATAAAAATATAAAATATTTAGATATAATTAGAGAGAAAAAAAAGGAGGAGATCTAATTGTTAACATGATAAGGAAAATTAATTTAAATTGGAATTCGTTCAATAAATTTATAAAGATAATCGAAGTAAAGAAAAATATTATTTATATAATTAAAATTTATGGATCCAAATAAATTGGGTTTAAATCAAGTCGGATTAAAAAAATACAAGACCTAAACCCAATCTAAAATTTATTGAGTCTAATTTTCAAATCCGACTCAGCCCATAGGTCTCTAAATATGAATTGTGCCACTCCTAACACCTTCATTGTAATTAAAATTATCCCTATCATCATCATCATATTTATGTTTTTCTTAAAAATCTATATAAATATATTAATATTTTAAAAGTTTAATAAAAATAAAAATAAGACCTTTATATTTTACATAAAAAATAAAGATAATGTCACATTTTTTTATTGTAATTAATTAAACAGGAGCTCTTGAGAAAACCAAGGGGTCATGATCCTTAGGATTAGACAAGTTAGAGTTAAGTTGAGATTTTTTTTATATTTTTTGTGGAAACTATCCTTCAATCCTACCATTTAAAACCTCACTCAAATACCTTCACTCTCTTGTACCAATCTCTTATGTATTTAGACTTTTTTTTATTTATGACACCATTTACATACAATCAGAAGCATGGTAAAAAAAGCAGACATGTTGATCGTGAGATGAGGTGAAACGAAATTGCATGGAGAAGGATATTGAATAGACAAATGGATAAAGTGAGGTAAAAAATTAATTAAAAAAAATTAGAAAGATTGATGCATGTTGAAATAGGAATATATATAGGAGTTAGTAAATAAAATATTAAAAATATATTGGCCATCAGTGGTGCAAATATGTGTGTGTTTATATATGTATGCATGTGTATGGATATAGAGGTTTAATTTATATGTAACCCTTCATTTATAAGGTGAACATTAGTATTAAAGTGTTCAGACATTATTGAAGCTCATTACTCGATGCAAATACAGTTCTAAAATTTATTGCTTCATTTATAATTCATTGCATCATTATATTGCATTTTAAAAGAATTAAAAGAAAGTGACAAGCAATGCTCCATACATTACCAATACTAATAATGTTGATATTAATGGTGAAAGCTCTTTCTTATTTATCATTAAAGTTCACGAATTAATGCGTAACAAAAATTGAGTTATTAAAGTTTTTTATTTATCATAATTTATAAAATTACTGTATCATATTTCAAGCATAGTTGAAAAAAAGAAAAAAAATAATACCTCATGGATCAAGCGGGTCATATGCTAATATATATTTAAAATATAGATTCAACGAGTGCTTACTTATAATGTAAATGTTGATATTAATGTATTTGATTATTATTAAAGTTTATTGTTTAATATAAAATAAATATTAATGTTGATATCAATACATTCAGTTATGATTAAAGTTTACTGCTTTATAAGTAAGAGAAATTTGACTATTAAAGCTTTCTATTTATTATAAATTATTATGTTATTATATTATATTGCTATAGACAATTGAAGAAAAAAAAAATGGAAAAATGGGTATAAATGATACCCATGCATTGCATCAAGACAGTATTAATGATGTTGGTATTAACAATTAAAGACTTTACATAAAGATCCAACTTAAGTAGAGTTATCCATTTACATTAATATATTAGATTTTAAAAGTAGTTAGATTCATTATTTAATGTATGGTAGAAATGTAGCTATTTAAGCCCTCTATTTATTCCAATATGTTACATTGCTATATTGAATTTCAAAAATAATTAAGAAAAAGAGCAAAAAAAAACTAATATTATCCATTGTATAAGATTAATATTAATGATGTTGATATTAATGATTTAATTTTCTACGTAGATGCTTAACTTATGCAAAATATGTGATGTTTTTTTTTTTCCACTGTGATGCAAAATATTAATGACTTGGTTTTCAACTGTAATGACCAAGATGCCACAGGAATGTGTTGTCTGCTTAAGAGTAGGGCAACACCACTCCAACTTCTACTCCAAATCTTTGCTGATGAATATTGAAGTCAAGAACATCAAAAGAAGTCCTCCATGTGTATGGATTCCTCAGTTTGAAAGATAACATCACCTAAATCTAGTACTCCTTTGTCTCTTCAAGCTATTCCCTGATGGTAGATGCTTGAAGAAACACCACTCACAATGTAATTAGTTTATCACGTTGAGAAATAGTAATCAAAACTGTTGTTTCAGGTACTTAGTGGACCAAAAAAATTAAAAAAAAAAAAAATCCTTGTCTTGTATTGCCAATTACTCCAACAATGCAAACAACTCCTGCCCAAACCAACGACATCCATGATGAGAACTTTTCTCCTGGTCCCAAATTCTTCACTTGCTTTTCTAATTTTAATGCAATAAGATATGAGAATATAAACCCCAGAAAGTTTGCTAGCATGTCCAATCTCCTGATATTAGAAGGATAGGTATAATGGTTTTAAAAAAAAGTATAGTACTATAGAAGTTTAATTTTTTTTAATATTATAGAAGTTTAAAATATATTTAAATACTATTTAGATTTTTGATTATAATTATGTTAGTTCTATTTTGTTATTATTAAAAAATTATATAATTTTTAATTTTTAAACTTTAAATTTTGTTAAATCTAATAATGAAAAATTAAATATATGAAAAAATATTTTAAAAGAATAGATGATAAGTGCAAGATTATGGGTGTAGAAAAACCATAACAGCCGTAGGAGATATGAATATAAATTTCTTCGAAGGAGTAAAATATGAGAGATTATTTTTTTATTAAAAAAATATAAATTATTTTTAGAAGTAAAGTTTTTTTTTACATTGCTATTTGAAATCGCCTTTTAAACAAATAATTTTTAAAAATATATATTTCATAGATAATTTTTTGCAATATAGGCCCATCAGCTGCTTGGAAAAAAAAAAAAAAAAAAAAATCTGTTGAGCACACAATTTTAAATTATCTATCCAGCATATTTTAAGTGTTTGAAATCGTCTTGCTAGAAGAGGATTTAACTTGAGGAGACAATTTCAATGAATTTTCTTTTTTTTTTTTAATTTTTTTCTTTGGTTTGATTAAATAATTAAAAAAATTGAAACCGTCTCACATGAAATCGTCTTCCCAAAGACGATTTCATTTTTTTTATAAATTATTTAATCAAATTAAAGAAAAAATAAAAAAGATAAAATAAAATTTAAAAATATTTAAAAATTAATGTGAAATCATCTGTTTAGGATATGATTTCACAATTTTTTTATTTTTTTAATTTTTTTTAATTTTTAATCAAACCATAGCTAAAAAAGGAAGGAAAAAAATTAAAGGTGAAATCATCTTTCTTGGTAAAAATTGGTATAAATTGCAACACATGTTTTTTTTTTTTTTTTACCAGATTGCCCATCTACCATTGTACAAATTGGAACACAAGTTTTTTTTTTTAAAAAAGTCAAACCATAGCTTAACAAAAGAAAAAAATTCATCTTCCTTGGTACAAATTGATATAAATTAAAATTAACAAAAAAAGAAATATTAAAAAATTTGTTGAAAAAAAAGTATAAATTGAAATTGTCTCTTAGGGACACAATTTTACCTTTTTTTTCTTATTTTCTATAAAAAAAGAATTTAGATAAAAAGTAGTAATTTAACGTGTAGATTTTATTTATTAAAAAAATTAAAAATTTAATGTCATCGATGCTACTATCAAAAATAATAAATGTGATGGCACATATATAAATATGAGACACATAGATATGATGTGATAAATAAAGATACCAATGTCTTTCTACACTAATACGATTGCATGCACAAATGCTAACCATCAAAGTATAAAAAGGTAGCATAATGAAGCAAAATAAGCATGGTTTACATGCCGAAGCTGAACGAAATCATAAATTTTTTTTAATTATTTAATTAAATTAAAAAAATCATTGATTTCACATGAAATCATTTTTTGAAAAGATGATTTTAAACTTTTTTTTATTAAATTTTTTTAAAAAAAATTAGATTATTATTATTATATATTATTATTATTATTATATATTATTATTTCAAACGGTTGAGTTTGTGCTTCTTCTATCCAAAGATGATTTCAATCGATGATGTAAAAAATATAAAAAAATAAATCCGCCAAGCTGCTGCCATCCCTTCCACTGAGCATCGCCGAAACCACCGCCGCCCAAAAGAAAAGCTAAAACCCTAAATTCCCCTTCGCCTGCTCCCTATGGACTTCTCGTCGGCTAACGCTGGCAACCAGTCGGGGCATTCTCCGACGCTAAACCCCGAATCGCTGTCCTTGCTGAGCGAGGGGATATCACTCGTCCTCTCCCGGTGGACGGCTCTGCGGATGGCTGTCGAGAACGAGTGGGGTGGGAGAGACTCCCACAGGAAATCCGAGGAGCTCGCCTCCGCCATCCTCTCCTGGTTCTCCCAATCCAAACGTTAGATCTCTATCTCCCCTTTTGTATTTCAGCTTTCCAGAATTTTGTTTTTTTATAACCTTTTCAGTTACATATTGTTTCCAGTTATCCCCCTTTTTTCTGGGGGGGGAAATTTATTGGGTTTAATTTTTCTTCGATGAATTTTTCGCAAGTTTCAATGATATAGATTTTTTTTTTCTTTGGAAGAAATTGTTCTTGATTATATTTCTGCCTTGTATCAGTGGATTGGGAATTAAAAACAGAAGTTCGATTTATAGGAATTTAATTTTTCCCCTCAAGATGGCCACTTGTTTGCTAACTCGTTATAGAACTTTTGTTTTTAGCTCCTCTTTATATTGATGATCTGGAAAACATATTAGACGAGAACATGGTGCTTTCTTTCAACACCGAAATCGAGGATGGCAGCATTGAGGAGGTATTTTGCTTTTCTTTCATCGTTTTACATATTTTGATATACAAACCTAAATTTTCACTATATGGTGTCTTAGAATTTAATGTCGGGGAGCAAGTTTCTTTGATCTAATGTGCTATCTCTTCAGAGTGTAGACTGAAGCGCATAACTCTAATAAATGTGACCTTTGGGCAATACCCCAAACTGAATGATGCCAGTAAAAATACGTCATTTACGTGCTATATGATCTGAATCCATGTATAAAATTGTCAAATGAAATGACAGGGCACACAATTTTATGCATTATATGCAAATCAATGATTTCTTGTCTTGCTTATATTTCGTTATTCGATATCTTGGTGTGCCATATCGGTATGCATCTTCTCATATCAAACATACCGTATCGTACTGATATCAAATTTGAGAGTCAATACAAAGATGTACTGAGTTTGGATATGTCGAACCAACCATCATACCAGATGGACCGACAGACATAGTACTAGTGTAGTGCTAGTGCAGGTTCAATATTGAAATTGCGAATCTTGTTCCACATAATTATAATAAACAAGCTGTGCCTACAAATTTAGTGCATGCTTTTCACTATCTATAAACTGAAAGACTTACTCTGTTTCAAGTTAGTTTCCTAAGAACCATTTTGATGACATAATGTATTTAAATTTTCCTAGCAGTCCTCTTCCTTTAGATCCTGCAATTTCAGATGGCATTGTTCTCTGTATTAACTTCTGCGCTTAATAGATTATGAACCTCTATGTTGCATGTCTTGGTCTAACTTTTCTGCACATAATTCAAACACTGTACTTTCAGATGCAGACATTCATTTTGTCTGTTCTATATTATATCTATGCATTATGTTTTCATCCATCAGTGTCAAATATTGCCTGTTGGCTCTTTGTTTCATTTTGTGTTTTGTTTCTATTGCTCGCCCTTATATGTTGTAGGTGGTATGAACTAGGTTGTCTGGTAGTAATGAGTGCTAATTCTGAAGTTTTGAATTTTACATCATGGTTAAGCATCCACATTATTTTCATAAGCAGGTAGCTGAACAACTGATGATTATGCATGAAGATTGTCTTAAAGGTAATTATGAACCAATTGAGAAGTTGAGGAAGATGGGTCCTGGGACAAATGCTGTTTCTCAAAGCAAACGGGTAACTTATTTTTGGCTTCTATTTGCCTTCCCTCCTCCTGCAGTGTACCTATAATATATTACCCTTAATTGGACCATTTTACGTTGACATATGTCATGCGTGAACTGGCAAAGCAAGGATTACATGGTATCACAAATTATGACTAAATCAACTGATGTCTAGATTAATTTTAATATATATTTTTAGCAAAGGGTGAAAAGTTTTATCAAGATTAAGTTGTCCATGGTGCTAATTTTAATTTGAATCTATTCTAAATGTCACATTTAAGCAACCATATTGTTAAGATTTTTTTTTTTAAAAAAAAATATTTCAGAATCATAAAATACAGGCATTGTTTCATTAAGTGACAATCATATCATAAGTTGAGTGAGATGAATAGAGAGTTCAAATTCAAGCTTCTTATCTCTTCTCTAGCTGGATTACAATATTTAGTTACTATTAATCAGGAGAGTGTAATTACTCTCATACTTCTGCTATTTAACTGCTACAGAACATATGTGACATATATGACATAACTTGCTATATAGGACATAATTTATTTTTTCACACAAGGAGATTTGTGAAGCAATATGAAGTTTGTTTTGGAATGTGAAGGAAACAGTTATGTTTTGGAATGAGAATTTAGGCTGTGGTTTGAATGGAATTTATTATTTCTTTATGCTATTACTTCATGCTGGGTGGATATGCTATTGTTATCTTTTGAATTGTTGCTACACTAGGTTAGATCTGCATGAATGACAGTATACAATAAATGAAATTGATACTAGTCATTTTGAATAATTTTGGTTTCAGTCTTAGGCATGAAATTGTTCTCTCTGAGGCACTCATTCCTAACTAAAGAGTGATAGGTGGTAAGGATACTTTATGTTGTTTATCAAAATTAGTTATGATTTGTTGTATTGCTTGTCCATGGTTTAAAAATAAACAAATAATTATTGATATGGAACTCAGCACTGTGATCTTTGGTAAATGGTTTATGAGAAAATGGAAATAGTTTTATATCCAATTCATATTTTGTGCTGCTATGTTCAGTAAGCTCCATCACTACCAGATTGAGCTAAAAACGGATCGGATATAGATTGGATATCAATATATCTATCTTTATCCATTTTTGTTTGGTGAATTCGAGTATGAATATGGATATTAGTCAAATGCAAAAATTTATACCTATAATTGTTTTAAACAGTTATGGATACAAATTGGATATTGAAAGTATAGATATAAGATTGAACATAAATTGAATAGTTGAACTTTATGGTCACTAAATCAAAAAATATCACTAAGTGGAAGATAAATTAAGTCAGTACCATGTTAATATTGTCACTTATTTTTCATAAAATTTCATGAGTGCCCTTATAAGATTAAAGAGGATTGCAAGCAGAACACAATATTTGGATATGGATTGGACAATTGTCTATCTATATTCATGTATGTTTTTCTTTAATGGATATGGATATCAGTCGAATGCTTAAAATATAGTATATACTAAAGCGGAACCTTTGAGATGGCTTCTATCCAACACGTGTTTTGAAAAAAAGGAGAAAGTTAAAGGATGAAATTAAAATTTAAAACGAAACTTTTGGGTTTCCGTTGGGATGGTTTCTCATCTTCTAAAGCGGATCCTTTGAGATGGCTCCTTATTTGACACGTGTCTGGGAAAAAAAAAATAAAAGTTAAGGGATAAAATTAGAATTTCAAATTGAAATTTTGGGTTCCTATGGGATAGCTCCTTATCAAACACGTGGCTTAGAAAGAAAAAAAAAAAGAAAAGAAAAGAAAAGTTGAGAAATAAAATTGAGATTTAAAACAGACTTTTGGGTGTTTTCCGAAAGAGCAGGGTATTAAAAATTTACAGCATCATCTGAGATATGTATCACTCATCTAAAGTGGAACCATCCAAGGTTGATACTTAAATTTTAATAATAAAATATTTTAGAGAAAAGTTAATAAAAAATTTAAGTATCGACCTATTGGACACATATCACTCATCAAGAAAAACATTGAAAAACTGAAGGGATAAAATTGAAATTAAAGTGAACCCCTTAGGTGGTTCACCAGACTTGTATTCTAGGTTAAAAAATAAGAAACTGAAAGGATAAAATTGAAATTTACAGTAAAACCTTTCGGATGGTTCTCTATTAGAAGTTGAAAGGATAAAAATGGGACTACATTTTTCCACTGCATAGCATGGATTTGCTCCTAGTTTATATCTATATCCGGATAGATTTAATTATGAAAATGGATTCGGATAGATATTATTTGATCCACTTTCACCCCTACTATCAGAATGATGATGTTACAGCATTTTTATTTTTTAACTGGTTGTTTTTTCTCATTCCAATCACATCCTTAGACAAACTGATGGAACCATGATAAAGTTTCTTATTTTCATCTAGACATTTTTCTTAACTGTTTGTTATTACTGTGGGTTGTGCATTTGTTTTGGGAGGTGGTTGTTGTTATCTATGTAGGCTGATTGTTTCAAATTTAGAGGTTTTGAGGGTGATTTTGCCACCTGAAATCTTGTTGAGGCAGGTTCTCTATCTGCTTGCATCTCTTCATCATGGTCGAGTGACTTGTATTGGAAGATGTACTTGCTTGAAAATACTGAAGAAGTGGCTTAATAGCTTATAAAGATCTATGAATTCACATAATTGCCCTTGATGGGCTGGTTTCTGCTATTAACCCCCTCCCCCCCCCCCCCCCCCTTCTCTCTCTCTCTCCAAGCACGTGTGCGCGCACGCCTACGTTTCCTAACCTTGCAACTGATGGTTAACTTCTGTACTGTGATTTTAATAGTCCTGACACAGGCTAGTTTGTTCTTCATGTACAGGTGATTGATGACGATGAGGATGAGAGTTCAGATGAAGAAATATCAGATATGGTGGTGGATGAGCCAAAGCCAAATAAAATAGCTGTGGATGAGCCAAAGCCAAAACAAACGACTGATGAAGATGGATGGTCTGTTGTTGCTCCCAGGCGTAACAGGGGTAAAAGGTCTGGGTAGAATTATCCAGTGAGTGTAAGCAAAAATATGCACGCCAGTGATGGAAACATGCAAGGCTTATGAGCAGAAGCACGAATTGCTGTGTTCCCTGACCTGATATCCCCACCGTTATTCATGAGCAAAAAATTCTGCCACTTTTGGCTGATAGACTTGTTTCTCTGCTTTATCATAAAAACTAAACACAACGGGTTGTATTTATTTAAAATGAGAGCTGCTGCAGAGATGTGGAGAATGAAAGTGCATGAAATCAATTTTGTGTTATAATCGTTTTCGAATTGAGCGTGTGTGGTTGTATCTCGTCTATTTGCCATGATTTTTTTTTTTAATGCAAAGTTGCTGAATGATGTGAGAATCATCTAGAGGGACTATTTGGTATGAAATGATCTTCTAGGATTATTAGTGATCTGAAAAGATGTAATGGAATTATTGTATTTGCTTGCACCCCTATGATGCTATATTACAATAATTTTAAATCATCATCATTCAACTCAATGATGCTAAACTTGTGCTTGAGGATAGGCATTTACAATTATGACACATTGTGATCTTATATTGATGTAAGGTTAAAATTCTTAACATTTATAAAGAAATCTTATTAAAAAGAGAGACAAGATTAAAGATGAGGTGGTGGACCATGTTCCATCCAGAGGCATGCATCTTTTGGTGTGACATGACAGTTTCACACGAAATTTTATACCATGAATATAATAGCATTTAAGATGGATCACTTCTTAAACCAATTTAGAGTATTGATTAATGAATACTTTCATCATGAATATTAATCAAGAGTTTTAATCATGCATTATATTATAATATTATATTCTTATTAATATAATATAATATAATATGATTTATTATTAACTTATCATTTATGTATTATAAATAATATTATAACTTAATATAAAATATTATAATAAATGATTTGTAATAATGATAAAGTATCATGATAATTATAAAATATATCATACTATTTAATCATGGATGGCCAATGATTTTCAATTACTGGATATAATATATCGAACACAATGATTTTAGATCATCAAAATTCAGATCACCAAATGCCCCTTAAGATTGTCTAGGTTGTGCTCATGAATGTTTATTAGGTAATGAAAATTAAACCGGTCACCTTGCTAGTCCAAGTCAATGGAATGTAGATTAATGGAACCATGCAGGCCTGTTGCACTTTTAAAAACAAAGCAGGATGAAGTGCATTGGTTGGTAGATGTGGGCCAGCTGGTTGATCATGAAAATAAATAAAAAATATTATAATAACCAGAAAGATGATGCCGCAATCATAAAATGAAATCATGCATTTATCTTTAGCCATCCATACTTCTCTGAGGCCGCCTTCTTAAGAACCATTTTCATGACAAATGTATTGAATTTTTCAGAGTCCTCCTCCTTTAGATTCTGCAATTTAAGATGGAATTGCTCTCTATATTAACTTCTGCACTTAATAACTTAAACCTCTATATTGCTGCACATAATTCAAACTCTGCACGGAGATTGTCCTAAAGGTAATTATGAAACAATTGAGAAGCTGAGGAAGTTGGGTCATGGGACAAATGCCATTTCTCAAAGCAAACAGGTAACTTATTTTTGGCTTCTATCTGCCTTCCCTCCACCTGCAGTGTACCTATGATATATTGTCCTTAATTGGACCATTTTACATTAACTTATGTCATGCATGAACCAGCAAAGCAAGGATTACATGCTGCAACAAATTATGACTAAATCAACAGACGTATAGATTAATTTCAATATATATTTTTAGAAGAGGGTGAAAAATGCTATCAAGATTAAGTTGTCCATGGTGCTAATTTTAATTTGAATTTCTTCTAAATGTCACATCTAAGCATTTGTATTATAAAAGAATTTTATTTTTAATATTTCATGGACATAAAATGCAAGCAATGTTTCATTGAGAGACAACCATATCATAATGTTGAGTAAGATGCATGGAGAGTTCAAATTCAAGCTTCTTATCTCTTCTCTAGCTAGATTGCAACATTTAGTTAATATGACGGGGACTCGTTGGACTGGGCGTTGAGAGGGAGGGGAGGGGACCATGAGATGTGAGGGAGGCTACGGTTTGTCTCGGCCAAGGGTTACCAAAGCAAAGTGTTAAGAAAGCGTAGGGCTCAGGTGAGTTCTGCCTCTTCTCCAGCTTTTTCTTTATATATATATATATATATAAGATAGAAAAAAAACAGAGATGCACCATTATAAAAGTCTGGCTTGGCTTGATACAGGCAGAAATAACAAAAACATAAACTAAGGATCATATGAAATAAAGCAATAAAAAAAAATTTAATTTTTTTTTTTATGTTACTAAAAATATGATTTATAATAAAATTGAATAAAAAATAAATAATTAAGACTTTATTGTTGTTATACAAGTAGTGATAAAAAATCAACGCTTAAAAAATACCAATTAAAATGACTATTTTTTTCTCTGATGCCATCCATGAAAATTATCTTTTGAAGTATTGATTTCTAATTTATTTTATAAAATCTCATTAAAACTATTATTGTTTATTTTCTAATGAAATTTATGGAAAATAGAGAAATTTGACAGTTGTTGGAGCGACAGTTTTCAAACCATTATTCTAACGGTTGATTTTATTTATATTTATAAAAAAATAAATTAAAAAAAATCATGACGATTTCACTTTTGCACTTCTGCCGACATGAACTCTGATACGGCAAATCCATTATAGGTTCATAAACAATTTAAAAAATAATTTAATTCAAAAAATAATTTTTGAAAAACATAATTAAAAAAATAATAATAATAAAAAACTATTGCTGCTAGTAGTTCGCAACCGATGGTCGCGGAATTGCTCGGCTTCCCTGGCATGGCCCTAAATACCCCAATCTATCAAGTTGAACGGTTTCTCTCATCATCGCCTGCTCCACAAGTCCACCAGGAATTAACTTCTTACATGAAGACAAGATCAGAATGTTCTTTGCTCTCAATGTGCTTCAGAATATTCTTATCTAGTAGTATATACTTCGTATCGTTTGAGAGAACGAGCAACCGAAACATAGAATGTCAAAGCCAATCATCCATGGAAAAAAGCCAAAGAGAAGAAAGAAAGAAAGAAAGAAAGAAAGAAAGAAATGGAGATGCCATACTTCAAATAGAGCTTGCCATAGATTAAGAAAAAGAACAGTGGCTTGTATTACAATTTAAGCTTAGCTATCTACCTACATATATGAAGGGCAACTCCAACCATGATCACAAGGCAGAGAGATTGGGGACAGAATTCCTTCAAAAGTTGGCTGTCCAACCAAGGTGACCGAGCAGGGGTTGCTGATAGGTTCCCACCTGAGCTACAGGTGCTGCCACACCAACCCCTACATTCCCACTCATGCCCGGATGCCCCTGCTGGTGTACCAAGGGATGAGGGCTCGGAATGGAGGCCATTGGGGCTGGCTGCGGGGAAGGGTACAAGCCTGGGTATTGCACATGAGAAGTCTGTGCTGCCGGATTGAACGAGGCATGGCCAGTGTGGGTTGGTAAGTATGTTGCATGGGGTGCTGCTACTTGTCCAGATAAATTATAAAATGGGGCTGATTGCAAATTTGGAAGCTCTCTTGGGGTCTGAATCCAAATATCTGAAGTCTCAGCCTGTCAATAGTAAAGAACAGGAATTCATAACAGGATATGGTCGAAGCATTCTCAGAATTACCAAAGTATCGATGCCCCACTAATTTCAAAACTATACTTTGTTTAGTGCAAACATTACAGATTCTAGAATAAATGAAGCTGAGGTCATACCTGTGGGCTTGGGGCATATGAACTGTTGTCTTTATATTTTAACCTGGATGCTTCATCAAGACCACCCGTGCTCCCAACAATGCCAGGAGCACTTATGGTGAAGCCAGATGGATTGGCATAATTTCCATACCCATTAGGATTCCCAGCAGGAACTGGCTTGTACTGTGATGTTGCATACTTCAGGCCATTGGCCGTTATATGAGAGTTTCCACCTGGCATCACCAGATAGTTGCCGCCATTTGGAGGGTGAGGGTATGCGGCATTGCTAGAATAGTTTGGCATGGCCATTGGTGGCACATACACTGGAGAGAAAACAGGACGGTAAGGCATGAAATTAGGGAAGTGTGATATGTGGACCTGCGTGTACGGTTGCGCTGCGGGTTGTTGGTTTGGCTGGTGTTGATGCACCATGGTCACAGTGGACGTCTGGGTGCTGTCTGTTGGGTGCAAGCTGTGGACATGCTTTAGAAAATGCACAAAGAAGTCAGAAAATAATACTCCTACAGAGCTGTCAGTAAAATATCCAAAGAGAAAAATGTGTGAATCAGAAGGATCTGGTGGTAAGGTGTGCCGCACTAATTTCTCAATCCAGACCAACGACCTCATTAAGTATGATGCAAAGAGAAACTAAAAGAACAAGAGAGCACAGTTATCAGAGAGCATGTGACAACCATATATTAAGAGGTTCCTGGGCACAAACTTAAGCTAAGATAAGGCTATCTTGCATTCAAGGCATTTTTCTTTGATTAAATTGAGGGATTAGATCAAAATTTGCTGCAAGGTAATTGGTGGATAGACAGGAAAAATAGTACATAAAAGCTCTAAGCACAGAAAACATCTCTTTTGAGGAAAAAAAAAAAAAAAAAAGTGACAAATTGAGTTGAATGATGAAAATGTTTTAGTCCAAGGCAACAACAAAGGGATCATAGAAAAAACTCAGGCATTGAGTTGGGTTACCTCAGTATCTGATGCTATATCCTGCCCCTGTATGTTATCATCAATTGCTGTTAAAAATGGCAGATCGTACTGAGTTTGGGGGTCATATGCCTGCTTTAAACAAATCAAGGGAAGAGAATATTGACATTCATTTGTAGAATGCAACACAATAATATAATCCTAGTTCACATAAGTATAGAAGGCAAAGATATGATTATGTCAACTAAAAGATGCTTATTCTTCGAATCACTGCAACTGCCTCTGTATCTAGATTACCAGCAATTGCTACAAATTGCAAGTCTTATCCATATAGGAAACAAAAACGAGTTTTCAATTGATTACATCTGAAGATTGTTGAACTCACAGTGAAACTTGGCATGCTTGGATTATTTCCTAGTTGTGGTTCAGATGAACTGTAGGAAGGACTATGGCTTTGAACCAATCGAATATCAACATAACTGTCACTAGGACTCAAAGTCACCTTATTTCCAGGCAGCAGTTGCTCTTCTCCTGCTGATGCTGGACTATGAGATTGAGAAGTTCCCAATTGAGAGTCCACTAGATCTGCCTTGGCCACCGAAGCATCTTTGCTGGAACCCACCAGCGCCGATGTGGATAAACTACAAGCAACAAAGCTTCAGTGTAACCATACAGCTATTAAGGTTTTAAGGAAGATCAGCATCCACTAACAAACAATCAAAGCCAAAATATGACAATGTTATCTGCAAATAATATATGGTCTAAATCCTCATTTTTTGCTGTAAATGATTTCAAGATACATTAAAAGATACACAGAATACTAAATTATATAAAGTCAAATGAGATAAATAACATGGAAAAAACATGTAAAGACCAGAAATAACCTCACAGAAGTTTCATCACTTGATCCTTCTGCATTTCCATGTGATTGCAAGGCAGATGAAAGGCCCTTGGTACAATCAAAACCAGCTCCAAAACTGCCAAAGATCAGCTGTGTCCGTTCAGACTCTAGGACCCGGAGATGTTGAGGTATGATCACATGTTCATCCTCAAAGTTAACTTTTGAAAGCTTCTCAGATAAGCCAGCTACTTCAGCCTGGTTTGAGCCAGTAGAAGCATTAGCACAAGATGGAGAAGCAGCTGTTTCATTAATACCAGCACTAACAATGGTGGGCTTGGTGCTTGGTTTTGGTTTCCACTCCATATTGAACTGTGTTGCTGCATAACCAGATATTCCCATTTAACAATAAACACCATAACCAAGACCAAGTAAAATGCAAAATTTATTCATGGTTCAGTTCATATATGAACAAAATCTTACAACAATACATCATGACAGTGCACCAGAGATTCAATGTATATTTTTTCACGCGTCAGCAACTTTGCCAAATTATCTCTATTTTTCCTTTTCTAAAATTATCAAGTGGTGAAAAACTGTAAACTGCTAATGACCATTAGATACTGACGGAAAGTACTTAAGCATTAAATAAATCAAATGTTCATAACTATAGGGAATGAGCATGATAGCAGTGCTTCCATCAAAATGAAGAATTATGGCTGGCAAAAATGATGAGCAAAACAATTTCAAATCTTACAGGGATGCCATCAGTAAGAAAGGTTCTCAACTGCAACAAGGGACACCACAAAATAAATAAATAGTAAAATGGAAAAGCTAAAAGAAATTGACCTGATCTACCTATAGATGTTGAACACTTCAGCAATGGCCCAACCTAGCCTACATATTCTCTTCAACAACAAAAACAACAAAAAAGCCTTAATCCCAAACTAGTTAGGATCGGCTACATGAATTCTTTTTCTCCATTCAGCTCCGTTTTGAGTTATATTTTTTTATAAGATGCAAAATTTCTGAGTGTTTCTTATCACTTTCTCCTATATAATTTTCAGTCTACCTCTACCTCTTTTTTCTTCTATATGTATTAAGTTACTTCGTCGCACAGATGCATCTTTGTATTTATATTGCGCATGTCAAAATCATTTAAGTCGTCCTTCCCTTAAATTGTCCTCGATTGGAGCTACCTCTATCTTTTTATAAATAGTTTCATTTCTTATCCTATCTTTTCTTGCATTACTACACATCCATCCTCGATTGGAGCCTATATATTCTCTTGTTTAGAAAAAATTATAAAGCATGGTACATCTTGCCCACTCCAAAGATAGAAATACACTCTCCCTAAACCAGGAGGTAGGAAAGATGGCCCTTCTTCAATATACAAAAAGCATGAGAAAGACAAAAGGTTCACAACCACACTAGTTGGCTAGCGTGCTCCCATGATATATCATCCCCCCCCCCACCCTCCCAAAACAACAAAATAAAAAACCCACAAAATAAGGAAACAAAAGAAAAGAAAGAAAATGCATATCATGGTGATAAAGCAACACAATGTCAAGTTGCATGGCTACCAACCTACAACAGATTAGGCCCTATTGATCCCCTTTGATAGAAAGAGTATTTCTCACAAAAAAGACCAGCTCCATCCCTAACTAATCAATAAGAAATTGCATCTGCTTTCGCAATTTATATTTACAGGTAGCTCACCATTATAATAATCTGAAGGCATAACTTTACAGCATTCGTTAATTCTACTCACAATCAGCCCGCCTCCCATCCATAATAACATACTAACATAACAAACTTCACATCCTACACCCAGCAAGAACAACCTCTAAAACCATACAGACCAAATCATGAGAAATACCTAAAAGTTTCACGAATACCTTAGTGATTGTGCTACAATTAAGGCTAGGATTAAGTATCAGATATAGTTCATGGTTGCCTAGAAAAACCACTTGATGCTTTCTAATGTTAGTGAAACCATACAACTTTTTTTCCCTTCTATACTTTCATAGGATTCTAGGGGTGGCAATTTGACCGGACCTGTAATTGACCCAGTTTAAGCAGGTTCAGGCTTGTTATAAACTGGCAAGAGGGTCGTGAATAGATGAACTCGACATAACCCATTTATCAACTGGGTTGGGTTCAAATTTAATGTTAAAAACATTTTGTCGTGTTTAATAGTTGGATCAGGTTATTTAAGACAGATTTAAACTTAAGGCCCATTTAAATTGATTACACCCGTTTATTGAACAAGTTAGGCAGATCAGGTTGGGCTACTTCTTTAATAAAAAGGTCAGTTCCAGGTTTGGATTTTTGACCCATTTAATGAACAGGTCAGATTTAGATTGATGAGTATTTGACCCAACTCATACACAACCTGACCTATCCCAAGCCAATTGCCACCCCTAGGATTCATAGTCCCATGCTAATTCAAATTCCATACACCACTACATTCACCTTTCCTGATGTATAATCTGCATGCCATGTTCCTTAGATGTCTAAGATGACCAATCTCACATCAGACATTCTTATCTTCTTCAGAATGATCTTCATCATGACCACAACACAACCATGGAACAGATTTTAGGATTTGAATCTGAAAGGCCCTGTACATCTCAAGTTTTTGTTCAACATGCACAAACTTCTGCACTCTCAAATGTTAAGCAGCTTACAAAGTAATTCCTCAAGCTCAAGGTCAAAGAAAAATCAACCAAAAAAGAAACAATGGCAACAGTAGGATACAGAAGAAATCCAGGATTTCATTCATTTTTATGGAAAAGAAGAACCTTATTTCCCTTATCGAAAGCCTTAGATGATGCTAAGATTAATCCAATGGCCACATTGAAAGCATGATCAAGAAGATAGAAACAATATAAGGGAAAAAGACACTTAACGAAGAATTGGTTAATGAGGAGAAAGGAGGCCTTTGGACAGCTTTTTCCTTCATTTTTCCTTCATTTCCTTTCTTTTTTGAAGTTTTACCCTTCCTTCCTCTCTTTCTTTTTTCTTTCTTTTCTCCTACTTTCTCTCCCCTTCTAAATCTTTTTCTGTACAAAGAAAATTGAACACCACTTCGCTTCATCCATGAGTTGATAAAACGATGTGACCTTTCTTGAGTCTAATGAATGGAAAGTAGGATTGCATCATGATCCTACAATGCCAGCTTTTCTTTCCACTCTTCCCAGATGCACAATCTTCATCTCATGACTGCATTGCTATATCAACATGAGAAAATCTCTCCTTCTAACAGCATGCAGCAAAAACTAACTTATTTTTCACCTCCCTTTATCCGCGCGTGCGCGCGCACGCGCGTGTGTGTGAGAGAGAGGGAGAGAGAGTGAGCAAATGAGTGTGCACACACCCAATGATAAAGCCTAAGAAACCAAAGAAACCAACAAGAAAGTAGGATTGCATCACAACCCTATAATGCCCACTTCTTCCATACTTCCCAAATGCAAAATCCTCAGCCCAGGACTGCATTGTTATATCAACATGAAGAAGGATTTCCTTCCAAAAACATGCAGCAAAAAGTTTTTCTGGTCTATGTGTTAGCATGCACACACCCATTGATAAAGACTAAGAAACAAAAGAATCCGATTAAATAATAGATATCAAGCAGAAAGCACCACTAAATCTGGCAGAAATTAAATACTTAATCAAGTTGATAATAATAAGGTGACTGGATAGATATAATGAATATGTAACAAGAGCAACATCAGTAGAGCAAACAACCATCAGATAAAGAAATGTAAATTTCCTAAAATAATTTTCATTTGCTAGAACCTAAAACATTAGTTGTGGCTAGGTGACTTGAGAAGCTTTTCATATTATAATGAATACAGACCTAGTGCTGTGTTAGTTGAGTATACTATATAAACGTTCATCAAATGAATTAATAAAGGTGCATTTGCTTTTTGAGAATGGTCCTGTTTTTTATTTTCATTTTCGTAGAAAACAACAAAAACTTAAGAAAAAGCGTTCGGTGCTTGAAGATGAAAATAGTTTGTTTTTTGAAAAAACTCCAAAATAACAGAAAATTAATAACAGTTTAAAGATATTTTTACTATTTTCCATTAAAATTAAAAAAATAGAAAACAAAGGCTAAAGAACTTAAAAGCACACAAGTAAACAGTATTCTCTTTTTTTTGCCTATCTTTTTAAAAGATGTTGTTTATAATAAAAACAAAAAAAAAAGAAACTAATTTTAGTTCTCATTTACCAATATATTTTTTAGAGATCAGAAAGCAAAAAATGAAAATCATTTTTAGAAAATAAAAATAAAGAACATTCTCAAAAACCAAAAGCAGCCCTAAGATTTACACTGACTTCTCTTTTACCCTTTTGATGGCTCACGGGTAGATGATGTAATTTTCCATTTGACTGGCCAGAAGAAATTGATTTGCTGATGGTAGACATAATAGGCTCCAATGAAGAGGACTCCATAAATTGGCTGCTCTTTGACGTGGTAACAAAGCATCCAGATAATGCTATTGAGGAACCATTATCCTTCAACAATGGAATTGAAGCTGAACTACTTGAAATTGAAGATTTTATTGCTGGGTGGTCAGCTGACTGTCTTCGAACACCAACTACTCCAACTTCACGCCGAATAGCCCCTACCTTTCCAGCTGCCCTGGAATCAAGAGATGGAACATGAACTGGGTCGGAGGATGAAGAAGACATTCCAATGACAGAGTTAGTTGATGCCAATGTTGGAGAGAGCACTTCAGAATCATTTTCGACCCTTCTTCGCACCATTGTAGTCAAATTTGAGGTTGTCACTTGCACCCCTTTGGGCAATTGTTGACTGTCATTGCTTGTTGACCTCACACCTTTGGTGTGACCTGGTCCAGAATCACACTGCCCATTCAGTCCTTGAGTTACCATTTGTTCCTCTGAATTTCTGGCGGCTGACTGCTTTTGGTCAGTTAAAAATCCAGTAGAGCTACAGAAAAAAGTAATGGATGAGCAAATATGCAGACAATTCTAACATCTTCTGCCACAATCCAGCTTAAGATATGTCAACACTCCAGCAGGATAAATTTATTGCACAGCAGAGAAAACAATGGCTCATAATGATATTGAATCTTGCAAATTTACTAGACAATAAATATGTAAGCCATCTGCTTCAGCAACAAGAGTTGAAGAAAACAAGAAATTCTTCTATTGGGGCATGTAGGCATGTCATAGCAAAGAAGCTGTTAGTTCTAAGACAAATTATTTGCCAGATGATAAGAGAGGCATCATATTACACCACAACACAAACAGTCCGAGATGGCATGATCTTAAAATGATCAAGCTGAGAAATGGATAAAACAAGCAAGGAAGGCAGCAAAGCTTACTACACAAAGTGAAAAAAAATGGATATCTTTCTGATATTAACCATACACCTGATAGACCAAAGAAAATAAAAGGGCTTGCAAGATATCAACATTAGTCAAATTCAAAGAACTTTTCTTTCTGCACATATTTAAGTTTCAATAAAGCATGACCCAGCATTTTTGAGCTTGTGATTAGCCTTTGGAGGAAGAACTAAAGAAAATTTTCATGAAATAATTAACTCAGAGAAAGAACATCAAAAGACCAGAACAAACAATTTGCATATGTATGTACACTTTATGTATTATATCCCAGTCCAACATAAAATATAACTTCAAATTTCATAACATTGATGGAATGAATTTCCAGAGGCAGGTCCTTTTACTATGTATCGTACTTTAAAGATTTCAAACTTGCCGAAAGGATATCTTAAGGTAAAAGAATTCAATTATAGCAAATTCTATACATATTTATAGTCAATTTGGAGAAAGAATTTTGGCGTATGATGATTCCCCAAAATAAAATGCCTACACAAGGGTCTGCAGTTCAGTGCAGTAAAACAAACAAAAGGCAAGATGTTCAAAAAAGATTTCAAGTATTTAAGAGGTGTTCTGCTGAGAGAAGAGAAACATATCAAAAAAATATTAAATAATCTAACGCGCATTGGTCTGGACAGCAATGCCTGAAAATAAAACAAGCTGAAGGTGTTTAATACAGAGAAATATTAATTTACAGACTACAAAGAAAAACAAAACACTATACCTCTTCTCTAAAGCATTCAATGCCGCATGCTCACTGCCAGAAGCTAAATTCTGAAGTGATTCAGGTTTAACATCCTTATTGGCTTTCTGATTCATTCTATTGTCCCTCACAATACGGAATTCTAGCTTGTGTCCTGCAATAGACCCATTTCATGCATCAAATAGACATCTATAAACAATATAACGCTGACATCAACTCTATTAAAACCTACTAATTACCATATAAGCTGGATTTTGTATTACCAGCTACGGGATTTCGAGGATAACCACCTCTTCTAGCATTTTGACCCCATGATGCTTGAGATTTTTCCCATTGTTGCACTATCCGAATTCTTGTATCAACAGAAGCTCTATAACCTGTATTCTGAGGCCACAAATCAATAACATGTCAAACAAATTTAACATAAGGAACTTGCAAAACAAACAAGATATACTTCAGCTGTCATTGAAACTCTGTTTGAAAATAAGCATACTTTATAGCTCCTAACAACTCATTAATTTCCCATAATTGCAGCTTAATTTGCTTTTTTTGCAACTTGCTGAAACTCATCTTTACCAAGCACTAGATGAGGTGTCACATATTTATCTTGCTTCTACATTGCACATCATTCAGCATTACATATAGAGTCACGCCCTATATGTCTTACATCACTACCAAGTACTTCTGCTTCAATGATTTTTTTACATGCTTACCCAAGGTTTCAAGAACTGACCATACTGCAGCATGATACTCTCCCCAAACTGAGGCATCCTGTACCCTACAGCCATATTTCAAACCCTTGATAAACCACCATGAGAGTATATAGGGGTGTAACATGGTATATACCATGCAGACCCCCCCCAAACCCAAAATGCATCCATGAACTCAACCATCTCAAATTTGCAATTTGGCTCTTCCAGTCAAAACAGAGAAACATGTGCATCAATAAAATTAATTATACTTTTCTTGGACACTAAATATCCCAGTCACTAAAACTAGCTTCGTTTCTATTTGCAACAATCCACTCTCTCCACTTAAATCTTTTACTTCTCACTCAAGGTTCAAGATTCCAGTTTCAAGCCTCCATATTGACCAGGCATGATAAGTTCCCATTTTGAAAATCTTAATAGATCTGACTCCAATTTTTGCAATTTTCAAAACTCATGTAAAAAATTATCATCTAGTGACAAGAGTATTAAAAAAGAATACCTCTTTCTTTCTGTCCCTTTTCCTTTTGACCTCATGAAATGGATCTGCAAGGTAAAAGAAAAAAAGCATAAAATATTGATTGATGTCAATGTGACAATGCTACAAAGACAGTTGAAAGGGTTTATTTTTATTGAAAAACATTTAATTCATGGCAAAACACTAAGAAAGGAGTCAAGAGTCAAAAGAGGAAACATCGTGGCATATTCCAAAATGAGAGGAGCTAGGAAATTAAATCTGATTCAGAATTTTACTCCCACTTATGGGATTCTTTCTATATCAGCACACCAATCATACTCTTTGAACCCCAATTAATTTCAAAACATTTAAAGATAAGCTTAACCTCAAACTTAAACAACAACAACAAGCCACTTCACATCCATATGAAAATGGCAAAATATTTTCTTAGTTTTATCCAGGGCATCAAACATGCTAACTCTTGGCATCCCTTCTCATTGCCCAACAAAAGTCCCGTTGACATGGAATGGCCCCTTCTTCATGGAATTGAAAATCAGAAAAAAAGAAAAAATATTCTATAGTATTTTGTATCTCAGATGCCCCTTGCAGCTAGATTCTTTGCAGCTCATACCAACCATTCCCTGCTTCCAGAATTCAAAGCTAGTGGTACATGTGCAGCAACCAAAATGTGTTAAAAAGCCTACTCTAATAGTAGTTCTCATTCAAATGCTTCGAGAAAAGATCCTCTCTATATTTTCCTCCTCTCATCAGATCCCAATATACTCTCATTATCCTCATACATTATGCACTGATACCGCTAGTTTTCTCTTCCCTCATCTCAAATAACTAGTAGATTGTTGATATCCCTCTCATGTTCTCTTACATTACAAGAGATATAATGTAATATTAAGAGACAAAAAAACTAAAGATATGTTTCAAATTAAATATATTAAAAATGATAATAAAAAAGTTTTAATTAAGAAGCAAGAGATCAAAGAAAATAAAGAAGCTATTTTAATAAATTATTAAATAAAAATAATGTAAATAATTCATGATACCCTATTAGCTCTATTGAGGATAAAATTATAGTGTATATTCGTAAAATTAGGACATTTGAAATAAATGAAGCTATAAAAAAAATAAAAGTAGGAAAAACTATGGAACTTGATAAGATTTATGTAAAAGTTTGAAAATATTTAGGTGATTCGAGAGTAAAGTGGATGACAAATTTATTTAATAGAATTTTAGAAACTAAAAAAATGCCAAATGAATGAAGGAAGAACATTATAGTACCAATTTATAAGAATAAAGGAGATATTCAAAACTGCTCTTATTATTATGGTATCAAACTCATGAGTCATACCATGAAACTTTGGGAGAGAGTAATTGAACATAAGTTGAGATATACTATAAAAATAATCAGAATATCAATTTAATTTTATGCCAAGAAGATCGATCATTAAAGTTATTTTCCTTCTTAGGAGGTTAATAGAGATGTATAGAACAAAAAAACAAGATTTTGATATAATTTTTAATGATTTAGAAAAAGCATATGAAGAATCCCTAAAAAAATCTTATAGTGAATGTTAAAAAATAAAGGAGTATCTGTTAGACATATTAACATAATAAAAGATATGTATGATGGAACAGTTACTAGTGTAAGAACTATTGATTATGATACTAATGAATTTTTTATTACAGTAGGCTTACATCAGCGATCTGCTCTTAGTCTCTATATTTTTGTTTTAGTTATAAATGAGTTTACTAGACATATTTAGGATTATATTCCATAATGTATGTTATTTGCAAATGATATAGTATTAGTAGATGAAGCTAAAGTTGGAGTTAATTGTAAGTTAGAAATATGACGAAATGCATTAAAATTTGAAGGTTTTAGGTTAAATAGGATAAAAACAGAATACATGGAATGCAATTTTAGTACAATTAAAAATAAAGATGAATGTAAAGTATATATTAGGGACCATGAAGTTACTAAAAATGATCATTTTCGTTATTTATGATCGATTATTCATAAGAAAGAAGAGATTAAAGATGATGTTGTCCATAGGATTAAAGGAGGTTGGATAAAATGAAAAAGTGCAATTGAAATATTATGCGATCGTAAAGTACTTGTCAAATTGAAAGGAAAGCTTTATATGACAATCATAAGACCATTTATGCTTTATGGCACGTAATGTTGGGCAGTTAAAAAAAATACACGTATATAAGATGAATGTAACGGAAATGAAAATATTAAGATGAATGTATGGTAATATAAGAAAAGATAAAATAAGAAATGAAACCATTCATAAAAAAATAGAGGTAACTCCAATCGAAAATAAATTAAAAGAAGAACGTTTTAGATAGTTTGAACATATCCAACATATACCTAGAAATGTATCTCTGCAGAAAAGTGACTTGCTATATGTATAGAAAAAAATAGGTAGAGGTAACTTAAAAATCATATGAGAGGGAGTGATAAAGAAAGACTTAAAATTTTTACATCCTACAAAAAATATGACTCAGAATAGAGCTGAACGAAAAAAGAAATTCATGTAGCCAGTCCCAATTAGTTTGGGAATAAGACTTTGTTAAGACTTTGTTGTTACTGTTTATCATGATAAGGCACTTATTTGGCCTCACATTATAGCTTCCATCTCCTCTTTGTCCTCCTTTTATATAACCACAAAACCCCATGTTACTTATTCTCACCGATCTTTAATATAGAACTTGCATTTGAGGTGGCCTTTTAGGTATAAAATTCAACGCCAAGTTGCTTTGTATGCAACACTGCTTCTGGACACTTACTCTTTACACAAAATCCACTATTCAGTACAATATCATATTCGATTAGAATTAATTACTCCAGGTTGATGCAGGCATCAGCTGTACTAAAATTAAGCAATGCTTCAACCAATCAGAAACAAGGGCATGCATGAACGTGCACACACACAAATGGATGATCACATGCACACACCTTTTTAGTTTTGCTTCTTCATACATCTTATTTAAATAATTATTTCAGTAGCCAGTTAAAAAAAAAAAACACATGCCTAAGAGATCATAAAAGCAAACCAACCAACTGTGTTAGGACCAAGCAAGGATTCGACCACCTAGATCCGCATTGACAGAGAGCAGCCAATACAAAATAAATGTTACTAATAACTTACCGCGACATCAAAGATGAACAGATATTATTTACTCGAAAGAAACGATTGAAATTTCAATCCATCCCGCGCACAACCCAAAAGTGCCATGCTCGAAGTGATCAAGCTCTAAGTTCAAACAACTTCATAATCCTTAAAAATAGCATCTTCCCCGCTTCGAGCATGGCCAAATCGACACCAAGCTGCCAAACAGACTCCAAACAAGCAGCTTGGAAGCCCACCTGAGTCAAATCCCAATGGCTACACTCTAAACTCGATTCCACAAGGAACAAGAAAGAGAGCATCGATGCGAGAACCAATGCACCACTCAAAAAATCCTAACTGGATCCCACTTACCTTGGTTCAGTAATTTCTGCGCGGTCTCGTTGGGATCCATGCCGGTTTCTCTGAGCAAGGCTTATACGTCGGCGTCGGAGTAGTTGCCGACGATCTCCTTGATGGATTGGATTGTCTTCCGGAAGCGGAAGGAGGTTGTTTGCGCTCCGCAGTCTGGTCTTGGGCCCTCGTGATCGGACAAGTGGGAGGCGGGGAGGACCTCCAGAAAGAAACCCTAGATAAGCGGCGATCGGCGGAAGAGAATAGGAGTGGAGGCGGAGACCGGAAGCGAGGAGACGAAGCGGCGGGTAGGGGGTTTGGGGAAGGAGCGAGGGTTTTGAAAACGTGCTCGCTTTTAAACCCAGAGAGCGACGGCGAAACCGACGTTGGATGGCACGGTATCTTTTATTATTATTATTATTTTTTTTTTGTGAAATTGGGGGTATTTTGGGAAGTAGAATCCCCTGGAATACGAGGGAGAGGAGGGAGGGAAATTGGTAGGCATATATTTGTCGTCGTAAAAAGACGAATATGTCACCGTCTTTCTTGAAAATAGCGGTCTAGACCTACTTTGTGGATCTTTGCTAATTTAAATGGTTTTTTAAAAATAATTTTCATGAATAATGCTTGATTTATTCCTTTATTTTTTTTTTTTCAAATCATAGGTTAAAATTGTGTATTCAACCGATGATTTATTATGTTGAATAGATGATTTTAAAAACCATATGTTCAACAGAATCCAAAGATGCTTAGGTTAATATTATTTTTGAAAATAATTTTTATCTGATGTTATGCATGAAAAAGAGATTGTAAAAAGATTTTTATTTTTAAAAGCAAGTTCTGCATGGATGAATTTAATCATGAAGAAAGTTTTGATCTAGATGACTGATTAAGATGAAGATGACTAAAGAAACTTCTTTTTAAGACATGATTTTATTTTGTAATTATGAAATCATCTGTTAAAAAAATTACTTATGGATGAACATATAATGCATCCATCAATTATTTGTTGGACAATTTGCCTTTGTTGATGTTTTTTATAAAAAAAAAAAAAAAAATCTGAAACGGCTGGCGTCGCATCATAGATGGCCAATTCACATTATTTTATTTTATTTTTTTTGTATTACTCTTAAATTATTTTTTTTAGGCATTATTTGAAAGCAAATTTTATTATTTTTTTAATGAGAGCTTCAGCGAGTTCTGATACAGCTGAGATTTCGAACGAGGCTAGCTGATTATACGGTGGAGGTGTCAATCGACCGTTTAGAAATAATTTGGACGAGTTTATAAGTTTATTGGACCAAAATGTACCATTACAATTCAATATTCTGGCCAGTACACCTATTTGTTTATTTATTTATTTATTTATTGACTTTTGCTATAGGACTTCATAGGCTTCTTTCTATTTTTTTTTTTTTTATCATTTGATTTAGTTTTAATGGATCAAATTTAGTGAGTGGAAAACAAGTTAGATCAGTGAGGTATGCATGATTAAGTGAAAAAGGAAAGAAGCTCTTGCTATAATATTTAGCTTTAGGGATATCAAGAAGAAGAGATAGTATTGATCATTATCTTGACTTTCAGCAACCGATGAAGCTAAATACATGATATCCACTTATGGGTCGATCCAATCAATAAATCTAACCCTAGATCATTATCTTGACTTTCAGCAACCGATCAAGCTAAACACATGATATCCACTTATGGATCGATCCAATCAATAAATCTAACCTTACAGGGCTTAGATAAACTTCTCCTCTTTCTTCAAGAGTGATGCCATCTTGCTGTTGTCGATGAAGCCCTTTAAAGATGGATCCATCGATTGAATCAACAGTGCAATAAGAGAGAGTTAGAAGATCCATCGATTAAGGAGCAGTGCGATGAAAGGAATGAAAGATCCATAAGCTAAGGTAGCAGTGTGATGAGAGAGGGAGAAAATAAGAAAGAAACATGAGAACAAAGTTCGATTCAGGATAAATTAGAAGAGAGGAATATATAAAGTAAAGAAGGTTTATTAGGGAAGAAAAGGAAACCGAATAACTTGATCAACTCATTTATTTATCAAAATATCATAAATAATCTCACTTTAATGGTCAATTAAGATGATTTTAAAAATAATAAAGAAGTACCATAACAAACCCTTTATTACTCTCTTTCTTTCTTTTACTTTTTTATTTTTTCTTAATTTTTTCCTTTATCTCTTCCTCATTTTCATTGGGAGGGATGCTTTAAAAACTAGGTTTGGTTTTTGTTAGAAAAGTTTCTTTTAAAAATTTTTTTAAGGGTGCATTTATTATGAATTAAAATAAAAAAAAAAGAGAAAAATTTAAGGATAAATTTTAAGGATATCAAAGTTTTATTGATAATTATATTGATTGTTGGCCCAAACCACATTGGGCCGGGCATGGCCGAGCTCAACAAGTCAACCAGCCCAAAGGACAAAACTGAAAGCACCTTAAATTCCTCCGCCGGTGTTCTCACCGCACGTCGCCTTCAAGCCGCTCCGGTTCCACTCCCCCCTCTAATATCCTTGCAATGAGGGCCGGAGTCGGCTTCCTCTCGTCGTCCTCCTCTCTCCTGAACGCCGACTTCTTCCCTTCCTCTCACCTCCCTCTCAAACCCCTCCTCCATCCCTCCACAAACCGTAATCGGATCCCGGCGAGGCCGCCGCTGACGCCGCCGTCTCGCCGGGCCATCACCGCCGCCTACTTCGTCATGGTGTCTGCCTACAAGCCTGAGGATGCTAGGGTTCCGCCCGCCGTCCAGCTCCCCACTCCCCCCGTCACCAAGGTGCGATCCCTCTTCGCCTCCGCCCTCTCCTCCTTGATTCCCGCTCTGGTTTTGATTAAAAGACTGATCTTTTTCCCTTTTGGCAGTTCAAGATCGCTCTTTGCCAACTGGCGGTTACTGCGGATAAGGAGAGGAACATCGCCCATGCTCGGAAGGCTATCGAGGCCGCCGCCGGGAAGGGGGCAAAGCTCGTCCTCTTGCCCGTAGGTTCTATTAACCGGTTCCCAGACCCTCAAAATAGCATGCTTTTTTTAAAAATAGATCATTTTGTTTGTTTGGTCTACTGTTCCAATGATAATAAAATTTAGTTACAGTTTCTTTTTTAATTTTTTTTAACAATCATTCCTTTGATCAGATAAACGGTAAAAGAAAGAAAACGTTGCAGTTTGCTTTTCACCACTATTTTTGCGTTGCTAATGAACTCGGTTTTGAAATGCAAGTTTTAGTGTCTTCAACTCAGTGTGATGCTCGTGTATTAATTTTAAAAAAAAGGTTGCAAAGCTGGTTTCTAACTTTTATATTGCTGCCTTTTTGACTTTCACCTTTACCGGTTACAGTCTACTAGATGGAGGAGCAGTACCGAGAAGTCATCATAGGCTGTGCAGATATTTTACATGAGACCTCAATGTCAGAAAAGCATGTGGGGCTCTATGAATGAAGCATGGTGCTACAGTTTTAAACTAAAAGTTGGCATTGGAGATGTCTTGACTATCTCAAGGCAATTCAGCATTGGAAGTCTCACTTCACTTTTTAAAGAAATGGAAAATCATTTTTAGTTTTAGTTAAGCCAAACGATTTTTGGTATTGGCAGTTTTGGTGATTTAAGAATTCTCAACTCTAGTTTTGTCAAATTCAATGACGAAATAGAAAAGCCAAAAACCGTGCAAAAAAGTAAAGAAAAAACAAATTCAAATTTGGCTTATCTGAATTACTATGCAACCCAGTGCTATAATTCTCCAGATTTTTCTTGAAATTGCAGAGATTAACCTGTCAGTCTTGATAAATGCATTGCAAATTCAGTGCAAATGGAGAAATAAGAAAAGTTCCACACTGATGGACAGAAAAAGAAAAAACAAAAAAACCTGAGATTCATGTCATAATCTGAGAGATCTTCTGTGAAATCTAAACCTGCAGAGAACCTCCTTCAGAAAACCCTGTCAAATTCGGTTGTAAGCCAGTTCCTTGTCCATTTTGGTAGCCTGAAAAATATTCTTCAATATATTTTAGTTCCTTGCTTTAGTTCTTCTTTACTAAAAATTTCTTGCAATTTTAAGGTCATTAGAGTTATAATTATTTAGAGGCGACTTAGTAGATGCATGATATCTATTCTTTTGTGGAAAATTTATTTTGACAGCCATATCTAATGGAAAATAATGGCCCCCAGACAATCTCAATTTAGTGTTTTTTTTTTTTCATTCGATTGAAGAAAATCTCTCAGCTTGCTGCAAGAACTTTTCTTTATAACATCATTAGCTATCATTTGTGTCAGGAAATATGGAATAGTCCATACTCAAATGATAGCTTTCCAGTATATGCTGAGGATATTGAAGCTGGTGGTGATGCAGCTCCCTCATTTTCAATGCTGTCTGAAGTTGCTCGCAGTCTGCAGATTACAATTGTTGGTGGATCTATACCAGAACGCTCAGGTGATCGTTTGTACAACACTTGCTGTGTCTTTGGTGCAGATGGGAAGCTCAAGGGCAAACACAGGAAGGTGCAATACATGAATAGTTCTTGTGTTGGCTGCATCTCATATAAAATTTACTATGCTATAGACATTTCTTATAGTTCTGAAATTGTAGATATGGTTGTTAATTTTTATCATGGTATGTCGTACCAGCGTGTACTATCCCATACTGGTTATACTATATCATGTCGGTATCTAACTGAGAGTTAGTACTAGTGCGTACCAAGTCTCAGTATGTTGAACCGACATGTATATTGGACATACCAATATTGTACTAGTGTGATTCTAACACAGGATCCAATACCAAAATGGCGAACCTTTTTTATTTTTATATACAAAATATAAAATGAATTATGATTTCTTTTAGAATTATTCAATAAGCTTTCTATTAATATACCAATTGACATCTGTTTGTTCCATGCCAGGATGTCTTGTATCAATGAAGTAACAATTATGTTAATTTTGATGCCAACAAAAATTTAATAAAATGTCAATTCTACTATCTAGAATGTAAAGTTTGCATTGTTCTCCATTTTCTAAGATATGTGTGGTTCAATATTGAGCATTTTTTTTCATTATCTCTTGTTGCTTCAGCAAAAATATCCTTCATGATAAAATTTTGTGGACTTAGATATCTAATGAAATGTATTCTATGAAAAACAGATACATCTTTTTGATATTGATATTCCGGGAAAGATCACCTTTAAGGAGTCAAAGACTCTCACAGCTGGGCAGCATCCGACCATTGTAGATACAGGTCTGACATTCTGTGGTGCATTATTGCCATTTGATAAGGAGTCCATATCTTGAACAAGATATTTGCCTTGAGATAGAAATGTTGTATTCTAATGGTATTAACTAGCAGAGTACTCTTATGTGGTTAAATATATGCAAAATATATGTCAGCTTTCACCTCACCAAACAGAATCCTAGAACATGCTATTGCGTAACCTGCAAAGGTCTTCTTTGTGCTGTCCACATAAGGGGGAGAAGTTCAATAGTCTATTCGAATAATCAGGATCACGTGTAAGAGGGTTTTTAGTGTCTGATATTCTAGGAGATAACGAGTTATAGTACTGGAAGTAACAAAGGCAATGTCTAATGTCTTCAAGTCTCAAAAACTTAATATCTTGTTCTAACAACTTCCAATCTACTTTTAATGAATATAATAATAATTTCAAGATCATAATGAACAAATTTGGTGCAGCAATGAACTCCACAAGTCATAATCAAACCAAGTCATGCTGTCAAAATTATGCACATTCATTGCTAGTTCCTACATAACTTTGCCTATGTATGAGTTTTTTTATACATAACCAGTCCCAAGTCCGAATAATAGAGGAGGGTTGCGATAGGTTGACGGTCCCTGTGAAACTATAGTCACATCTTATAAACATGGATTTAATAGAGAAAATCGATAAAGTTAGAGCGTTTCCAAAAACCATGCGCCGCATCGGATCCCGAATGTAGTAAAAATAGCAAGGGCAGATAGGGCAATCTTCGGAAGCGACGTGTCACATCAACACCCTGATGTGACGAAAAATAAGTAAAGGTTCCCACACCTTCATGGACGGGTGTAGGTAAACAAGTTAGTTCAAAAAAATAAAAATAAAATAAAATAAAACAAAATACGTTTAGTAGCTTGGAATATAGGATCATTAACAGAAAAGTTAATGGAACTAATAGATACGATGACTAAAAAAAGAATTACGTAGCTTGCTTGCAGGAGACTGAGTGGATAGGTGAAAAAGCAAAAGAGGCTGGTGGTTTTAAGTTTTTAGTATACAGGTAAAGATATGAATAAAAATGGAGTAGAAATTATTGTATATAAAAGCTTAAATGTTGTAAACATTAAGAGGATAGGAAATAGAATAATTTTAATTAAATTAGTGATAAATGAGGAATCAATAAATATTATTAGTGCTTATGTTCCTTAAGTAGGTTTAGATAGTGTGACAAAACAAAGTTTTTGGTAGGATATGAATGAACTAATTCAAGAGATTTTTATTGGAGAAAAAATATTTACTGAAGAAAATTTGAATGAATATATAAGAAAGCATAATATAGGTTTTGAAAGAATACATGAAAGTTATGGAGTTGGAGATAGAAACGATAAGAGAAATGTTATTTTAGAGTTTGCGATGGCATATGATTTAGTATCAGCCAATACATATTTTAAAAAGAGGGATTGTCATTTGATAACTTTTAAAAGTGGATATAATGCTAGTCAAATATATTTCTTTCTTGCTGGAAAGATTGATCGAGTATTTTGTAAAGATTGCAAGGTTATACTAGATGAGGGTCTAACTACACAACATAAATTAATGGTTATCGATGTATGTATTCAAAAATGGAGTAGAAAGATTACAAGGTATAAAAATCAAAGGATTAAATGGTGGAATTTGAAAGAAGAGAAACTAATAATTTTTAAAGATAGAGTAATGAAAGAAAGAAAATAGAGTATAAATCGAGATATTAATATCATATGAGAAGATATGGCTAATAGTATTAGAAAGTGGCGACAAAGGTATTAGGAGAATCAAAAGAAAAATGGCCATATGATAAGAAAACTTAGTGATAGAATGAGAAAGTTCAATTAGCAGTTAAGGTTAAAAGAGAGTGCTGTACAAAATTACATAAATGTAAGAATGGAAAAGCATTTGAAAGTTATAAAATGATTAAAAAAGAAGTTAAAAAGATGGTATGGAAAGCTAGATGTAAGGCATATGAGGAATTACATCATAAGTTAGAAACTAAAGATGGAGAGAAAAATATATAAAAAATACAAAAGTAAAAGACAAAAACTAGAGATATGTTTCAGGTTAAATGCATTAAAGATGATAAAAAAGTTTTGGTTAAGAAGAAAAAGATCAAAAAAAGATGGAGAAGTTATTTTAATAAATTATTAAATAAAAATTATGTAGATAATTTAGGATACCCTATTAGCTCCATTGAAGATAAAGTTATGGTATATATTCGTAGAATTAGGACATCTGAAGTAAATAAAGCTATAAAAAAATAAAAGTAGGAAAAGCCGTGGGACTTGATAAGATTCCTATAGAAGTTTGAAAATATTTAGGTGATGTTGGAGTAAAGTGGTGACAAATTTATTTAATAGAATTTTAGAAAGTAAAAAGATGCCTAATGAATGGAGGAAGAGTATTATAATATCAATTTATAAGAATAAAGGAGATATTTAAAACTGTTCTAATTATCGTGGTATCAAACTCATGAGTCATACTATGAAACTTTAGGAGAGAGTAATTGAATATAGGTTAAGACGTACTACAAAAATATTAGAGAATCAATTTGATTTTATGCCAAAAAGGTTGATCATATAAGCTATTTTTCTTTTTAGGAGGTTAATGGAAATGTATAGAGTAAAGAAACAAGATGTTCTTATAGTTTTTATTGATTTAGAGAAAACATATGATAGGGTTTCTAGAAATATCTTATAGTGGGTGTTAGAAAAGAAAGGAGTACCTATTAGGTATATTAATATAATAAAAGAGATGTACGATGGGGCAGTTACTAGTATAAGAATTATTGGTTGTAATACTAGCGAATGTTCTATTACAGTAGGCTTACATCAGGGATCTGCTCTTACTTTCTATCTTTTTGCTTATTTATAGATGAGCTTACTAGATATATTCAGGATGATATTTCATGATGCATGTTATTTGCAGATGATATAATAATAGTAGATGAAACTAAGACTGAAGTTAATTGTAAGTTAGAACTATGACGAAATGCATTAGAATATAAAGGTTTTAGGTTAAGTAGGATAAAGACAAAATATATGGAATACAATTTTAGTACAATTAGAAATGAAGATGAATATAGAATACAAATTGGGGACCATAAAGTTCTTAAAAATGATCATTTTCGGTATTTAGAATCGATTATTCATAAGAAAGAAGAGATTGAGTATGATGCTGTCCATAGGATTAAAGCTGATTGGATAAAATGAAGAAATGCAATTGGAATATTATGTGATCGTAGAGTACTTGCCAAGTTGAAGAAAAAGTTTTATATGACAGCCATAAGACCATCTATGCTTTATGGCATGAAATGTTGGACAGTTAGAAAATACACGTATGTAAGATGAATGTGGCGAAAATGAGAATGTTAAGATGGATGTGTAGTAATACAAGAAAAGATAGAATAAGAAATGAAACCATTCATTAAAAAGTAGAGGTTGCTCCAATCGAGGATAAATTAAGGGAAGGATGACTTAGATGGTTTGGACTTGTGCAACGTAGACTTAAAGATGCATATATATGGAAGAGTGACTTGATACATGTAGAAAAAAAAAGAGGTAGAGGTAGACCAAAAATCATATAGGAAGAAGTGATAAAAAAAGACTTAGAATTTTTGCATTTTACAAAAAATAAGACTTAAAGCAGAGCTGAATAGAGAAAAATGATTCATGTAACTAATCCCAACTAGTTTAGGATTAAGACTTTGTTGTTGTTGATGTTTTATTACTAGTACATATATAATGAAATTATAAATTGGTTTTTATGTCAAAGCTGCACGGCATTTGGCTGTTTAACCTCCTGCTGTCTCAAGTTCCCAACTTATAGCATTTTGCCAGACCATGCAAATAGAAAAACTTTAGATATTTGAGAATTCAATTACTAACCATCTAGCACAAGCTTGATGGAAATTCCACAAGATTTGTGCTGCCCTATTACGCAGTCTACACAGTTTTGCATTAAGATCTGCTTGATTCTTGCAGCAAATTCGAATTTTCAAATCCATTATGTGTTTTTTCTACTATTATCATATTTTTGCATCTATGTGCTTGCTACCTTTTTTCAGTACCTTTTATAGATGTACCATTCATTATATAGCTTTGCTCTATTTTGATAGTGCTGTTAGTAGAGATTCAATACATTGATATTCTGAGTTGTAGGTTTTATATTCTGTGGTCTTCCTTCTCTCTTTTTGCTTTTGTTTCCTTTTCTAGTAAGAACTAACTTCTAAACGTGTAGATATCTACTTAACCTTTAAGCTCTGCTGCAGATTGATTGTTGATCTGTGATTGCAGATGTAGGACGTATTGGTATAGGTATTTGTTATGACATCCGTTTTCAGGAACTAGCAATGTTATATGCAGCAAGAGGTATTTTCTATTCCTATGTTTGCAATATTCTTTGGTGCTTTCGATTTTTGCCTTGATTTCTTCATTGAAATAATTGAGAACTCAATGTGCTTTTTTGCATGTTGAATTTCTGGATGTACATTGTGTAGATAATAATTAATTATCAAGTTACTGATGTTGCAGAGAATCATACTCTAGGAAATCACAAGTTACAATTTTCAATTATTTCTAGCATAAGTTATTTGAGACACTGATTTGGTTCTGTTCTTCTATAACTGTGGAACGCCTTAGAAACATCTTTGGAAATAAAAGGGAAAAAATGATAACTTGGCTTAAAAGTTGGGCTTGTGCTTCATGAGTTAAGTGATAGGCATCAGCTCAGAGAGATATATTCTGAAGCTTGCTTGATCCTTCTAAAGGCTTCTTCTGGGGAAGCATTTTCTATTATTCTTTCTGTGGTAGGTAACTGTGGATTTAACTTGAAAATCAGATATTAGATTTTATATAGCACCTCCGGCCTTCAGTTTTTACTGAACCAGTGGCTTTACGTTTTCTCCTTGATGTTCTTTTTAAATCTCAATGCTCCAAATTAGAAAATACTTTGCTTTATTTGACTTCCTTAGCTAGCTTTTTTGAATTTGTGCATGGTAGGTGCCGATGAATGACCATTTGGAAGTGTTAGCTCTTGTTGCCAGTTTGTCCTTATGCTACTAATCTTTTGGATGTGGAGAGGATCGTCCATTATTTTGCTAGGGGTTTGTGCACATAAATGTCAGTTTTGTTAAAGTGGGCCAAATTCATGAATTTTCATATGTAAGAATATCCTTATCTAGAGAAACATCTATAATGGGATGCAGAATTTTCATACTAATTGATAAATAATAGATTCTTTGTTCGCTTTTCTTTTTCTCGGCTTGTCTGACTGCTGCTGTTGGTACCTGTATATGAAAATTTCCCGCTATCCCTAAATTTCCGGGTTGTGACAAACATAGCCAGCCAATGATCAGTAGTTTCAAAAGGATGTAATTTTGATCCTTTTGCATTCCAATTATATTTGTAAAAACACTTTGAACAAGACTTTTCCCTGTCTAAATGAGGCTTTATATGTAGCATTAATCTGTTTTGGGTTAATGTGCCTCAGATGATCACAAGTAAAGCTAGGGTAGTTTCCCTTGATTTTCTTTATGTTCACACTATTTTCGCCATTAATATGCATATTGCGCTTCTTGGTCTGAACATTCTTTGTTAGTGATGCATCTTATATTCCAAGTTAGTAATATATCTTGTACTCCTTAGAGTTCTCCTTTTTTTTTGGCTAATGATTCTTCTTTTAATGTAAGAAACTTTCTGCTTTCTAAAAAGGTTAAAAATTAGAAACTCTGACACAATGGTTATTCACATTATTTATAATATTACTGCATTTTCATGCAGCATATTACTACCATTTATGCAGTTTTTCTATTTTTGCTTTTGGTTCATTCTTATATAATAAATTTTCTTTTGATCACAAGTATCATGTTTTAAATTGCCTGTTAACTGTTTTTTCATGTTTAATGGTATCTCATATTTCAAGCATTTAATAATCATTGGAGGAATGACATTACTGACTATAGGTGCCCATCTGCTGTGCTATCCTGGGGCATTTAACATGACTACTGGTCCCTTGCATTGGGAATTGCTACAAAGGGCAAGGTAAATGCTGCATTCTTCCTGATTGGAACTAGTGTTGTACATCAACATATTCTATGATTACAAATTTTGTTTTTCTTTTCTGTTTTTGCAATTATTTTGTTCAGAGATTGCGAATCACCGTGAGCCATTGCTATTTTATATCTGAACCATTTGTAACAACTAACATTAGAGAAATCTCAGACATCAGGCAAAATCCACCTGGGGAGAAAGAGAGAGAGCATGCAGCCACATCCATTCATGTGAATGCATGTATGTGTATGAATGACTTGCATTCATATTAGGATCCTTTGAATCATGGTCATGCGCGGTGGAGTGCAATTGCTTCATAATTTCCCAAAATTTCCATAAGAAGTTTAATGCCTCTATAGAACTAAGCTGACCCTCAATTGTACATGGATCTGCCCTTGGTCATGTGGTGCCTTTAAGTGCGATTAACTGAAGATGAATTTTCATATTCATTTCCAAGAACTAAGCTGACAGCATGATATTCAATTTTGTGCTATCATGGAAGCAAAAGTTATGAGTTAAGACTATGAAGTTGCGGGGTGAGGGCTTAGCTTTTGTATGCTTGTGCACATAAACCTTAACCAGCATGCTGTTACCCATCTATATGTCGGCTGTAATATTCTAGCTGTTATCTATTAGACTTTAGAAACTATTTCTGACCAGTTCTCAGCCAGAGAGTAAGTACTCCATTCCTAGCGATGGCATCGTCGGACATAAAGGTGCTTGCCAAATAACCTGCAAGGCCTGCATCTTTCCTCGATTTTCAATGTGCTAGTGTGGAAGCATTTGATTGTAGCTCATGTATAAATTAAATCTATTAGATATTTTTATTTTTTTCTGTTTACATTCCTAAGGTTGCTGATGAGTTTTCTGTTCTCATTCCAGGGCTGCTGATAATCAGGTACATGTGTTGCTGTGGCCTGCATTTTGGTGAATTCGCTGTTGATTTCCATCTAACTACAATGATTTTGAGTGGAATTGGGTCCATTTCTTTATATCTAGTCTGTCTTCCTCCTTTTCTAAAATCTTTATTGACTCGGCCATCTTAATTGGCAGACTTTTACCTTTGGTAGAACCAGACTTTCTAATCTTTTGCAATCGCGACCAATTTATTTAAGTCTAACAAAAGTGCAGCATGCGCCTCTCATGAAAATTTGTGGAAGCTTGTCCCCTTTTTATTGACCTTTTTTTTTTTTGAGAAAATTGTATATGACTAAATATAACTATCAATATTAAAGAATTGCTTTAATTTGTTTCTCAGTTTTTTGTGGCGACTTGTTCCCCTGCTCGAGATAGTGGTGCTAGTTATGTTGCTTGGGGTCATTCCACACTCGTTGGACCTGTAAGTGGAAACCTGAATTAAAAATACTTTTTTCTAACTGCTTGCTGAAGACTATGCTTATTCATGTTCCTCAGAATCACACTACCAACATCTGACTGTTTTCTTCCAAAATTTCAAAATCTACTGTTCTTAGATTGTCTAAGCCTGGAAATTAACACATTATTGCTTGTCTTTTTTTTTTATCTGGTTGTCAGTTTGGAGAAGTGATTGCAACTACTGAGCATGAGGAGGCAATCATTGTGGAAGAGATTGATTATTCATTAATTGAGCTTAGAAGGTAATTTTTTGAGGTGCATTATTTTTTCAAGTAAAATTTATCAAAACATAAGATTTACCTTTCAACTTTTGTGTCCCAAATTTGATTAAGACAAAGTATTTTCGACTGTATGAATGTGAATTAGTTTAAAACATAAAATAGCTTGAATATTAATGTGAATTATTTAAGTTCCGTTCAAAAGTCAACCAAATACAAGCTAACAATTAATAAATTGAAGTTTTATGTAAGCACAATGAGTTGTCTGAGGCCGCCATGGCATGCCTTACTGGTTGCTCGAGCTACTGTGCATGAATCCATGTTTTGTAATGTAAACATAACAATGGAAACTTAATGTTATTAGTTGGTATAATATATCTGGAATTTCAGAGAAGCAAATGACTTACTTAAACCTCAAGTCTTTTATAAAATTAAGAAAATCACCTTACATTTTGGCTCAATTTCAACAATAGACGAGATATATGTAATAAGATATTGCTATTTGGTTTAACCCATCTCTGGTATTTTGAATTTCAAGCATCTTGCAATAGCTTTGAAAGTTCTTGCCTCCTCATGTGTTAAAGTTTTTTATGTCCTTTATTGAATGCAGGTCAAACCTCCCCATGGAAAAGCAACGTCGTGGGGATCTGTATCAGTTTGTAGATGTCCAGAGGCTGAATTCTCAGTAGATGAAAAGGTGGGCATTGCATTTTTGGTGTCTGAGTGACTCAGCACGTATCTGTCGATGTTGAAAAATGATTCAATTGGATTAGCTTTCTGTTCAGACTTCAATATCATGCCGGATATAAGTCAGTGTTTGAAGGGGATGTAGTTGATTTGATAATTTATATAACACCTTTCATGCTTAAAATCTGCAGGGCATGACATCTTTCCTCAAATGTTGTATTCAACATTGTATTCAATAATGTTGTGACCATGGAGCAATTTTTTAAAATAAAATGTTTGTCTCTTTGTTGTCAGTAACATCTGTAATTTTTCATTTTGACAACTAGAATTGTTTCTTTGTACAGGACTTAAATGAGAGGTTTGTGTTTGTATCGAGGACCACTTCTCAGGATCAATGATAGAGAACAAGACAAGCAGAGCCAGCTCAAAGAATAAATGTCAAAGAAGAATCTCTTTTTTCATATAAATGTCAAATAAGAACCCGGTTGAGTTGAGGGTGTACAGCTTTTCTCGATCCATGAAAGGAGTTGTTGATATGGCCCATGGTATTAAACAAATTTTTTAGTTTATTAATAAATTTTTCTGTTGCTTAAGAAAAACATTTTTTTTCTTTTTTTTTTTTCTTTTTTTCTGCACGAGAGAGACAGAGGAGAGGATTGATGTTAGATTGATAGCTAGTCATAAAGTATATTAATAGTTATGAAATTGATCCTAATTTGATATATGTGAATGTTAAATGGCTTAGGGATTGGTTTGGTCGTTAATGCTTGCTCATTAGTCATTAGTTGCAATGATTTTTCTGGTAGTAATGTAGTATAATGGAAGCCAATTGCAGCAGGAGACAAGAAAAACTACAAGTTGTAAAAAAAGGTAATTATATAAAAGAAGAGAATTTTATTTACTCCTTGGAATGTTGAACTTTTGATTGGAAAGCATGGAAATATTGGATTCGATGACAAGTAGAAAAATTAATATCATTAAATAGAGAGATGATAAATTCAAGGATATATATGTAAAAATAATAATAAAAATGGTAGTTGATAAAGGAAAAAAAAAAAGAAAAGAAGAAGATGAAGCTTCATATATATAAAAAAATAAAGGATAGATTAATGACTTATCAATTAGATTTAGATGAGGAGATTATTAATGTAATTAGTGCTTATGCACTAAAATAAGTAAAAATTTAAATTAATATATATGATAAGAAATATATATATATATATATATGAAAGTGTATAAGAGTGCTATAGTATTTAAACATATGATTAATAAAGTAGAAACGAAAGGGGGCAAAAATATGTTTTTCTCATTCTTGCCATGAACAAAAATAATTTTCATCTTTATTTTTATCTTTATGAGATAAAGAATCTCCACTCTATATAAGATGGGATTGAACGATTCGTTTCTGCTTTATAAGTTGAAATTGTTTTCTATCTTATGTAATATTAGCGGTAACATTCCTTAGTAGGGATAGCTATTAAGATTCAACACTGTCCAAGCCTAAATAACATTGATGTCTAGACCCAGACTGAACCAAATCCATGACTTCGCATGGGTTAGAGGTTGCCAACAGTGAAGCAGCAGACATGTCCGTCAAACAAAGCTTGGCATATCCAATTTGGAAGCCACTCCATGTCAAGGTTAAAGCTAAGAGTACTTGCTGGACCCAAGCCTGAACCACTTTCAGCTTCATCATTAGATGGTTCTGCCGTCCATCCAATCCAGTGGGTAGCGACTGCACATGGCTGAGTTGCTGCTTGATGATTTATTTAAAAGCACTTGGAACATTTGTGCTCCTCTTAAGGTTTTTTGGCACCCATTGTGAGCAGCAGCAGCAGCAGCAGCTGAGTCCCACCCTCTGCCACCCTGCCATGGCTTTGGCTCAGGATGGGCGTACAACAGAGGAGTAATCTAAAAGCCCCGCATTCCTCGTGAGAACATTAAAGCACAGCAGAGACGTAGGAGGAGCAGAAACGACACTTCATTAATAAAAGTTTATAATTTATGCAATGGGGACTCACTTCACGAGAGTTTTAAAGATATGGATGGGTTAGAGCGTGGTGAGATGCATGTGGGCGAGCTCAGGCGTGTCAGACAGCGTCAGAGAGGTCAGAGGTTGCAGGCATGGTCCTTGGTGGTAATGTTCATCATTTGGGGAATATTACAAGTCCCTCTCACCGCAGGTGTATCGGATCCGATCCCCTCTCCATTCCTTCCAGCTTCTTCCCTGCCATTCCAACCTTTGATGGGGTTTCAGTCTGAACAAAAGAAAAGAAGGCCGGACTAAAAAAGCAAAAGAGGAAGAACTTCTCCTACCATGCCTTCTTTCCTCCTCGGGATCGCCAATTCCTTGTCTTACTCTGTGTCTTTTGTCACCTCATCTACTTTTTCTTTTTGCCCTCTTCTCTCCTCCCCTCCATTCCATCTCTCTCTCTCTCTCTCTCTCTCTCTCTTCTCTACCATGAGACATCAAACGCAAGCACCAAAATTTGGCAAATAAATGTTAGCAAAGCATAAATAATTATAACTCATTCAAATGAAATCATATAAAGCTTTGGTGCAAAATTCTTAATGATAGTGGACTCTACATTCATATAGAGCTGAAAACGATAAAGGTATTAACAAAATATTATTTAAAATTTTTTTATAGCTGGAATGCATCTAATACTTAACTTTTAAGTTTTGTTTGAATTAGTTATTAAAATATAATAATTTTTTAGTTATTATATGAGATATTTATTAACTAATAACTAATTTAAATAGATTTTGAGTGACATTGAGAGATATGAGCTACATCTAATTTTATAATACCAAAACTTTGCCATAAGCATGCTAAGCCAAATAAGTAATTTTTTTAGGATATATTTTTCTATGGAAATATGTAGCAGTGTCCATGTTATACAATCTGGCTTGCACTTATTTATTTTGATGATGATGGCTAGCTATTGGATTTGTATGGTATCATGTCTAATATTCTGAAAAAATAAGAATATCTTCAAATTATGCCAGTATAGATTTATATATTAGATAACTTTTCTAGGCGGTTTACATACTTTAAAAAGCCTACCTTGTAAGTCTAAAACTTGGACACATCATGCACACACTAAAACATAGCCTTTGCAATGTATATGAATGTTTTAGGCATAATGAGTTTTTAATAAACAAGTTCATGAACCCATTCATTTGATAAATAACAAAGTATTTTTCAAATCATTTTTTTTAATATATGGAGATTCATAGATAAACTTAATATATTTCTCTTATTTACATTTCTTTTTATTTCTCTCAAAAAGTTACAAGGCATTATCTTCAAAGAGAAAATTAAGGAGAATGTCTATTAGAAACAGAGTCCTGCTTCCTCTCTCAGTGCGCCTGGTTACGTCCCTAGCTAGTATTCATGTCTGTGGAGCACCAAAGAACACTTGTTTCCATGCCCTTTGCTTGAGCTGGTGATCTTTGACTCTAGCTTTTGAGTTGTCATCATATGATTCGATTTGGGTGCTCAAAATCTAAGCCTAGTCGATCAACGATGCATGCACATCTAACTTCAATTACGAGACAATTGCGTGCAAATGGACAAAAAGTTTTCAGCGAAATCAAATCAGTCTTCGAATAATTCTTAGTTAAATGGGTGGCATGCAGTGTAGATTGGTCATCAAAGCACAAAATGGCCCTGGCACCTCTCATTTCTATTTTGACAAATTGTTGTGCTTAGATCTTGAAGCTACACCACCTATTTGAGAGACTCCTTCAATCACCACTACATCATAAGAATAATAACCATTAATTCACACCTATATCAACTGAGCAAATAAAGCTGTATATTTTTAAAATTATAAACTTAATATAAGCAGAGCTTGGGCAAATAATTTTATTATTTTATTTTTAAATACATCTAAAATTTGGCCTGAGTTAGCAAACAACAATCATCATATCTTTACAGGGATGATAAAAAGCCATTTCTCAGAGAGTCCATTATTTGGTGGCATGCTTTCTATGTCAACGAAGCTAGCTTCCCCCCTTGTCTCTATAGCAGTTCATTGAGACTTTGTTTGTCAGACAACACCTTAAGAGTCAAGAGACTTTATTTTGTGAGCTGTACCCATCAGAAGAAAAGCTGGAGGTCACTCGCCATTAAACACAGCTCAGTTTATTATAAAATGGGAACAGAACCCAGCTGACATCATTGACTTCGCTGTATGTATATCAATCGGTGTTCTTTTGGGTGATCTCTACCCATAAATATCTTTATATATGTTCTATATTCCACCTATCCTTTGGTCCTCTACTCCCTGTTATTAGAATTTGCCTACGTCGTTCATTCTCACCTGCCACCCTTGGACGTGGACGAGAGGTGCCGCTCATATAATAAAAATAGTCGACAAACCTAAGATTCCAGAGTTACTACAAGAACTCTCTCTCTCTCTCTCTCTCTCTCTCTCTCTCTCTCTATATATATATATATATATATATATATAAAAGTTTAGAACAGTTCTAGATTATTTAATTTTTATGGAACTATCTCTCATTGTTGTTGTCATGAAATACTCAGAGAAGACGAAGTGAAACTGTTGATGGTGCTTTATATTAGCATTATTTGATTCAAATATTGTGCATGTGCCATCCTCATGAGAGATAGATGGATGATTGGGATTTAAAGTTGATTCAACTCTACTTTTTTTAAGGTTCTCTAGCTTCCTCTCCAGCGCATACATAAACACAAGGAGAATTGAATTAAGAGAGATGTATTTAAAAGCATTTTTTAGAGTAGAGTGGGCGTTTCCACTTACTTTCCTGCATTTGCTTAAACAATGAACTTAGGGACAGCTTGCATGCCTCAAACTTAAGCACTTTGAATAGCTTGCTGTGAGAAGAAGTCAGAAGAATGTGGAATCATAATGTGAACATTGTAATAAAACAATTCATATCCCATACAACATAATCATGTGCAAACATGGTGCTAATGCAACTATAGTTTGACTAATTGGACTCAAATCTCTCATGCATGCCTTCTTTGGCACTATGGTAGGTCACTCTTTTCCCTCGCTACGAATCTTTCCACTTTAATCTTATTGGATGTCTTCAAGCGAAATCATAATGTTGTAAATAAAATTTGGTTTTTTTGCTAGGGTGACTTAAAATGGTTTCAATTGAATTTATTCATTTTATTTTGGATGACGACTTATGAGGCTAGAAAACATAGAGTACCATTACCATCTCCTTAAGCAACAAGTACAATGGTTTTCATTAGATTAGTCTCTTCTATTAATTTTTTTACTAAAACTAATAGAAAGACATGTTTTAAAACCAAAAGTAGGAGATACGGAGGAAGTGTAATAGAACATTGCTTTCTTTTTGGTTGGTAATAAAATAAAAATTAAAAATGCTCTTCAAGCTCTAATATGGGGGCCATGTGCATCCATTTGTTTAAACTACAAGCCTATGTAAACCTAAGCCAGCAATTTAGGCTTTTCATTTCACATTAGGTCTAACAAGTGACTTCTAGTTTCCGCAGACAAATGTATGTAGTGTCCCCTAGGCAACCTAGGGTTCGAATATGATACAAAAAAAGAGTGGTCCTAGATTGGAGTGCCATAACTTTAGGATATTAAATATAGTTATATAGTAAGTATGATTAAAGCTGCAATTGATTTAAGTTAGGGTCATGGCCTTGGAATATATTAATTTGATTGAAGTTCTAGAAGTTGGATCTAGACTTTACTAAGAGTTTTGTTTCAAGTCAAGTTCAAACCATGTCTCAACCACTATATCTATCATTTTTGAGTTAAATGTGGTGAGGTTGGGTGCTAAATAAGGTGCAGGGCGTGAAAATGCTTGGCTGCAAGGAATTATGTTTGTGCATAACATTTATTACATATCATTTACTATAGTCGATTATGAACAACTAAAATATCCTAATATCCTTTTATTCTACAGGTTAAATGATTATGGCATCATGTAAGATAACAATTATAAATGCCACATCACCAATAAATAGTTGTTTAAACATAAAAATAAAGAATATTTGAAGACCACGCATGATCTTGAGGTGTTATCCTATAGTCTAGAACATGTATAACGAGTCTTAATCATTTATTCTCCATCAAAATATTTATTTCCTCGAACTATTAAATATTTAAAAATGATTTAGATTGAAAGAAAAAATATATTTTTTAGCAAAATAATAAAAAAAATATATTATTTTTTTGGTTAATAAAAAAATCATGAAAAGAGTCAATGAAATGCAGGCTTTATAACCATAAGCTATAGATGATATAAGAGCACCATTTAGATCTCTTTTAGCCTAGAATCTCATTTTCTCTTAAATTATATCATTTTCTCAATAAGCTTTTTCTATTTTGTCATTCAATTCCATGTTCATTTTTTTCGGTTCCTAAGTTAATCCCATGTGCAATGCTACTCGAGCTATAAGTTATGATAAATCTAGAGACTCTTTTGATGAATCTTAGTAGACTTCAGTGGCCTTTGTTCTTGTCTGTTTCTATTTGTTTTTCTTGCAATGATCTTCATTATCTCAAAGAATCAAGTGGAGTAATCACCTTCTTTTCAAGAAAAGTAGTGCAAAAGTCCACATGAGGGTCTTGACCAGTGTTTTTCATGGCCTGTCATCTAGTTATTAAAGCAACTTATTGCCGTTTATAATAGCATGTGATTGTGGCAGTGTTCCTCACTAACATGTTTCATTCAAGCCTAGTTAATTGCAAATATACAATCACCAACCATAGCTTTTATGGTGACAACTTAAACTAGGAATTAGCCTTAAGTAAAATGTCATGCTACATGTTGGATGAGTGCTCCAAGGCGTTTGGGTTTCAAGAGGTTGAAAGATGTGAGAATAAGAGTAGATCCAATTAATTTTGATTTAGGTTAACTTTACTGTTCTAAGTTTGACTGTTGGTAGCCTTTTCTTGGTCTTCTTACACTTCCTCTCATTAACTTTTTCAGTTGAGGTGGTCCGTAGCATAGTCCCTAATCCAAAAACTAAGTTTAAGAAGTTGATACCACTTTATTCCATACTACTAAAAAAAATTATTTATTGATCATCCTTAGAGAAAATTATTCAATAATGTGATAAAGTTTACAATATAGCTATTATGAATAGCTAAAAAAGAGTCTTATAGCCATTGAAACCCCAAAAGGCACTTCTAATGAAGTGTTTGTAGGTCATTATAGTGGTAATGATACGAGATAAGAGGAGAAAGTTTGGTCAACTAGCAAGTGGGTCAGTAAAATATTTTCTTAGCTCATGCACTGAGACTTTCAGTGTTAATGCCCTCCAATGCCTTAAATCCCTATCATTGAATGCAAGCTCCCCCACTTGACAACCGTACGTGGGCTGGAGAGTATAACATAAAATTAAACTCAAGAAAGAACCTTTTCATGTGGGGGGACCATATTCCTTTTCTCTATCTAAGAACCTTAACTATGTTATCTATGGATATATAGTCAAGTAGAATAAATACCATGTAAAAAAACAAGAGGATGGCAAGCAATATTATAATGTATATGGAGCACATACCCTTCTTGTTGTGGATTTGTGGTCCATTTCATTGCTCAAACTACTTGCATTAATTGATCCTTCGCTTGTGTTTGTCCATCCACATTTTAAGTCCAAAATATGGAGACAAGTGAAGGAAGAGAGGAAGAGATAATTTTCAAGATGATGCTTTTGTTAATCTTAATTTATCATATTCCTTCCTTGCTTATTGGATAATTATCAGTCACGGATCCACTCCATGGACAACGAATGGTCCAAAACACCTTGCATTGTTTGTTAATCAAGGTCCTAATGGTATAAACTCAATGTTAGAGTACCATAATTACCTATTCTACTTACCACATGATAAACCATGAATTAACATCAAGAGAAGTTCGAGAATGAATTTATGCTGTGCAAGAGAAGGTTTGTATATAAATGATTCTAGCATAACTACTATAAAAATGTATCAAGTTTGCTATTTTCTTTTATCCTCAGTATATCTCAGTTTCCATCATTCTATATTTTGTAACTTGCTTGTAAACACTGTTCATTGGACTAGTTCTAGTTCTATGTTTTTGCCAATACAAACACAAGCATTAATGCAAAGTATTGCATAAAAAATGAATAATTTTGCAGGAAGGATTAGGATGAGTCTAAGGCCAGTATGAACCAGAGTCTGAGTTGATCATGAGTGTAAGATTTGGACCAATAATCTTCTTAAATACAAGGGGTAGCATAAAGTAGCTGACTAAGCTGAAATGATAATATATATATATATATCAGACAACAGCATCTGGAATGCTTTAGCTGGTTGGTCTGGCTTCCAAATCTTGTTAGAGGGTCAAGTTGTTGAGTGTGAGCCACTTTACCAAATAAACCATAAGAACAAAGCATGATGTTGGTCATCAACTCTCAGAACTTTTTTTTTTTTTTTGGTTGGCTTCCCTTGGTAAAAGGATTGGAATCAATTGATGGGATGACTGTATTCATTGCCCTGGTTGGGTTGAGCCGTCTCTTTCTTTTTGACTGAGCCGCAAAAGCTGAAAAGGAGAGGAAAAGAGATTATTATCTCTTCATATAAGTTAGACTGGGATCAGTTCACATAAAAAGAGGATAAACTTTGGATTTTGTGGATAATATCACAATGATAACTGTGACACCATGCTATTAGCTAGGCCCCATCTACAAAGAGATGAAAAATATTAGATTTGAGAGGATGAAACTTCCCTTGCCAATCACAACCATCATGCTAGAGAAACACATGATATGGATGCTAGAATAGGGTCTTGCACTTAAGATTTGAAGCTTGAATCATTTTGGTTCACTGCTTGGCTTAAAGGTCCCTTTTTTTTTATGGTTGGTCCTTAGAGTTACTTTCATTAAAGCAGGGCCTCTCAAGCGTGATTTATAGCAGTCGCAATTTCAATTGGATTCAACTTTTTGAGCATTTTTTTTTTGCATTTAAGTGGGGTTGTGGCTCTCAATGTTGATGAAAAAACATTAGAAGTCAAACAAACATTAGTTTGTATTTAATGCTTACTTGTTAGCCGCAAAATTTTGAGTCAATTTTTGATCATTTCTCTTAACGACTATAATATAAACAACTAAGAGTGATGATTAACCATAGGCACCTACGAAATCTTAAATAAAATAATATTTTTATCATCTTAAATCAACTTAAGCTTTATTTTTTCTCTAGATATTGAAGTTCTTGATAATGATCTTACAATGATGCACTTGTATTGAGAATTCTTAGCTAGCCAAATGATAAATTATACCATTTTTCATTCTTAACATCGTGATGGCTTCTAGAGGATTATATATTAAGTTATAATATGCTAAAAATACATGCATGTGTGATAAGAACACATATATCGTACATTTTATTCTATCATGATGAACCCATGCGAATGATATATTAAGCTTAACTACTACGTGCACATGCAACTTCTTTCTTTCTATGAAATTTCTAAATTTTTTCTTCTTTCTTTCTTTTAATTAGAATATCTTCATAAAGTTAACTTCCCCGCTTCCCCCCTCCCTTTGTTTCTATGAAATTTCTAAACTTTTTCTTCTTTCCTTCTTTCTAAATTTAACTTCCCCCCCCCCCCCCCCCCCCCCAAGCCCCTCCCATCAAAAATAAACATACAAATAGATAAAAATATTAAAATCCTAATATATATATATATATATATATATATATATATATATATTTATATATATATATTTCCACCCAAAACACAAGCAAGCTCATTCTTATTTCCCATGGAACCTCAAAACCAGTAAATAAAGAAAAAAAAAAACACGAAATTTTCCCAAGAAAATTACGTAGCCATTTCTCTTCTCTTTCTAATTTCGCCCAATTTTCTCAATTTTCTCTCTCTCTTTTTTTTTTTTTTTCAATTATAGGACGAAACCGTGGGAAATGGCGCGATTGGTGCCAAGGTGAGTAGTCTCGTACACCGGAAGCTCATCATTGTACCCTCGCCCTCCGATCGCCGTCAGATTCTCCAACTCGAACAGATCCGAGCTTGAATCGCTCCCCTCGTCGTCGTCGTCCTCCTCCTCCTCCTCGCCCTCTAATCCTCGGAGAAGCTCCTCCACCCTCTTCTTCGCCATCGCCGCCGACGCCGGCAGCCGCCGCGTCGCCCCCGCCGCCGGATCTCCGTCGTACAGGCACTTCTGGCCGCATGGCCGGGAGTCCTCGTCCACGATCACACTCACCGGGTAGAACCTCACCGACCTTTTAACCCCCTCTCCGGGCACTGCCGCCGGCCGCGCCCTTGACGACGGGGTCTTGCTCAGGCACGACCGCGAGTACGAGGACGCCGTCGAGCACGCCGACTCCTCCCCTCGCCTTCCACGGCCACCTCCGGGGGCCGCCCCGGCTGCGTGCGGGGCGGTGGTGGATTTTGACTTCCTTGGGTTCCCGGCAGCCGTGAAGAGGGAGTTGAGGAAGCTGGCGAGGCGGGCCCCCGGCGACGCCGGAGTGTTGGCCTTCCTCAGATCCCGGAATTTGCTCCGGATCGAGCCCGACTTCTTGTCCTTGTGGTGCTGCGCCGGCGGCGACGCGGCCGCAGGAGGCAGCGGAGGTGGGGGATTCGATCGGGCCCTCTCAAACCGGTAAAGAAAACCGCCGGTACGGACCGGCCGGAGCCCGGCTGGGCGGGGCACCGACTCGGCCTCGGAGGACGAGAACCCGCCGTAACTGGAGCAGTCGGAGGAGCTGGAAGTCGAGTTCACCGGGAAACGGCGGTTATCGGGTTTCCGAAGTCCGGTCACCGCCCTTTCGCTCGCCACCGCAGTGCTTCTCCTCTCCGCCGGCCACCAGTCGGCTGGGGAACTCTGCTGCTTCTTTGCAGCGGCGGGGAAGTTGGCGTCGCGGCGGTCGGGCGCGCCGCCGTTGCGGTGCTCTCTCGCTGCTCCGCCGTCGGTCTCGTCAATGGAGCGGTAGATGGCGTCGAGGAGGGTCGAGGAGAACGACGGGTTAACGCTACCGCACCGCACTGGCGGCTTCGCCCGCCTCTCCATTGCAGCAACCAGACGACGAAAGCAAAGACACAGGCAATTAGAAAAAATAAAAATATTTCTTTTTGACTATTTTCTTTTTTTTTCCTCTACTGTAATTAAATTTGGTTTTTTTTTTTTTTTTTTTTTTTTTTTTTGGGAGCAGGGGAGAACAGAGGCCGGGGGGGGGGGGGAATGGAAGAAGACGAGAACGGATGGTGAGGGGGGGGGACGCGAAGGCGAGATTGGAGAGGCGGAAGGCCGTCGCGCGCCCTTTTAACTCTCACGAGCGGAGGTGGGCCCCGGGGTGATGTCGTCCGTCTGATTCTCTCGGATCTGAGGCTGACGGCGGTGGAGGTGTTCCTATGGTCCCCTCCGTCGTTCGGCCGGTATACGATTCGCTCCTCACCTCGAGGTACGTTTACCATCCTGCCGTTATTATACTCCTTAACGGAAGTAACGATCTTTATTTTTTTCCGTCCAACCAATAACTATTACAATCATAACGCGCATGGCCGCCGTCGGTTTAGATCATAAGGTACAGCGTGGGTTTGGTTCCGGTGACCCTACTGGCTAGTTCTCTACGTATCTCAATCAAATAATGGGAATTATGGGAAGGAAGAAGCGCACCCAATTGCAGAGAGGAGAGGAGAGAAGTGAGGAGAGCGGGAGATTCTTTGCCATTTCGGTGATCGTTTTGCGAGCTCTTGGGGGAATGCGCGATTCGGCATGGCAATTGGGTGGGGCCACCTAGGGGAGGGAATTTCTTAAGTAATTTACCACCGGGGACCATTGTATACGGTTAGAGAGGGAGGGAGGGCGGGCGGGCGGGCGTTCGTGGTGGAGGGGAACGGCGGGCGCACGGGGATTCAAATCTTTGCTTTTATTATTGCTGCGGGAACTTTGGATGCTTGTACCCCCTTTCGTGGTGTCTCCGACCATTCCTTAAATTAGAAATTTTTACCCTCCATCCCCTGCATGGAAAGGTCATAAAATTCATAACTGCAAAATTTTAAATATCCATCCCCTGCATGGAAAGGTCATAAAATTCATAACTGCAAAATTTTAAATATCCCTGATATTTGTTTTATATGATGTTTTCTTTTTCTATGCCATGTGAAAGGAAAATGCATCACAGCAAATGTGTTGTTTTCCTTTTTCTACAAAGGAAAATGCATCACAGCCAATGCCAACAAAATAGATGAACTTATTCAATTAACTCATTAATAAATTAAAATAATTTAAATAAAAATTAATTAATAATAGATAAACTTGAATTAAGCACATCGCAGATAATCAGAATCTATTCTTGATTAATCGATTAAAATCATACGGCTCAAAAATTTATATAAATATTAATTTGTAAAAAATAAATTTCAATTATAAGTATATGATACTATTTTTTTTATTCGAAATAAAATTATTTTTAAAGTATTACACTTATAATAGTCATAAATTTAAAATTTTAATAATTTATATATATATATATTTTTCTGTCATGATGAATGAGGCGTGCACCATCCATATCTTGGTCAAAGATTTCTGCTAGAGCAGTATACCTTATTAGCAAATAATTTATAATCTTATAAACTTTATGGCTTGTAACTCCCAATCTAGTTTTTTAACGGTTAGTTTTGAACAAGAATATTTGCTTTGACTTTGGAAAAAAATAATCATTAGTATGGCGACTTGCTTTGTCGGAATCACTTTTTTATCTTGCAAGAACGAGATGATGTGCGAAACTGTGAAAGATTTGATTGTTCTGAAGCGCGTCTCATAATAAATTTGGACAGAGTTTTTATTTTTCCAAAAAAATTGTCCTTGAGTGGCAAAAAGTAGCAAATTAAAACCTAGTTGCCCATGAATCAGCAGCACATATTGGATGCATTTCTGAACAAACTACATTGCTTAAAGATCACTACTCAAGATACCAATATAAAAAGCTTATGAATGATGCTAAATTACCAAGGCAAACAAGACGCATTGCATTCATCCATTCTACTGGTAAAAAAAGGATGCCATTCTCTGGGTACTGGTCTCATATCTCCGAGAAAAAGTCGAATTAATGCCATCTGCTCCTTGTGATCTCAGATCTCAGTCGAATGGGTGAGAAGTTCCAGTACGTATGACAGAACGAGTTAAACAACTATATCCCTGAAAAGTATTTGGGTTATCCAGGCTCCATTGCACCTGTTAATCGAGCGTGTCCTGTTGGGTTGCTGGAAGCTTTTGCCTGCGTGCGAGCTGTTACTAGTTTAAGGGAGCACGCATGGGGCAAAAAGGTGGCATGGCCTCGGCGATGCACTAATCATCAGCCCTCGTGGCTTCTCTTTCTAGGCTTTTGGGAAGGTAGGGTGGTCCTTGGAGATTTTAAATTGGAACCTGGGAAGTTTCTGAAGCCTAGGGAGCATTTTCTGTCCTCACTAGATTCAATAAATAAGAAGACACGGGAGAGGAATGTGTGAGATTGAAGCAACAGAAGGAAAAAGAAAGCTATACAAAAGAAAAGCAGAGCCAGTGGGTACTGTTCCTCTTGTTCTCACCGCCAGGTTACTTCATATTCTTTGTCGATAAAAGGAGTGGTGATGGCTGAGCCGATTCTTACTTTGAAGGATTCTTTTGAAAGGGGAGTAGTTTCTATCCAGGAGCAGGAACTTTTGATAAATGTGATTTTTATTGATCAAAAGATAAATATGATTTATAAGAAAAGGTTCTTTGGTGCAACAGTTTGATGCGTTTATAGCTTCATAGTGCCTCTCTTGCTACCTGCAGTAATTTCGGCATTGGAGGTCAAATATGTTGCTCCTTGCGAGAGGAAGCATATCAGCAGCATCCGATGATGAACATCGAATACTCAATTGTAGATATGTAACTTCTTGTTATGAATGAAGGGTTTCAATTGATATTAAAGATATCTTCAATCTTTCACTCAAAATTTTGGATCTTACATTTTTAATTATTACAGTTTAGTTCTTCATATTTTAATAATACTATATTATCATATCTCATAACACAAAGCTAGTTAAAATTAACGAAATAGTTGTGTATTATCCTATTAATTAGTCTACATATTTGCATTAAAATGACGCGGCAGTTATTTTATTAATTGACCTTATGTGATGACACATTAGGAGTGTAACATTCTTAAAATATAAGGACTAAATTGTAACAATCAAAAATTTTAACAAACAAAATAACTTTTGAGCAAAAGTTTGAAGACTAAAAGTATATTTTAGCCTTAAGATAAAAACCAGTGACATTTGCACTAGCTAGGCCTCTATGGGATTTGGAGAAAAACAACCCTTTCATTTTTCGAGAGTAAAAATTAGAATCATTCTAGTTTGGTATAACAAGAACATAAAATTTCTTTATAAATGAAGAATTTTGTTTTACGTTCCATTTATTCTAGTTCAATCGTTAGGATGATCAATGATAGGAAGAGATCTTGAGATGATGATAAAAAGAAGGCATAGAATTTATTGATGAATTATGGAAAGGCTCAAGGTATGGTGTGAGAAAAATTTGGTGGCAGATTGTTTAGGTCATTTCAGAACTTCAATGGAGATGACACTGAATCCGGAGCATTTGAAATCTCTTGAAATACTACTTTATTTGCTATGTGCTTGGAATCTATTAACTGAAGATATTCAAAACAGCACCATCCAAGGCTAGGACTAATGGTAGAATATTTCCAGCTTTCTCATCATGCATGAGATATTTGTGGTCATTTTGATGGATGAAATTAATCTTTTGATTAGTTAAAGAGCTTTGGTAATGCACTTGTGGAACTATACTAATGTAGAGTTTTTTTTTAGTTTTTTTTTTTTTTTTTTTGGGAGTAGGGTTCCACATTGCCTGAAAAGGATGGATGAAGCCTGAAGGTGATTTCATTAGTCATTTGCTTGCATGGCCCTCTAACCTATCGCAAAGGGCCAACTTAGAATCTTTGGAAGATCTCTATCTCTTGACAGCAACAGTGGAGCAAGTGGTGGGTGGGAATACATCAAACCCCCACGCCTAATGCTTTTGGCTCCATGTAGTGGGCGGCAGTGCACGTCAAGTGGATTTTGAAGTTTTAGGCCATGGAGATCAAGCCACCCTATAAAATGGAATCTTTGTATACCTGTCGTTGACATCTAGCAAAGTTAAGCCAGACATTTGTGTGGAAAAGAAATGGAAAAGATTCCAACAATTCATAGTTTGATTTGGTTTGGATCGGTTTATTATTCACAAGTTTGCAGTGAAATCAAGTGGTGCCAAATAATTTGCAGTGACATCTGGGATAGCACTAAAGCTAAAGTACAGGTGATCAGAGGGAGGTAAACAAATGATGCTAGAGGAGCATTAACAAATCTCTAATCTGAAACTGAATCATTTTCTTTTCATAATTTGTGAATTAATGCAGTAGGAAATTATGATTATGGTGATGAAAGGCTCGAAAAAGATCAGCGAAAAATATAAGAATAAGAAAATCGCCAAGTTTAGTTTACTGTTGCTGTGTGCAATGGCTGATTGCTTGTGTGTTCATCAACAGCCAGTAGAAAATTGGGGGTAAACTAGAATGCAACGGCCAACAGTCTGTTTTGGACCACTAATCCTGCATTAGAAATCAAAAGATAAAGTAGATTGGATGTTGGAATTGGAATTAAGAAGTCAAGCTCAGGAAACTTTAACCGTCCTTGAGAATTTGGATTGACCATAAAATACATTGCACCCACAAAACTATCATATAAGTTTGGTGCGTGGTCGCCCCTTTTTTTCACCCAAAAAAAAAAAAAAAAAAAAAAGTCCTTTGAGCTCATATCTTTTCATCTATCTTCCTCTACTGGTCAGTAGCTTGCTAGGTTTCCTGTGGAGAGAGAGCTTGGTCCCCTAGCATGAGAAGTTCTATCACCAGAGTATTTTATACTAATTATCAATTTAGCCTTATCTTTGTCATAGGCGAGCCTTTTGGTTTGCAACCAGCTGTAAAATCTAGAACACCGATATAATTATATCTGTAAGGAAGAAAGTTGTTTTGATTTATTTATATATGAAGTAAGTTGACTAGGCAGTGTTTCTTTTCCTTTTTTTTTTTTTTTTTTTTTTCATTTTGTTACTGAGAAGTCCTTTTGATCTATAAGGAGCAAGCTTATTTTTTGGTAACATATATGACCTTATGAAGTTTACTGTTGCAATGAAAGATTAAGCTGCTGAGAATGGAATCAACTGAAGATTCCGCATCCTATAGACATGTACTAAATTGCTTATTTCACCTGTTCATTTCTTGTGTGATAAATAGCAAATTATTTTGTTGAGCATATGATGCCTTTCTTGAATCCCTCCAATGCGAACTTGGAGTGCATTATAACAAGAAAGAGCTAGGTGTGTAATGTGGAGCATTTATTATTAAGAACAACTTTGCTTCATTTGAAAGCAAGATAGATTGGATCTTTCATTTCATAGATGCACTAAAAAACTTGATATAAATTTATAGCACAAAAAAAAAAAAAAAAACAGGAGAAAAGAAGCTTCCACATTATAATTCACCTCTAAAAATATATAACATATCTTAAATTTTATATTATTTAATGAGTAGATGTATGTATCACAGGGGCTTATTTGATACTTATTGGTTTATATTTTAACTAAAAAATCAAATTCATAACAAATTCCAAACCCATGTAGGCCTGTGGCTTCTAATGTTATGAAATTTACAACTCTTCTTAAACTTGGCTCTGAGTTATCACATTTTTATTCTAGACCACCTATATTGAACACTATCTAGCCACTTCTAATAGAGCATACATGTTTAACATTCATCTTGTCCATGGAGGCTTAAAAAGAGAAGCTAGACCTGATGGCTGAAGCCCAAGGGAAGTTCACTTGCTTCATGCATTCTCTTTTCTTAATAGGCCGTTAAGTAGATGTAACCTTTTATGATTGATCAAATGGAAGCACATGGTCCCCAAGATCAAGGTGAGTTAGGTTGGCCAAATTAAGTTTAATTTATTGAGATATTTATTTTTATGTGAGTGGGATACACACATATAAAGAGAGAAAGCAAAAACTTTTCTATTACAAAATTCTATAGGCATAAGATGGTTGTGCAACAGCCATAGCATGCTGGCAAATATTGTTCAATATTAGTATGGTTTGACTATTTTGAGTTTTCTATTACTTGTTGTAATAATTGCCATATCATGATTCATAGTTTCAATAGGGTGCTATTTATGAAATAAGAATCTAAGATTGTCAATATTTAAATATTACTTCCTATTTCTTTGTAATATATCAAGTTCGCCAGAAGTAATGTTTAAATATCAAAATACATTGTTGAAATTTAAGAGTCACTGCTAATTGCTCTCTCAAAATAATGATGAGCAGCTACCTAAATTATCAAAATATATTGTTGAAAAAGAAAAATATATTTATCCACATAATAGTGTCTTTTAATTTTTTAATTATCAAAAATAGTTTCGAAATGATGATTAAGCAGCTGAACGTAGAGCTGCAAATAAATCAGGTGATTCAACAGCTCAGGCTGAGCTCAAAAAATGGAGGCAGGCTTAGTAGACTGGCTGATGTTGCATGTATGTACGTAGTCAAGCTTGGCAAACCCTTTAGGCCATTTGCAACCACCTAGTTAAACATGATTATTGAAACTATGATAACTATAATTAAATTATAGTCCTCCTTGTTTACAAGTTAAATTTGTATTATTGTTTCTTTACAAACGTGCCAACGCTCAAACGTTAAATCATCAGTTTTGATGCATAAACCTGGTCATCTTTTACACGACAATTGATGCACTAGTGAATGGACAACGAAGATCGTGTACCCAAGAATATATCATCTCTCAGCCAAGCCAAGCCAACCCCTCCATATGGTGTGGCACCCACTCTTAGGCCAGTAGTTTTGGCCCATTTCTCCTAGCTTTATCGGCAGAAGAGAGAGACCTGGATAAAGAAGCGATAGAAAAGGATACATCCTTGTCTCTCTCGGCTCTCTCGGGCTCTCTTTCCTTGAAAACTAAAGCATATACTGTTTTGGGAGCAGAGAAAGGGAAAGAGAAAGAGAGGAGGGGTGACCAAGAAGCCAGAGAGACAGACAGAGGAAGAGATGGGCGATCCTGAGGAATAATGAGAGGCAAAGCTGGAAAAAGAGTTTCCTCCCTGCAGCCCTCCCTTCTTTTATATATCCTTTGCTTTTGTTTTGCTCTCCAAGGTCCGAAAGCAAAGTGGTAGCAGACACCAAGCCCACCAGGTGGTGTTGTTCATGGTCGTCCCTTTCGTATGCACTCATCTTTACCCCCCCCCCTCTCATATCAGTTCCATTGTGGTCGATAACTTTGGTCGTATGATCCTCTATGACCTAATCACCGATGGTGGCATTGATGTCGATTGCTACCTCACCAACCATACCATGGTTTAAGGCTCAGGGTGACAGCATTTCCTTCAGCTAGTGTTCGAAATTGCTCTTTTACTAGGGGACACATGACCCACCACTTTGCATGGCCCCCTTGCTTATCATCCACACCACTTAAAGAAAAGCTTGGTAGTCTTCTACCATTTCAACAACGATGGTTAAGGCTAGAGGTTGGTGGGATCACGTCAAACCTCATATTCTTCTGGAAACCACATCATGGGCCGGTTGGTGGATGTCGGATGGCTTTATACCGATCAAAGGTGGCGGCCGGAGAGCCTCTGAAACCTGGAATCTTTCCTCCTCCTCTTCTCCTTCCCCCATCTTTTGTCATTTTTACACTTGCTCAGCAGTACAGACTACCAAAGTAGTTTGTAGCATCGTTCAAAGAGATCCATGACAATTGAAGAAAGAGATCATAATGGAAACACTCACTGACTCTAGATAGATGGCAGCTAAGTTCTAATCAACAGCTATCATGCTAGTTTTCTATAGACCAATGAATTGCAGGATTGGTGTGTTGCTGTTGTGACTCACTTCAGCGGCATGGCACTGAGCAAATATTTCGCTGTCTAGTTGTCGGCCCTCATGCATTGGGCCATAGACGCACTTCTGCCCAACAATAGTGCAAGAATATGGACCAGAATCTTTCCACTTGCCACCCTGTCTATGGTTTCCATGATGAAACTGTTCTCATCAATGGATATCTATGCTGATACCTCTAGAGCTTGTTTTCCATATATGAGAGTTTGTCCGAGATGGTCTTTCTCTGATGTTTCGATTCACCAGCACTCCTTGGATGGAACATAAGTTCATAACCATCCATTCACTATGCCTGCTCTTGGATGATGACAATTATTAATATACGAGCCAGGTTATTGGATTTGGATCCATGATTTGCCTTTATGAGTAGATGGTTATAGATGGTTTTTGTAGCCACTCATGCTATCTGGATAACTTCTCTCCTTAACATTGGAAAACCTTTGGCATTTTTCTTGAGAACTCTCCTTATCCTCTTTCTAAACACGCTCTCTAAAGTTATCACTATTGTTGCCCTTGGATTTTTTAACATGAAATCTTAATGGAGAACTTTTGTAGCTACTTCTTCGATCTTGGACGAGATTGGAGTGCGTATAACTTAGCTGTTATCCATTCTGTAACAACAATGATGAAAATGAATGGCCTAAATGATAGATATATCGCAAAGATTAGGACATAAATTATCCGTTCTCTATACGATAAATTAAGTGATAGTTTGGTATCGAATCACTCCAACCGATGGAGACAGTGGCATCGACCCCTTTTGCGATCATCCAAAGGTGCTCTGAGATGAAGGAAATGCTGCCTTTCGAGTAGCACATCCACCAAATGAACAGCTCAAAAGCCAAAAGGCATGCAATCTGAGTGCTCTCTGTCCATCGAATCAACCATGGAAATGATTTCCCCCCCCCACCATCGTTCCTTCCACTGGAGAGCTCAAGTTGAATCGTTAGTGGAATCAAACACCTGCACACTTACTTCCCTGCTTCATTCGATCCAATACAGCTAGATAATTCTATCGATCATGTATGAATTGTCTGGACACATGAATTGTGACTCTTTCTCCCACATCATATATGTATACGTAGTAATAAACGTTTCTCAATAAGACTTTAATTGCCAAGTAAATTGCTTATACGATTTGGGCTTTCATATCTTTTTATGAACAATAATGATGTATCTAATGTTTTTCCTCTTGATATTTTTAACATAGTTAGGAAATTGCGGGAAAAGTATCCATGAAAAAAAGAACATCCTATTCCACCCAAGCTATTAAGCCCAAATAGCTCACATACATACATACATACATACATACATACATATATATATATATGTCCTTTTTTTGTTTCAAGATTTGTCGACAGCCGACCTTAGCTCAGTTGGTAGAGCGGAGGACTGTAGTAGGCTTGGCCAGTCTGAAATCCTTAGGTCGCTGGTTCGAATCCGGCAGGTCGGATGACATTTTGGTTCATTATTTTTTCCTTTTTTTTTTTTAAAATACTTATAATTTTTCTTTTTATTTTTTTTATTGTAAGTTGACTTCCTTACTTCTCAAAAAAATATTTGATTCGTTATGGTTTTGTCTTAGAAAACATACTTTATTTTTTAGTACTTTTAAAGTTCTTATTACCCAAAATTAACATAATTATTGATTTTTTAGTTCTTTTATTTTCCAAAAAAGTTATCTGATTTCTTATAATTTGTCTACTCGAGTCGTTGCCTCTGCTGCTGTCTGCAAGTAAAGATGGCATCCATCTCGGTAGTCTTAAATCCTATTACACAATTCAGCAAGGCTGTATCACTGCTGCTGATTCTTTTAAGCTTTCCGTTGATATAAAGTTTGGTGGATTATCACCCCACGTTTATAAAGAATACAAACAAAGGAGGAGTCGGCTAATGGAAATCAGAATTCATAACAAAGAAAGGAACCACGTAACGTTTGGATGGTCCGTTCCTTCCCCAGGATTAAGATAACCTTATCCTCCACGTGGTGCAACCACGAGCCTCCACGTAGGATGCAGTGCTGACCTGGCTTCTGGAACACCCCGTCCCTCACCCTCTCACCCACCTATCTATCTTCCACCCATCCATTTCCATTCTCCTCCCAGCTCTTCGCGTCCAATTCCTTCCATAAGAGAGAGAGAGAGAGAGAGAGATCGCAATTCTCTTCCTCATGGCATCAGTTTCCGCCGCCACCATGGCGATGCCGCTCGCTTGGGCGGGCCACCGGAAGCCGCTCTTAGGCTCCGACGCCTTCTTCCACCCACTGAGGCTCCCAGCCCGGGCTGCAGCTTCTAAGATGAGAGCGAGGAGCAGCATCCGGGCTTCATCGGTGAAGGAGAAGGCAGTGGCCGGTCTGACAGCAGCGGCGCTGGCGGCGGCCATGGTGATACCGGACGTGGCAGAGGCGGCCCAGCCGGGGATCTCGCCGTCACTGAAGAACTTCCTGCTCAGCATTGTGGCAGGTGGAGTCGTGCTCGGCGTCATCGTCGGAGCTGTCATCGGCGTCGCCAACTTTGACCCCGTCAAGCGGAGCTGAAAGCAGTGCTATGGAATGAGTTCTATATATTTTGCATGCATCTTCTTCGATCCGTTTCTTGCTTGCTCTTCCTGTCAACTTTGTTAAACTAGCCGTTGTATCATCCTTTCATAACATTTCAGTGCTGTCGTTTCTCGGCACTTCTTGAATTTTTCTTCCTTGAAATTCTCAGCTCTTGCTCTTGATGTCACGGACTCGGACTCGTAACAGATTTTTTTTTTTTTTTTCCCCTGTTCTCCTCGTCTAAGCAACCTTGACATGGAACTTAAAGAAGTATATATATATATATATATACCTGAGTTAAAAATGCTTTAGATATTGATGTCATGGAACGGACATCCTATAATTCACGCAAAATAATCGTGATACAAATGTAATGAGCTTGGATTAGGATCTATGGGTATATCCAGATCGAGAATTAGTTCATTAAGCTGGTTGAATTCAGGCAGAGATCTAGATGCTGCGTGGCTCTTGCTTACCCACATTAAAAATATAAGATACGAAAACAGAGGCACGTGCAACTAATGAAGTAGAGCTTGGAGGTATGAAGTACCATTTTTAATTTTTGTTTCCTTTCTCTCATCCACATAAATTCCTCCAACCAAGAACTGATGATTGATGTTCGGAAAGACAATAATTTATGGACAAAATTTGAGTGTAGTTCGTTTTGCCCGAGTTCTCCACGTACAATTTTATATTTTACAAACAATGGTAATTGTAAATACATTACTTTTATTAAGTAAAGAACCTAAGTTTCAACTGATTAAAATTTGAAGCTAGGCAAATAAAATACAGTATCTTGGACCTAATTCAAGAATATCTTGTTGAACAACACAAAAGCACAACATCTAAAGGCCGTGCAGTGCCTGGCACCGCCCACTTTATATTGGATTGCGCGTGCCAACGGCGTTTGGTCCTCTGCCATTGAACACGTCTTCAAAACGTATCATCTCTCCCTTATATATATATATATATATATATATTTAATCTTATCAATCTTCAAGCTACCTACCTTGATACCCATAGCAGAAGGCATCCCTTCAAAGTTCAAAATATTTAAATAAAACATCGTTACAAGATAGAATCACAAGCTATGCTGCAACAGCGAGGGGCGACGCTTTTTTGGCGTAAGATTCCTGCGTTGCAAAAGCATATCTCTTCGACAAATGTTAGAAGAAAATCCAATGGATCAACATCGCACATTCTTCTAAGTACTTTTAGTTGTGCTTAAGCTTTTCTAGTATTAAAAACACATCCAACTGACTTGGAAGAGAGAAAGAGAGAGAGAGAGACTGAAAACTCCACGAGAGCGTTCCAATTTTGTTTACACCATTAAGCGCTAGACCACTGTAATTTTAAAAGACGTGATTTATTTCATCCCTATATTTTGGAATGATCCTAAGAAATGGCCGAATTAGCACTACTTGACTCCAAGAACTTTCTAAGCATTTCCATTTTAGTTTTAGAGATCGAAACACACTATAAGAAATGACAACCAAATTTTTCAAGCTCCAGCCTTACTAACTCTAGAACTCAACTTTTCCAAACATAGTTTGACAACACAAACATGATCATTTTTCATTAATCAAGATATTTCAGCTGATGGCAATGGGCAGAGTTCGTTATCAGATAGGCACTGGAATAAATCACATAATCCTGACTAAATGGCACAAAGATAAAGAAAAATGTCTTGGATCAAGTTTTGCATAAAACAAGCACATCCTTCACTACATATAAAAGAAATTATACCTCACTGTTTGACGGAATACGCAAACTCACTCTTCAAAACATCAACAAAAAGAACAATATTTAGACTAGTTAAACACCCGATGCTCATGCTCACATAGCCACTGGGACATCTATTTCTGCGGGCATAATTACAGGTGGCCTTAAGTACTCATCCTCATCCTTTGGAGTGTGAATGGTGACCAGGTCTGGCAGTGGTGTCGTGGGGCCCTGCTTGCCCTTTGGATCCCAATCCAGCATAATCTTGACCTTGATCCCAAGAACACCCTAACAAAAGAAAGCCAAAGGATCTTATATGCTAAACAGCTTAATAAAACATTCTCCTTAATCTAAATAGAATTGTTAATCACTCAATTATTCCTCTAACATAAAAGAGAGCAAGGGAGCACAAATTGAGTGATACCACAAGCCATAAAGCAGAGGAGGCGGCAACAAAGCAACAACCAGAAGATAAGAGTAGAACAGAGGCACAGGAATGAGCATACAAAGAAAACACGCATGCTTCAATCCTGGACCGGTGTGCATCCATTGAAAAAGAACCCTCACGTGAATCAGCATAACTTTGTGATCTCAAATATAGGCACAGGACAAAACCTGAGTCTCTAAATCATTGGTCCATGGGTCCAAACAACTCCACACTGTGAACTGTGTTTAATTTTTCTTTATGCGCTAAAATGTATTTGATATAGTAGATAGCTGCAGGTGGGTGCGGCCATGTTAGTATTAATATTATCAGAAGTAAAATGAAAGATAACAGCCCCAATGTCATCATTGAAAAGATATATGGTGCAAGGCGATCATACATGCTGGCAATATCATAATTGCCGTATCTTGGTAAGAAGACCCAGAAGTCTATAGCCACCACACACAACAAAACAACCTATAACTACAATATTTAAGAGAATGGAAAAAAAACTTAGGAAAGTTTAAGTCAGGAGTCAAAGACTCAAAACAAACATCAACCAATCCTCAATTAGGAATATGGCAACCTTTGTTCGGTTGCCAGGTGGAATAACACAACTCGATTCAACACTTTTCAGCTGGGTGGTGACACAAGCCAGGGGTAACCATTAATCTTTAGTATGACCACTCCAATGTTGGGATAAAGGGCTGCTAATATAAAGAAATCTTTCACCAATAATTACAGGGCTAAAAAAGTTCGTAGATGAGAAGGTGACCTGTCTAAATATGTCTCAGAGTGTTAGGTAACGGGCAGTTCAAAGAAATCTTAAACCGATAATTATAGGGCTGAGAAACAGTTTTTAGATGAGAAGCTAACCTGTCTCAGAAGAACATGTCTCACTGCTGAGTCAATGTATTCATTAACAGGCTGACCAGAAGAAATCATATATCCATCCTTGAACTTCATGGATTTAGCACGTTGTGCTCTCAGCTTTCCACTTACAATCACCTAGAAAATCTTGAGCATTAATACCAAGGACTTCATGATAGAAGCAAAATCATTTCCAAGAGTCACATACCTCACATCCCTTGGCACCACTCTCCATGACAAACCTCAGAACACCATAGCATGCCCTGATACCAAAAAGAAGATGAGAGACAAAATAGTCTAACCCTATTGTTAAATTCTCAATACCATTTAAAGAATTAAAGTTAATACAGATTACATGATCAAGACAAACACGATTATTATGGATTATGGTGCCCAGTCAATAACATCAGATTATAAACACATCATGTTATCACACTTTGAATTATAAGCACATCATTTTGTATCCACTTGACGCATTGATAAGAGATTTCCAAAACATGTCTTTGATTTGTCAGCCACTTTACATTGTAGGTTATGACTAACATTTAGCAAACTTAACTAGCCCAGCATGTAGTTTTCACTGATAGGATTTGGACTTAACTCCAACTGAGAAGACTAATCCACGTGTAATTCTTAGGAAAACTGGAAAAAAGGAGGAAAAAATGTGAAGGAAAAAATAATGTAAATAGGACAAATTTTAAGAAATGGGAAGAATTGGAGATACCATTAAACTTGTTGCTACAACAGACTTATTACATGAAAGCTAGTAAGTTTGATTTCATGAAGCTAGCATTGTTAGTATGCATGGCAACTTTGATATGGTCATCTTCCGACACAAAGTTGGTACTGAATAACCTATTTGCTTTGTAGATGACAAAACCTCAAACAACCAAAAGGATGAGAAAAACTGAAGGAACTTCATAAAATGAAAGTTAAATATCAAAAGAAATACGCAGCAGAGGAATGCATACAGATGAATAAATCAAATTCATGTTTGAGACAAAAATGGAAACAACAATTATAAAATGAGACATGAGGATTTCCAAAATATGAGTATTGGACATCATACAAAATAAATAATGAAAAAGAGATTCCGTTGCAAATCTGAAAATATATAAGCAGAACTTTTTTTGAAAAAAATATATCATGCTAATATTGCACAAATTTAAAATATAAACAAAAACAAAAAAAAGAGCAACATGAAGGCAACTAGAATCTTTAATGAATTCTAACCTGTCAGACACTTAGACATCCTCATGATCATGCAAGAAAATTGTATTTAAACTTTTACAAGCAGATAATCTTTTGTACAATTGGTTGGAAGACTGGGTAGCATATACACTTCCAGGTTTTTCTAGAAGTAATTCAATGCATGGTGTCATTATGCTTCAGATCCACACCTGAAAGATCCTTTTGTCACTTAACAATATATTATTATTACTATTATTTTAAATAAACTTTGAATTACCGTAACCAAATGGATCTCTGACATCACCATGTTAGCTCAGTAGGGCTGTAAAAGCAAAATAGGTTGCCACACTAGAGACAGATTAGGAGTTTTAACTTCCCTGGGGTCAGCTAAAACAAAAGGCATACTTATTTTTCTTTTCTTTTTACAGGTATTTAAACTCTTAATTTTCAACAAAATCAGGACTGCAAATTCCCAATTCATTATTACAGTTAAGTTTCAGACTCCTAGTCCTAATGTTAGTGTTCAAAAATTGAATTCTCATTTCAAACTTCCAACAATAACAATAATGCCAACATTAGCAGTTCCAATCTTCCTTTTTTTTCTAAAAAAAAGACCAACAATAAAGACCTATTTCTACTTATGATAATCAAACAATACAAGCAGCAACACAGCAGCACCTTTTTTGTGGTATAAACTTCACTACATTTCATCAGGTCTTTCTTTGGACAAATAATGTAGGTTTTCATTAAATATCCTCACAATAGCATATCATTGGACCTTTGGATAAATTTCCCTTCAAAGAACTAAGCAACAGAATCACAAGAATGTATTCCTTGCACAAAAGCACTTGGAAGAGCAACAAAAAATGTAGTCATCCTCGGACACAAATTCGGTAGGAGGAACTGATCTGCTGTGAAGATGACAACCATTAACAAAATTTCAACTTCAAGCAAACTGCAATACATCCACAAGCAGAGCACTACAAAGAATCGTAGAGCTACAAATCAAGAAGAATACACGCCTTTTCTAAATCATTTAGTTAAAAAGAGAAAAAGAAAACGGGCATAAAGTTAAAAGGCTCACAAACCTCCGAACAGCGAGGCCTCCAAGGAGCTTGTACCGAAGGGACTCAGCCTGCGCAATAGCACAGAGCCCCCGATTGTTAACCTTCTCCGCATACAGCTCGACGCTGTTCTCCGGAAAGTTGAATCTTTTCTGCACCACCGAAGTCAATTCCCTAATCCTTCTCCCCTTCTCACCTAAACCCCAAACCAAAACCCTAATTACCAACCGGGAACCCTAGATTCGTGCTCAAAAGAATCCAAATCAACAGAAAACGAACAGAAAAGAGAATACCAAGTACGTTCTGGGTCCGAGTAGCCCTGATGATGATCTCGGTTCTCATGGGGGTAACCCTAACCTCGACGCCAGAGTATCCATCCTCCGCAAGCTCTCTGGTGAGCACCTCGTTCAACTCCGCGAAGAAGACTCCATCCGCCACGAACTATAACGAGAAAAAAATCCCAAAAAAAAAAAATCGAAAAAAAAAATTGAGTAATCCGATATCGCCAGAGCGAGGCGAAAGGATTCGATCAGAGAAAGGGCCAACCTTTCGCTTCTTGCTCATCTGAGTCGCCATGATTTCCGATCAAGGAAGGAAGAGAGAAAGAGAGAGAGAGAGAGAGAGAGAGAGAGAGAGAGAGAGAGAGAAGAAGCAGAGGAGATCGGCCGCCGTTTCTTTCTCCGGCTTCGCTTCTCTAAAACCCTACCTCGCAACCCTAGAATTTTTATCGTCGCTTTTTTAACAAGAGGGCCCGAATGATCACGTGCATAGCTTCTGCCGAGATTATGTGAAATAGCTTATCGAAAGTAGTTCTATATAATAATAAATATTGTAGGGACTAATATGCAAAGTTGCCGTACCAATTGCCACTTTGACGAGTAATAAAAGCATATTTGTATATACAACCCTATAGAATGGAAAAATTACTCAACCATTATCCGTTAAATTTAACCAATCCCGGCAAGCAGCATGCCGGGATTACTTTAAAGTTGACACAAGCTATTTCAAATACAAAACTCTATGCCACGTTTTGTATACGTAATGTTTGTGTTCTGATGAGAACGATGCTAATGTCAAGCTGCAACTAGACCCGGCAACATATTTGCCGTCACTAGCATAAATTTGCTCCAAAAACAACCTATGTATGCTAGTCATTTCTAGTTCAGCACACACTATCAATCTTGTCCATCTAAAATATTGTAAATAAGTCAGTTAATATGTGTGTATATATATATTCTCAGTTAAATAAATGATTAGGTCTAGATCCGAATGAAAGAGTTTCTACATTAATGATTTGGATCATTGGATTTGTTATAATACCTTTAAAATATTTACATATTAAGGCTGTATTTGATAAAAATCTAAAATAAATGATCTAAACCCATTATCCAGCAAAATGGTATCTTTTCTTTACTCGAGACCTGCTTCTAGAAAACATTGATTTTGTTCTCATGAATGATTCCACTTAAATTAGTCAGAAATTGGAGAGATGTTTTAATTGGTGGTTATTGAAAATTGAGACCATTAAGGAGAGTTGATGTTCATATCTTCAGATGTTTTAATATTCTTGCTTCTTGTTTAATTTCTTTACTTTAGTTTGTTTGTTCGCTATACTAATTCCCATAAGATTCCTTACTTGCATCAGGTTGCATCATATAAATCATAGCACAGGTCAGTGCCAAATTTAAGGGAGTTAACAGGGGATCCTTCCATGTAACTTCTGCTAGGTGGACTCAAGGATTTAGAGAAGCCATAATCTAGTTTTAGTATAATTTAACTAAATCACGTTTCAAAATAAAATTTTTATTCTTTTTATATTTTATTTTTGTGATTACAAGACCGGTTTAAACTCTTACAAAAGTAACTCCCCCAAGCTAAAATTCAGAATATTTTGCTTGTTTGATGCGTCAATTTTACAATTTTACAAAATATGTCCACTTTATTTGCCAGATTAAAGCCTGAGCTCATATTTTCTTGTTCACAATTGACCCTATTTGAACCTGAAATTGGTTCAGAGTTAGTGCAAATTGGACTGGGCTCTAATGGCTGGTCCAGGTCGAGTCTGGGTCTCCTTGGCTCTGTTCTGCTCTTCTAAACAAGTTGGTCTGAGCCATATGCCCAGAGCTCAGCCTTGGTGTCTTGCGCTGTGTACAAGCCCATTTGAGCCCAAAAACAGAGAGAAATCTCTGCAGAAAATTTCAGCAGGCTCTCCAACTTTTCTTCTCTTTTTCCCACCATCTTCTCCTCTCTTTTGATCTTGTTTACAGCTAACAAGTGGGAGACTTGCATGCACTAGACATCAGATTTCTGATCTTTAAGATCATTGAGAATTATCAGTTCTCATTCTCATATTTGAGAAGAAGAGAGTAGCTTTGCGAGTCACATTCTTAGCTCTCATTCCCATAATTGAGAATTACCTAAGATCAGTATTCAAGGGAAATGATGCCCAAATTTTGTCCAAATTTAATGGACTGAAAAACCTATTAGTATGGACTTGTATTTAAGGAAAAACTAATAAGTTTGCTGCCCTAAAGTCCATAAAAGCAAGTTAATAACTTTGTTGACCATAGTTCTTAGTTCATGTATAATATTTATATGGTTGATGCAACCTAGAACCACATGAACTAACAGACTGAAAACTTTTTTTTTTTTTTTCTTTTGGGACTCTAATTTTTTGCTAATGCAATCTTAATACTACTAATAGGTTCTATGTAGTGATGGGCTTCATGTGAACATCATTCGTAATAAGCTCTTTTAACTCTTGTTGGACTCTCATCTAGACCATTCCAACCTCTTAGTTGGATTTTTTAGGCTCATGTAAACTGACTCTGTTCAAAACAACCTCTTTGTTGTTTGGTATTTGCTCTTGGGATGTTTTTGGTGCAGGCACTCCTTTGGATTGAGCTAACAGTATCTTGGATACAGTATTTGACCTGCAATCCATTGCACAGTGGGAATGGATTGATGTGTAAAAGACTTTATGTTACCTAAGTCTAACAAATTCGATCTACCATTACCTAAATCAAAACAAATATATTCTTTGATGAACATTGTTGGGTATGGGTTGAATTATGGGTTGAATCCAAGCTCAGATATCCAAGTTGGACTGGATGTTGGCCAAGTCAGATTGTCATAATTATGTCGAAGTATAATTCGAGCAGGGGTCAGATGGCGACCAAATCCTCTGAGTCTGGCCAAGACCTATCATTTTTGCAGCCTGAGGTGAGAGAGGCAATGAGATTGGATCCCACAAAAATCTAATCCTGGCAGGCTAAAGTGGTCCCTCTCCAATTCAAATACATCATCATAACTTGCCAAGGCTACAGCAATGAGAACTGATGTAAACAAAAGATATGTGCAAATGTCTTTAGTCCTGAAGAGGAGGACAACCTAAAAAGCAGACAGCCCTATTGACTGTTAGGAGTTTGGTAGAGGGACACACAAGTTGCATAAAATGATAAAAACCTAGTGATGCCATTGCATGACTCCAACTTATCTTAGACAACTTTAATAATAGGCTTTTGATAAGTTGGTACTGTCATAACACAAGCCCACAACTAATTGAAGCAATGCATGCTGTTTGCTTAGCTTTTGGACCAGCGATTATGCTGACAGACTTCCCTCATGTCTGTTGCTTTTATGGCTGGGTCCACGAATGACACCTTGTGGTCCATCTTTGTTGGTACCTATCGTTATATATTTCTCCAACTATTTATTCTTGTAGGTAGGGTTAGGGAAATCTAGCTGGACCCGCCAACTTGCACACACCCAACAAACACAAATAGATTTGGGTAAAACTTTTTTGTAATTGAATCCATCCAACATCAAACCAATTGTAAATGGATGGGTTTAGGTATGACCTATGCACCAGATGAATCACCTAGAATGATTTGGTCAACTAACTAGCTTTCCAGCCTAACATAGTTGGATAATCTCTAATTTTTCTTCACTTAGCTTGACTCACTTAGAAAAAAAAAAATTATAGTGAGTGATGGAGAGGGCAGTAGTTTGACCTTAGTTAATAATATCTATCAGGCTTCTCAAATTGGACATATATTTTAATTATAAGTGGCCATGATTTTAGTTAATTTGTGAAAACCCCATTTATATTGTTATAAATTTTAAGTGTCAACTGTGTGCCTCTTAATCCAGCACAGGAACCAAATTCATGAAAACACTTTCATTTTTATTTTAGCAAAAAAACACTTTCATTCTTATTGTAGTTCTTGATCAACTTGATTTTTAGATGAGGTAAAATTTCAAAATCTTTGAAATTGATGACTCATGCTTAATACTAATAAGATCATTTTTATATATGCATTTTGGATTTTCAGGCTAATGTAAAAGAAATGGAATAGTTCATTTAGAAACTAGAAAACATCAGCAAAATTCCTTCCCTAGCTATGGTCGGGGAATCTATGCTATTAAGGGTGATTAAAGTAGGGTGATCAAAACTCCATGATTTTGTTTATCATATCTAGTTCAGTAAATCAAATAAATCCAATGGCATTTGCTAATTGGAGCTAGATTTTTTATTAGTTTTGATCCTTTGATAGTATAAAGCAGTGAACCAATGCTTTCAGGTTGAAGTCCATAGTGTAGATAGATAGAGACAGAGATAGAGATATATAGATAGATAGAGAGAGAGAGATTTGGACTCATGCTATTAGCATGATGTGATCCGTGTAGCATCAGATTCTCCAATATGGGAGAAGACTCAGACACCCAATGGCTAGGCCAAGCTTGACTTGGCTCAATATCTTATTCAACTGATGCTTGGGTTCTATTGTTTCCTTAAAACAAAGCATTAAGGATTAAATTAATTAGTAATGACATAATGTTCTTCTAACCACTTCTATTCACACAGCTAATGACCTGGTATTGATTCCTTGGTTTTCTAATCCAAATGCTTGACTTTATTTTATTTCTTTTAAGATTTCCTTTTATTAGTCAGCAAGCTGTCTCCTTTGATAGAAAGGCCATAACACCCTTCCTTCCACGGTGATCAATGTGAGTGGGGTGAGTTATTCCGTGGTGGTGGATGATTATCCATAATTTTTAATCCATTTTTATGGTGAAACTCTATTAAAGGCTGCTAGAAGGTTTACTTAATCATTTCATACCTCTGATATAATTAAGAAAAAAAGAGGCATGAATTCCATGGCAAAAAGGTCTAACAGACTCATGATAGATTATAACTTGCAGATTAGCATATGTGATTTTAAAGTCCTCAAAGTTATATAGCAAGAATGGGAACTGATAATCCACCCCCACCCCAGGAAAACAACTTGCAAGATTTCTTTATTGGTTTGACTATTAATGGCTAACTATCTAAATTCCAGGGACCACAGCTCATTTGTTTAGGTACAAGGTCGTTTGCTTGATTAGCTGATAATTGTTGAATAACATCAAAAATATCTCGACATTTTCTTAAGTCATATGCGAGAAATTACATGGATTTTTCTTTTCTGCAAACACTTTCCCCCTCACATCAATATTAAATAATTGAGTCTTCAGCTTACCTGCACCAGATAAACTGTAGCTCCCAAGATTTGTGTCATCTTTAGATCTCTTCATTGCCTAAGAACTCTTCAGGACATTTAACAAGGATATGCTAGTTGTTGTCAGTGCTTCAAAAGAACCAAGCAGTTCATGTACAGCTTTATTTCTTGACCACAGACTCATTGAAGACCATTTGATAACAGGTGATTAATGAGCCAAACTCAAACACAAGCAAGCTTGAAGGCATGTGGCTAAGCTTTATTCATGGTATAACCGCGCCAAGCAAGGAGACCCTGAAACTCCACTTGGGCTCATTTGGAGCCTCAACCTGAATTATAAATTATTCCTCATTAAAAAAAAAAAAAAAAAAAAAGGTTTCATGCCTTCTTCCATCTAGGACTAGTTCGGCAGAATCAATTTCACAGTATGGTAAACCATTCATATCAAGTTGGCCCAAGTCTACGGTCAAGTTCACATGGTTGCACCCTAGGTCAAGATTGACAAAGGATTGGCTCAAATTTGATCAGTCCAATCTTACATAATTAATACTGTTAGGAAAAGAAATCCTCATATCTGCGTCTGAGGTGACTTCACAGCCAGAATATCTTATGAAGCAACTTTTGGTGATTCAAAACTTCAAGTTTCTTGGAGAACAAGTCTGGCACCTGTCTAGATCATTGCAGAACAAGTGCTTTCAAGACCTTGAATCATGCAAAAGAGACCATTCAAGAAATCCAAAGTATGCTCTTTGAGTGTCCACAGATTGCTGCTCAAGAAAGAAATACAAGACTGGAAAATTAACCTTAGAAGCTTACAGAAGAGAAATTAGCTAAATGAATTGAGAAATAAAAAAGACCCCATTGTTTTTTTTTGTTTTTTGAAAGGGTTAAGTGACATGCAGGACTGTTTCTAGTTGCAAGATTGGAAGGAAACAAAGGGGCCCAGCAATTGACTGGAATCAAAGAATGCAGCGGATGCTACGGAGTGATCATAAAATGATGAATATGGATCTATTTGGACCACTGAACAACCTATCTATGTATTGTCTGATAGAATAGAGTTGTTGAGCAGGGAGACAGAAGTGGGCAGCATGTGACATCAGTAGGAGGTCATTATCCCTGCCCTCCTTTGCTCAGTATTTCAAAATGCATAGGCTGCATTTGATTTGGGAACAAGAAAAATGAAAATTGTTATAAAGTTATGCTTACAAATAGTTATATAATGGTTATGACTCCCCTTCTGAATAGCAAAAAGTTCTGATAAGATAACTTTTAAATATTAATTTTTATCCAAAAACATACAACAAATTGATATGAAAGATGTTTTTATATTAAAAAATAGTTTATGATATCTTTCTTGTAACAACCATATTTGTTGACTGGTATAAGTATATCTTATACGATGTTCTAAGATTGGTAGGCATAAATTTATTCCAGGTTTCATAACTATTTAAAGCATGAGCTAAACCATAGTTTTCTTGCACTAACCTCATGTGAAATATGCTTTTCTCTGTTTTTTTTTTTTTTTTTTTTAAAGCATGAGCAAGCAGGTCAAACATCCAAACCTATATCCTTTGGAGGCGCATTTAGTACGTTGGCAGGATGGATTCATAACCTAATCCTATGTTATATATAAAAAAAAAAAAAGTAAAAAGTAGATTCAATTGATATGATCCATTATTTCACCATTATTCCAAAGCTATAAACAATCGCATTTCTTTTCTTATACTTTTCAATCCCATAGAATTAAATTGGCAATCGTATAGCGTCCCAATCTCAATCAAACAAGCCATAGATAGATGTGCTCCCTAGAGTCATGCATTAAAAAAAATGTATAATCTTGGCAATCATGAGCTCTATTTGTAGTATTGCAATTTTTAAAGATGAATTCCTGCCTTAGCCGAAATGAGCCCACCTGATAGATGATCCGTTTGAGTCTTCTTCAAAACCAATCAAATTTGAGTCTTCCCTCACTTGCACTAAATCAATCTCTGATTCGAAAGCAATCAGTGTCGGTAGGTCCACCCAGAGAAAACAGAGCAATCAACGTTGAGAAAAAGGGTGGTGGAATCCATCCCCAGAGAGAAGCCAGTTCCGTTGTGGCATTTATCGCACGCATGGGAGAGAACAAAAGAACCAAAGTAGAAAAGATAAGCGTTGCTGTTGCTTCCACCCTCCAAAGGTAACCTCCGAGGCCCTTGTCCTGTTCTTGGCCGTCGCTGTTCGTGGACACCCGTCTGGCTGTAATGTTCCAGTGCTTTATTTTAGCTTCCCATGCTCCCTATCCCTTATCCCATATTCCATATATTTCTAACTCCAACCAAAAGAGCATTCGAGACAGTGAACGAAACAGTGGTCAAAAAGCTCACCCACTCTCAATTGAGATTACATAGCATTTTAACCTTTTGGTATATGACTAGAAACCGAAAAAATATCCAAAGTTGATTGCTTGCTGATGTCTCGAAGCATTACAGCCCATTAAGCTTGGCAGGCATTCATCTCATACAAAAGATAAAAAAGTCTTCATTTTTTTCTTAGTTAAGCTAAAAGGACTCTGATTCCATGGCAAAAGATATGCCCATAAGAACAGAATCAAAAGTAGACAGAAGAACGACATACTAGTCTGTAAGGTAGGCAGAGAGCTTCATATCAATGGGATAGAGCAAAGGCTTTGTTACATTGGCTTACAACATGGCAGATTATAAGGTAAGTGATCACCTGTTATTGCGAAGAGCAGGCTTTCTCTCTCTCTCTCTCTCTCTCTGAGTCTATGAAGTTCCTCGCTGCAGTGAAAGAATTCAAGGGGCGAAAGCTTTGGCTTGTTATATCTCTCTAGCCAGGCCTATTTCGCTTGTGACCGGTCTTCCCATCCGAGTCCCCCTCGGACAATGCCTCCATGGACTTAGTAAAGGAGAAGGAGAGGTCGGAGTAAAGGTCGACGACTCGCCGGATGTTGTTGTTTAGCTCTCGGATCAGGCCAACATTCCGGCTGAGGTTGTCGGGGATCTTGGACTCATGGTTCTGGTTGATCTCATTGATCAATAGCCTGTTCTGATCCAGGATGCTCTGGACCTGGACAAAGCTCTTCTGGAAGGTTTGGAGGACCTTGTTGTCCACTTGAGCTCCATTGCCAGGGTCTGAGAAGGTGTCCCCCTCCATGTCCCACTTCTACTCTTCTCCTCAGGTTGGTTCAAAACCAGTCCTGCAGTTACTAATCAAATCAAGATTTTCAGGGGAAAAGAGAGAAATATTGAATCTTTTAATGGTAGCAGAACATAGGGGACCAAAAAAAAAAAAGAAAGAAAGAAAGAAAGAGAAAAATATTGAATCTTTTAATGGTAGTAGAACAGATAAAGGATAATCAAATGCAAGAAAAACTAGAGAGGGAGCCACCAAGGAGAAACAAATTTTGATAAAACTCTAGCAGAGAGGCTCATAAAAAAAACAAGAGAGAGAGAGAGAGAGAGAGAGAGAGAGAGGAATCTAGTGGAGTGGCGTCAGGCCTTAGCAGGCATGAGAGACAAGGACTGGAGAAATTATGGCTTCAGAGTCTACTTTTCACAAAGGGATGCAGAGCTTTTTATATCATAGTATAGAAAAGCTGAGACCATGTCTGCGACCTCACATTCAACTGAGAAATGAGAACTGCTACACAAAATAAAGAGAAAGATTTTGAAAGAAAAAGAAACAGCCAATGTACTGAAAAAGAGTAGGCAGGGGAAAATTTTTCACGGAGGAGGAGAAAAAGGATTAAAAAAATGCCTAATTTTGTGGGGAAAAGATTGCGCAGAGGCCTTTTCCCTCTGGTGAGAAGCAAGAACAAGAGGACAGAATTGGTTGCCCAAATGGTCATCCGTACAAAGAAATTTTGCAGAAGAAAATTAAGAAAAAAACCCGAAAAACAAGAACAAAAGGGCAAATAATAACATTATACCAACCACTGAAAACAGAGGAGAGAGCAACGAAGAACAAAATTTGATAGAAATTCTTCATTACATTCAAGAAAAACGACAATCCATCTGCGTAAAAAATAAATAAATAAACTGATCAGGAAGGATCTAAAAAATTTGTTTTTTATTAACAACAAACACAGAAGAAAAGAAAAAAAAAAAAAAAAAGGGACAGAGCAAAAAAAAAAAGATGGAATTTTGATACAAAATTCCATACAGTCAACGAGGAAAACGAAAACCCATTTGGAGGAAAACTGAAAAGAACGATCTAAAACATCGGTTTATGCATCAATAACAATCCAAACGAACGGAAAACAGAGATAAAAAAAAAAAAAAGGGGGACGGAGAAAAGAGGGGAGAGAGAGAGAGAGAGAGAGCAATAAAGATCGGGCTTTGATGCGAAATTCTTGGCAACCTTCGAAAACAAGGAGAATCCATTCCGATAAAAGATCAAAAGGACCAATAAATCTCTGTTGGGCGTACCTTGGAAATCTGTAGCATTTCTTCAGAGCCGGATATAGAGAGAGAGAGAGAGAGAGGAACTCTGATAGAGGGAGAGAGAAGCGTCGATGCGGTCGAATCCGGGAGAAGAGGTCCCAAAAAAGTCCTCGAACTAAAAAAGATTAAGAGAGGAGAGAGGGGTGGCCGTTTGCGCTAAGTAGGAGTGCACTCACCGCCTTTAAGGTTAGGCGGTCCTTCACCGCCTCCGGCTGCTCCCGTGTACACTGAACACAGAGAGTATTTATCCAGAATAGATAGAATATGTGGGGATTAAAGAGCAACAATGCCGGATAATGCACTTAGCCTATTATTCATGACAATAGATTTTTGATCAGTGACTATGATTTCATCAGTCATCATTATTTGAAATAAATATAATTTATATTAATTTATATATTACATTTTAGTCATTACAAGAAGAGTGTGCTTGAACTAAAATCGAGCTATGTTCATTGATTTTAATATTGCAATGTGTTGCTCAATTCCTTTTTCTTTTTATTTCATCACTGCAACCTTTAGAACTTAACTGGTGGGTTAATTAATTCCACACGAATTGGCTATGCTACGGTGGAGAGTGAGCTCACAGCCGTAGGTGCCTGCATCCCCACAGCTTGCTCTTGGTTCGTCCGTCCGTTGGGCATGACCCATGTGGCAGCTAATTAATCACAAATCACACCATGTGTCAGCCTCCACCATTCCACGCCTCAAGTAAGCGTGGTAGACCCATGGACCGACTTTTAAGTTAGTCCCGCCTCACTTAAATTTCTTTAAAAAAAAAAAAAAAAAAAAAAGTTAAAATAAACTTTTGATCTTAAAACATTCAGTCAAAATTTATTTTATTTCTCATAATAGTCTTTTGTTAATGTTACATTTCTTATGATAATCGATATATTATCTTGATATAAATAAATATGATAATTATCAGAATGACGCTTCAATCATCAAATTTAACAAATTCTATATAATGATATACTAAAAATATAATATTTAAATTACTATGGATTAGAGTCTAATGCCTCATGTTATGTTCGACGTGATTAAAGAAAGAATAAAATGAGAGAATAAAATATAATAAAAATTATTTTATCTTATATTTAATATAAAATAGGATAATAAAATAGATAGAACAAAAATTATCCTACATGTTTAGTATAAGAGAGAATTGAATAAAATTATGGATATATTTTTTTAATTTAACAGTTATAACTTTATATGAAATAGTAGGCATAAAAAAAAGGTAAAAATAAAAAAATAATTGAATAGGATAAAAATAAGAATGATTGTTTTAATAGGATAAACTATTCTTCTTTAATAGGATTAACGATTATGCAATAAAGTTTATCACCTTCTAATACAGTGGTAATAAACGCTTTCTAAAGTTTATAAGGACCGAAATGAATGGTCAATAAAAGTTTGAGAATCGAAAAGTATTTTTTATATATATATAAAATAAAACTCCATATTGAAGCCGGGGCACCTGGATCCTTTATCCAAGGCTTTGACTCGAGTTGGGTGTTTGGCTCCCACACTGTAACACTGTGTATAGACGAGCTCTCACCGTACAAAATATCCGATCGTCGAAGGATTTAAAAAAAAAAAAAAAAAAAAAAAAAAAAGAGGAGGAAGGAGAGGGATCCGGGTTCCCGTCTCAAGAGTCGCGCAAACGCGAGATGGGAGGCGCTGGATGACGCCTCGACGACGGAGGTTCGGGGCAGCACGGAGTGTACGGCTAAGGATGGTCCACGTCAGCAAGAATAGGCTGACCAATAATTCTGTACCCGAGAGCAATGCAACAAACGAACTAAAGGCAGCAGTTGGTACACCCACCGTTGTCACCCGGGGACAAACCCTCTCGGTGACACGTGGGGACCGCGTCTGAGTCAACTCGGGTGGCGCCCGTGGCATCGTCGTCAGGTCCTGGCATGGTTTTGAACGAGTGAAATCATGCCACGTGGACGCAGTGATGATGGAGACATTATTCTTTACGTCTCCTTACGTGAATCACGTTGGTGTTGGTTTTGGTAACGCAGGCTTTCCCACGTGGGACCCGCCACAAAAAAAAAATAAAAATAAAAATTCAGGAGCTGCTTTGGATTCCAGAGCGTGTGAATACCACTGCTCCTCCACATTAATATCTTCTCTTTTTATGAGTTGGGTTCGGATGCTTTCTCAAGCAATGCATTCAATTATTCAGAGTAGGACATTAGGATAGCATATAAATCTCATAATTTAATATATATAGAGAGAGAGAAAGAGAGAGAGAAAGAGTTGGATTTAGTTATATTTAAATACAGATAAATCTAAGATCCTGTCACATTTTATTTTTGGATTTAAATAGATTTAAAAGCCATCCTATCTTCATCATTTTTTTCATTTTTAAAATTCATGAATTGCATAAACCCAAAAGTATAGAAGATGATCGATATAAGTTTGACTACATTCAAAGTCATATTTAATTTTTTCTCTCTTGCTAGACTTGGATATACTTGCATATAACCAACCTTCAGATCCGAACATTTTTTTTATCCTTAGATCCGCCCGAATCTTTAAGTCACCTTACTTTTTTTCATCTTTGGGATTCGTGATTCATGTTAATCCAAAGGTGGACAAGGCTCTTGGCAATACAAGTGAGTATAGTTAAGTCAAATGTGTGCGCTATATATATATATATATAGCTGTATTTGGTAATATTTGAATGTAGTCAAGTTTAGAATCCGATCATTTTTCTCACATTGGGATTTAAATGGTTCTCAAATTCATCCCATCTTTTTATCTTTGAGATTCGTGAATTATATGGATTCTAAAGTGAAGGAGATAATTGAATTTAAATTTAACTATATTCGAATGTAACCAAATTTGCTCTTTTTTTCTCTCTCTACATGCATGCATATACATGGTACTAAGCTATTTTTGATAATAGGCATGGGATTCATTTGATAATGATAAAATTAATTATTTATTATAAAAAATAATAGGGCTAATTAGAATTGCTTTGCATCTCTTAAATAATGTTAGGTAATAATGAGTATTGTTTGTCCTTTGTAGAGAAATAACGAGATATGGGGTCTTTTAATTTTATTTCTTTTTATTTTAGGGTGTATTTGGATGTAAGAAAAACTGCTCCTTTTTTTTCTTTTTTCTTTTCTTTAAAAAATCTAGATTTTAGCTTTATTTATTTTATTTATTAAATTAATAAATTAGAAAATTTGTTATTAATTTTCTAAAAAATCCTTTCACATGGGAAAGTTTAAGTTTCCCCCCAACTTTTTTTTTTTTCTTTCCATAGGTTTTCTTGCAACCAAACGTATATTTGGTGAATAAACTATACATTATTCCTCTATTTTTTTGAGTGATGTTAATTTAATATCATGGAAAATCCTTTCCTACAAAGTATTCTAACCATTTGATTTTTTTAATTGATATCACTACCAATAATTAACTAGAAGGTCAATGAACCGTTGGGTGTGAAAGCAAAATCAAAATTCCCTCTTGCCTTCTAAAGATTGAAATGTCTCCGTTTTTTACAGTCTTATCTCATTTCATAAAAATAAAAACATAAATCACTATATACAATAAAAGGTATAATTTGAACTAATTTAGTCAAAAAATAAGGCAAGGTTTCTATCATTTTGCTTTTCTCCAGAAGAATCCTCAAATTTTTTTTTGACTAATAATTACATTTGTGTCCAATTTTTTTGTAACATTCTTGAATATTACAAGGCATTGGAGAAAAAAAATAATCACACATCACAAAGATACCAATATGTACAAAACTTTTACCTAGCTGATCTATTAGAGGTTAGTTAACTAAATCATTTAAATAATTGAGATAAGCAAAAACTGAAGTTCATGTGAAGTGTTGAGTGAACCAAATATTATTTTTAAACCGATCTAAACCTTCTTTGAGTAGCCAATTGTCCATAATGGTCAGGTAGTCAAAACTTTATTCTTGTTCATCATTTAAACTTTATTATTATTGGAGTAAACTTCAGATGTACACCAAAAAAATAATAAAAAAAAATGCAAAAATATATTGATACGTAAGCATGTACTATCATAGTTCTTTTGGATTTATGAGCTAATAAAGTATTGAAATAGCATGGTTGAAGATTGCAACGAATTGGTTTATCATAAACGCTTAGTATAATTGCAATGGTTACAAAAAAGAAACTTTTAAACTGAGCCATTACTCAATTTACGAACATAGAAAGGTTCATTAAATAGTTTTAAAAAAACACTATTTTTTTAAAAAACAAAAATTAAGAAAGAAAATAAAATTTCATTAAAAACTATTAATGAAATTTTATAAGTGAGACTTGATAAATAAAGTTATTTCTCATGCTCCTCTAACAAGTGCACATCTAATTAACCAATCATAACAATATTACATAAAAAAATTTATCTAGGAATCTAATCTATCATCTATTATTTGCATAATTCTTTTATAGGGAAACGTGGAAGAAGAATCATGCCTGCACTCCATCCCAAATTGAACCTCATCCTTCATGCAGGGATGTTGTACCAAGCCATGCTCAACATATTCCCTCTCCATAAATCTCCAAGCAATAGGTTGCAGTCTTCCAAAAACTCCTACTAATCTAAGCTTGCTTTGTAAGTGCCGAGATAAATAGCTTGGAATCTTCCCCTCTTTCCATCTCATTCATGATATCATTACAAAATAAACAAATGAGAAGCAAACCTACTTAACTTGCTAAGCCACAAGCCCTAAACTATGGGCAATAATTAAACAAGTCCTTTGTTTAGAGACTTGGCAGTGGGACATGATGGAAAGATAAGGATAAAGTTAAAGAGTCTAATAATTCTAATCCATGGCTTGGGAAACACATCTAAAATCTTCAACTGTTTAAATTAATATAGGGGTTATTGATGAGATGATGCTGCGATGGCACAAAAAAGAAACCTTATTTAAAGGATGGCATTGCGTTGGCATTCGGCCATTGCCCTTCTTTAAAGTTCGGCTAATGTTGATGGATTTCCTTTTTGCTCTCCTTGCGTCATGGCATGGGCCCATCCATGACACCATCTTGTCCCTTTGGCTTGCGTGATCTTTTCTTCTCGAAATTTGGTGAATGCACTCCTCCTCTATGATAATTGATGGCAGCCATAGGGCTTGTCTTTTTCTTTGTTGAGATAATCTTCATGGAAAAAATCAGAATAAAATCAAATTCCTATGGTGGACATTGTATTAATTTATTATATGATTACTCTTGAAGAATTTTACAACAAATCGAATCACATGAATCAAGCCAATTTTGATTATTAAATGAATCTTGTGTTCCCATAGCATTGGAGAGAAATAGATGCATTGATGCACTTTGTTAAGACTTTGTAGTAAAAAGATAAATATATGCCGAAAAAAAATCATCAAGAACTCTAACTTTTTTAAAATAAATTTTAGCGTAGACTTTTTTTCATCCATATGCTTAACTAAGACTATAGATATTAAAAGAGTTTATCTTGAGAAAATTATGTGGAAGTAGTTAGGGTCATGGGATATCATTCAAATTTTGCTTCAAAGTGAGTTTAATAATCAATAACGAATCTATGGCCGGCATATATAAATAAAATGTTGAGTTGCACCTTACATCTACTAAAATAGCGAAAAAAAAAAAAAAAAACGGAGAGTTTGTTACTTTTGCTTCTCTTTTCTTTTGAGGAGATATAAATCAACAAGAGCCATTAAACTTATTGTGAATCATTTTTTACTAATGCAATAATATCGAAATCTCAAAGTAGGCCTAATAGAATAAATATTTCTTTTTCAATAAAGATTTTGACCATGTATAACTCAATTGACGACAAATCAGCAATATGGCTAAAAATAAAGATGATGTTAAAGTAAGATCTAATCCCATAAAAATTTTAATATTTTTATAATTATTTTAGTGAAGTTGTAATCTCTTTCAACTAAAAGTTTTAAAATTTTACTTTTAATTTTTTTATATTTTATTATTTTATCATTGGAGATCTATGTTAAGTGGGTTCAATTTTTTTTTTCTAATATGATTAAAAAAAATCAGAGTATAAATATAATGGGAATACTTTTTGTCCTTGTATAAGGGAGCATGAAAAAATTTGAGAACTTAAAAAATAGTAATCAATGTCGAGCAAGAATCTAACTTTATTTTTTTTTAAAAAAAAATAACAGCGAATCCTTCTTAAGTTTGACTAATTTGCACATTGGTTCCAAAAGATTTTTTTTTTCTTCAAAAACCTCAAAACTTTCATTTTGGTAAGAAGCAAAGACTCTTTCTATTCATTTCCATCCTAAGGTGTTAGTAACGATGGTTATATAACAATAAATTTTTTTGGATAATACCAAGATTATCCTTCAAACTTGTCTTCAGAATCTGAACAAAAGTAAAACTTCCCTGATTTTATAAAGAAAATTGGATTTTTACTTAGGAGCTTTAACTTGTTAAGAGATAAATGGACAGAATGAGTCTTTGCATACCAAAATGAAGTTTTGATATCTTTGAAGAAAAAAAAAAAAATTCTTTTAGGGTCAATGTGCTAATAGGAGTGAAGAAGATTGATGTTTATAAAGCTCTCCATATCTCAATTGTTACAAAAAGAAAAAAAAGGGGTGAAGGCACCATTTGCACCTTTAATTATCTAGATTAAGATGATAAAACTAATGAAGCCAATATAAGCATTCCTCACATAACTAACTATAAATTACTGTAAATTTATATTATTACAAGGAATTGGCAGATGGCATGCCAAAACTACCAATTAGTAACCTCTAAGTTCTTTCCCAAAAAAGCAGTAGGTAATTGGAGTCAAAGACTAGATATGTTTTTCCATTGGAAAGTCCACATATAAACCAGACCTTAGGCAAAACCAATACCATTTTCTAGTGCTTGAAAATGGAAGGGTGGGAGCAAACATCATCCAATCAGGTCCAGATATCTACCATTACTGGTATGGACTATGAATTGTTACTAGTTCTAGTTTTAACTACCTAGAGAATTAGAATTTTCTAAGTGTCTTAGTATAATGGTCTGCGTTTTTTTGTTTCCATAGCAGGCAAATGTGATCTCAGATTTCATCTTTTGGAAGGATGAATGTTTTCAGGGATCAGACCCCTAAACTGAATGTACATCAGAGGGAAAAAAAAAAACAAAAACAAAAACAAAGTGTTAAACTATAGGAAGAATTTAGTTCAACCATGGTTTGGAAACCTACCCACAGTTCAGATCCACTTGACTCCTCTTCATCCTTACAAGCAGAAGGCGCAAATACCTACATCACCAATCATTTAAACCCACAGCAAACTTTAGCCAATCCTGGCAAGTGCCCCCATGTGGGTCTCCCTTCCATGTCCAGCAACCAGGCTGTGATTCCAAAAAAGATTGGTCTTGGTTGGTCCACCTACAGACAACTGAACAATCAACTTAGAGAAAGGGGTGGTGGAATCATCAACAGAGAAGCCAGTTCCCATGGGATATTTATGGCACAGAGGGGAGGGGGGAAGAAAACAAAAGAACCCAAGTATAGAGGAGATAAACATGGATGTAGCTTCCATCTTCAAAAGGAACCTTTGGGCCCCTTGTCCTGCTGTTGGGTATCACTGTATGTGGATTGCTGTGGTGTCCTAGCGCCATATTTGAGACCCTGTGCTGCTTTCCCTTCTATATTTTATTTGCAGAGAGCTCCAACCAAAGAACATACATGAGATTGCCATTGGCTAGAACAGGGCAATGGTCAAAAAGCTCATCTGCTCTTATCTGGGATTCTGGCCTTGTGGTTTATGATTGGAAGCCAACAAATTATTAAAAGCTACTTTCTTGTTGATGTCCTATAGAGCATCTTCAGAAGCCCACTAACTTTGCAGGCATTCACAGGGAGATGCATGTTCCCCTCCTACAGAAAGTGTCTTCTAGTTAGCTGAAAAGGGTTTGATTCCATGGGATGAGGGCTTCAGGAGCATCTCCATCTCTTTTGTAGGTTTATGAAGTGGGAGACAGTACCACCACCACTGTCCTCTACAGGAGTTTGTAAAAAGGAATAACACAGGAGAGAAGAAGAGATCACAAAAGGGGACAAATGGTTGTGGAAAAGGTTCTCACAAAAGGAGGAGGGACTTCCTCAGGGATTACGGATGGTGATGACAAGAGCAATCGGTCAAGAAAACGATAAAAACCTGGATCAGATATCGACTTTTCCAACGACAAGAGAAGGTGGAAGGCAAAAGATGAAAGGCTCAGACATCAGACTAACAAGTGTTTGTGCTTGTCAAGGCTTCTGAAATCTTTTTTTTTTTCCCATTGGACTACAAGCAATAATTCATGCCCATCATGCTTCTTTTTAAACCCATCATCCCAAAAATCCTCTCTTGTCAATACAGGCATATTAAAATTAAATAAAATTTTGTTTATATGATAGTTTTGTCACTCACCTGAAGCAGAGATAATCAATGAACTACTAAATAAGAAGCAAGTAGAGCTTCATTCAATATCAATTCATCAAAAGCATAAATGATAAGAGTTCAAGACACAATATTAGCTTAGCTTATGTGATGATTTTAAAAAAAAAAAAAAAAAAAAACCAATACACAAGAGTCAACAGCAATGTATAAGAAAAGCTGTAATGCTCACTCTATATTCATGGGAACTGCCACCAAAGGTATGCCCATAGAAGAGATACAAGAACAATACTAGCAAGGAAATTAGACTAGTTTAGAGCGCAGACAGAGCATCATTTCAATGAGAGCAAAGAGCAAAGGGGGAGTTAGATAGGATTAGGATTACAGCAACGCAGGAAATCACCTATTTTTTATTCTCTCTGTTTCTCTACCAAGTTATCAAGGTCCAATCCTAGTGCCATCATCTCTGTGCCGCTATGAAGGGATGCAAGGGGCTCTGCCTCGCTTGGCCTCTACCCAGGCCTAGTCCTCTTCTGCCCGGCCTTCCCATCGGACCTTAGAGTGCCAGCTGAGTCTCCCTCCGAGGACTCCATGGACTTGGCGAAGGAGCTCGAGAGGTCGGCGTAGAGGTCGACGACCCTCCTGATGTTGTTGTTAAGCTCTCGGATCAGGCCGACGTTCCGGCTGAGGTTGTCGGGGATCTTGGACTCGTGGTTCTGGTTGATCTCATTGATCAACAGCCTGTTCTGATCCAAGATGCTCTGGACCTGGACGAAGCTCTTTTGGAAAGTCTGGAGAATTTTGTTGTCCACTTGGGTTCCATTGCCAAGGCCTGAGAAGGTGTCTCCCTCCATCCACTCCTCTTTCTTCTCCCACTTGGGAATCAAAGCCAGGCCTGCATACCAATTGGAGAAGGAAAAAGAAGGAAACAAGGCAATGAAAAGAAGAAGAGTGAGAAAAGGATGAGGATTTCAGATATCACCTAGCTTTTACTCCTCATGAGCTTAAAACAAGTGAGGAAGGAAAGCATCAAGGAGGGACAAAGTTTGATACAACTGAGGTAAAAAGGACGTTTTCCCATCACCTCATCTCTTCTTAAAGAAAAACAAAAAGCCCAGTGAGGAACCCAAGGAGGATAGAGAGGAGGAGGAGGAGGAGGAGGAGGAGATGGTGGTCTATTGGAGAAACAGGGCACCAGGAGGCATGAGAGACAAGGACTGAGAAGAAATCATGGCTTCCATGTCTTCTCTTCACAAAGAAAACAGATGACCAAAAAGTTTTTAAGATCAAGTTCCGAAAAAGAAGCGTTTTCCCCTCACCTTTTATAAAAATCTCAAACCAGAAATCTCACATCCAAAGGAGAACATCACCACCAACAACGAATCATGAAAAGTAGATAAAAAGAACCAGGCCAATGTACCATCAACAGAGGAGGAAAAATTTAAGGATAAAAAGAGAAAGAAATAAAAACAAAACAAAAATTCGGAGAGAGAGAGAGAGAGAGAGAGAGAGAGTGTGTGAGAGAGAGAGAGACTTTCTTGGAGCAGGAAAATAGGAAAGAATTTGTGTGGCCACAATGCTCAGCCGTACAAAGAAATCTTGCAGAAAGAGTTCTGAAATGGGAATAAAACAACACCCAGACAAAGAACAAAAGGAAAAAAGAAAGCAAATTATATCCTAACCAAGATCAAATTTTGATGCCAAATTCTTGCTAAACTCCCAAGTAACCAAAAGCGCATTTCAGGAAAGGATCAAATACGATGGATTGAGACGTTGGTATTTCCATCACCCACAAATGCCAACATGACCACAAAAAAAAAAAAAAAAAGAGAAGATTTTTTCTTTTTTTTTTTACAAAAAAAAAAAAAAAAGAAGGTCCACATATCTATACTCTGCTACCCTTCGCTCTATTGGGCTTACCTTGGAAATCTGGAACATTTCTCCAAAGTCGATCAGAGAGAGAGAGGGAGAGAGGTACTGGCGATTTCGAATCCGAAAGGAAAGGTACTGGGCCTTCCGTAACTAGAAATATATAGAAAGAAAGAGAAAGGGTGAGAGAGAATGGATAGATTTGACAGTCACGCTGCACTCTTTCTCTCTCTAGATTTTCTAGATTTTTATTTATTAATCCTTGTTTTATAATTGTAATTTTTGATGCTGATTAATTTATAATCTGTTCCAAGGCTTTTTAAGCAATAATTGAGAGCTTAAATTAACGGGTGTGTGGTTTTAAGGCTCCATGCATTAGAATATGGAGTTACATAGAAGCCCTTGACTGTTTGCAAAAACTACAATAATATCCTCCCCTCTATTTGTCATGATCCTTCTTAGCCCATAAGATTGGGACTATCTTTCGTCAAGTGATAGGGTGTTTGCATCTTCACAAGCATCAGTCATCATCCATCACTCAATATTTTCTCATTCTTAATGAACAGAAATTTTAAGGACACTCTCTTTCCACTTTTTTTTAGCTCAATAAGATATATTGATTGCTCTGATTGACAAAGAAACTTGTGTAACAATATATTCTTTATGATAAAATTTAATAGATGCCTTCTGATAGAAAGATGCTATATTATAAAAAGAAAGGTCTATCCTTCACTCCAACCAAAAAAAAATAAAAAAAAAAAGAAAAGAAAAGAAAGAAAGGTCTAATACTTTATTCTTTTCTCTGGATCATGACTTGAATAAAAAAAAAAAACTAGATGACCAATCAATATTGTTAGCAAGGTGTATGGTTAACTTCTTTCTATTTGATTGAATTCTCATCAAAGTAGTTTAATTCGGAGCCTCCCATGTGGCCTTTCCATTTGTTATCGGCTTTCGAATTGTTTGTAATGGTAGCTATCATCAAGCCATTTTTTAATCATTCAAGTCTTCTTGGACATTCGATTTTTTTTTTATTTAAGCCTAAGGACCCCATCCACTAGGAGTCCATATCTAATATATGTGATAAACTAACATTTTTGTGAGACTAATTCAATAGCCTATCTTAAATACTCTACTTCCTCCTCATCCAATCCAATGGGCGCAATAAGATTTGCTGATAGATCTCAATAAAAAGATAATAGGTTCTCTACAGTAAAAGCTTTGTATCCAAGGGTTTTGATAGCTATCGTATGTTCCATCTTAGATAGAAGCATAATTTATATTTATATCGATACAAACAATTTCTTTGCTATTTTTCAAGGTGAGTGGATCTTGAGTCTCCACCAGACTGAGGGGTTGGTGTGAATCAATTGGTTTAATCTTTTTCCTTTTGCTAAAAAGTTGAGTTGATTTTTAATCCACAGGCCATCAGCCCGTGGCTTTTGGAATCCCAAAAAAGCCAAGAAGGTAGGCGCGAGTTCGGTCTGCCTTTCGTACAAGGTTTTTGACTTAGGTGTGAGGTCCACACAGCACGGCACCTTCCATAATCCGCATCAAGATTCGCTTCCACTCGAAAATGGACGGTCGTGAAGAGCCCCAGGGCATGCATGGTGGTGGAATCTTGATAAAAGAGAGAGAGAGAGAGAGAGACCATGGTATTTTGGCAGCAACGGCGACCATCCGATGTATCGTGAGATGGGATGAAATTAGATTTAATTTCAAAATCCAGAAAGATAAGGATTGGAATCCTACTATTTTACCAATGTTCCAAAACTCTAAATTTAGAATTGGTAAATCGGTCTTCTTCTTTTTTTCTTTTTTTTTTTTTTTAATCTTTTTGTTTTTTAATTTAATGCGATGAACTTAAGATACTGTAAAAATCTACCACCAATATGAGATGGCCACGTTGATTAGGGCCCAGTCCTTTTCCGGCGCTTGGGGACGTGGCATTGGGATAACCTTGTTTGGCCTCGGCGAGAGCTACGGATGCCTTTTTTTGAGGTCACTGTACCCAATTTACCCCTGTGAAAGGGCAAACCCTAGCACCCCTAACCCTAGTTTTTGAGATCATAATTCTACGATTAAGTTAATAATAGTTCAGCAATGACAATTCGCTATCAGACTTACTGTGAGTTTGCCATGGGATTGAGAGTCTCTTCAAGCAAGGCAATGTGTAGTTTGGTCCAAAACAGGGGTCTATGCAAGTTTGGCTAATTTCATTCCAATTTATATATTTAAATAATAATAATAATAGTAATAGTAGTAGTAGCAGCAGTAATAGTAATAGAGTGCTTTTATGATCAAGCTCCCAATGGAGACAAGCACGTAATAGTTATATGATGCTTGCTGGTTCTAGCTATTTTATGTTTTCGAACACATGAGGGGATAAAAGATTTGTGAAAAAGGCTTCAAGAAAGATTTGGTAAATCTAAAGAAATAAAGTTACTAGTCGGAAAAAAAAAAAAAAAAATCTAACACAAGGATACAACAAGTGTGGGGCATTGCAAAGATTGCATATCGATGTATATTGAAGGGTCGACACATACATATAGATATACACATGCATATATATACATATATGCATACAATTATGTATAAAATTATATAAGTTGACAAAAAGAATAGAAAAATAAATAAAATGTTTGATAAGTTTCTATCAGTATTTTGTTTGAAAACCTTAGTTGATCTATCGGTAGTTAAGTCTTTATTAACTTTTAATATTTCAACTCATTGATACTTATCTTTCTAATAAAGAACTCTCCTTCCAAGGAGAAGAAAGAAAGGGAATACCTATATTGTTTGTCGTAAAAGAGTCAAGATTGACGTCTCATTATCCTGCCATGGACTCAACAATATAATTTTTTTCTTGCATTATTGAATATGAAATTATTAATGTTTGACTTGAGGTCGACAAATCTAATATGGATATATTTCAATAGATGTAAAGAATATAAATCTTAGTACATGTAAAAGGAATCCCATCCATCAATTAATCAGAAAGTTATAGAGAGATTCTATTGAGTGTAAGAGGGTCTACGGTTTCATGAGCGAAAGCCATTATGATCTTTCCTTCTTCACGATGGAATTCTTCTTATCTTTGCTCGTCTTTATTAGACATAGGTCAACTAAGCTGAACCACATTAATTCTTGGTGTGTTATTTTCTCCTATTTTTCTTTTTCTCCTCCGCTGCAGATCATTGATTCCTGTGCGCAATAGAAATCTAGAAACATAAGCAAAGATGCAGAGAAAAGCATTGCCTATTTGTTTCTGTTCTACTATTTATGGGTCCATTTTGGAAACTAAATGTATAGAATTGTCATTATATGAAACTGAATGATAAGATATTAAAGCAATAACCACCTGACATGTACTATGTCATCATATGAAAGCTGCTCACATCAATACACATCCAGTGTGTCCCCATGGGCCAACAAAAATCTAGCTCATAGATATCAGAATTTCACATGATTGTACTTCAAAGCCACATATTATGTAAGGCTGCCGTTTGGTTTCCAGTAACACAGAAGAATATCCAGAAAAGGACAAGTAATTTTCCCCAATTCTCATCTTATACAGTCTCTACAAGCAATCAATTGTCTGAATTATCTTTATCAGGGTGATGATTGGCTGAAAAAAACCAAAGCCATTCTTGGAACATCAAATACAACCAAAATATACCTATTGAAGCTCATTAGGAAGGTAAAAATAAATGAGATAGAAGAAGAAAATAATAATCAGGTGTGAATTCTAGTAGAAGGAAGAAAGGGTCAACAAACAGAGCCTCATCACACAAGCTAATTCTTCTTCCACTGCTGCCAGTGTTCTTCTTCTTTTCCTTTGGGTGTAAATGTGACATCCAATCTGTAGTGCCTGCATTCTGAAGCCAAATGTCCATGACACTGCTTATTGTTTCACCTGGAAGCAATGGTTGACAACAGAGTAACACCTTCACCTGCATAAATTTAACTGAAATGATCCAATAACCATGTGTCCCAATAAACGTTCCTACATTACATATCAATATGGTACAAAATTTTTGGTCATCAGATATGTTGCTGGTCCATCGGTCAGTGACAAAATATTGTCGTCCCCTGCTGATATGTTACCAGTCCAAAGAACAGTCAATGAGCTTAGCATTAGGAATACCCCAAATAAAAGAAATATATGAGAGGTATGTTCTGGTTTAGTCGGAAACCATCCAAAGAAAGTACCTCGGTGTCATGGTTGAGACAAGATAATTGAAAACAGAGATATATCAAGGTTGAAAAATACTGTAATCATATCAAAAAAATGAACATTCAAATGCTTAATAAACAAATAATGTCTGTAAGAGATCAGCCTTATATGCCATCATTAAAAAGAAAAAATCACTATAGCTTTAATAGATTACAGAACACATGTTTTTTGACTGTAGATTACAGAACACAAGTTAAACAAGAACTTTGAAGGAATACGTGATTGATTAAATATGTGTAACCTATCAAATCTGACTCTAATAATGCTATGACAGAGGGAATGTCACATATTACTTTAAGCGCCATGTCTTTCTTTCTTATCTATCTTTACTGGCTATAAGGGTTAACCATACAGGATGTAATCTTCTGTAATTACAGCATGTAGGATCATCTGATTGAGGTTTTGCTTTTTGTTTTTTTTTTTGTTTTTTGTTTTTTTTTTGATTCCTGATAGTGGGAGCTTCTGACTTCTGTTTTTCTTACATTCCGAACAATTTCTAAATTGAAAGCAGGAAAATCAATAGACCTCTTAGCATTGAATTCAGTATATTTATTCCATCTCAACAGTGAATTCACTTATAGTGAAAAGCCTGCCATCCTAGGATTCCCTTCCTCGCATCATGAAGCATTTTCTCCAACTGAAAAGCGATAATATTAGATTTTGCTCACCTTTTTCTTTCTTATAGACTTCACATTTACTTTCCAAATGATCTCTGCATTGGATTCAGGAACACAATTTTAAAAAACACTTAAAAAATTGAAGCAAAGATTTTCTAATCCAGCCCCACATTAGTTCAAGTAAATTGTAAAATGCTTTTCCTTCATACCTTTTTCTTGATTCACATGATATATACTTGAACTGATAAGTGATGCTAGAGATCTCTGCTTTCTCTCATGTGAGAGTGGCAAAGGTGAAGCACTCCCTGAGGGTAAATTATGAGAAAAATGATGGGAACTTAAACTGTAACAAATTTCTTTTATGTGAAAAAGGTACATTATGTGAATGCTGTTATTCTACAGGTAGATAGCAATAAAAAGACATATGCAGAAGAAAAATATAGATTTATATAAATCTCTAACTCAAAAAAGACAGAGTTTAAGTTTCAAACCAAAAATATCTTCAGAGTGGGCCTATGAATTAGGTTTGGAGAACCATCATCCACATGATAATTGATGGATAAAACATCAATACAAGACAACCATGAACTTCAAATGAGCTATTATAATTAGCATTGTCCTTTCATTTAAGCAGCTGAAATGAAGGTTGAATATATCCAAATAAAAACCATTTTACGGATGACATTTGAAGAAAGGAGATTTACAGTAGTGCATTTTCATCCATAAAATGAGGCCAAGTGGTTACAAAAGAAGATCTACAACATATTTTCTTCCATAAAATATATTCTTCTTTTGAGGGGACCCCATAGAGTATATTAAAAGTCTTTTATGGAGCATTAAAAAACCCATCCATCAACTTCAGATCAATGAATAATGACCAATAAGAGAGACTACTTGCAAGCCAATATATATAGCATGAGATAATATACGAGCTGATCCAGGAGCATGGAAGGTTATGATAATGTTCCTCTAGCAAATTATATGGGAAGTTGCCTTATATGTGTAAGTAGGACCGGATCCTACATTCGTACCAGAGGATCCCCGGCAAAGCTTAAGAAACATTCCTACAATGATCAAAAGTTGAAGGCTTAACAACCAAAATTAACTATTAAGAAATTTGAGCAAAAATATGAAAGCATTTTGATACTTGATAACAGAAAAATCACAAATAAAGGAATATCTAAAGTACAACATTTTGACCTTCTGTAAGGTCAGCTATGCCACACTGTTAGAGTTGTTGAAATTAAAACTAAAATCTCTCTCTCTCTCTCTCTCTGTGTATGTGTGTGTGTGATGGTAAGTCTATGCATAGGTTCTACAAATAAAACTTTAACCAAATGCAGATCTATGTTGTCCTTCAATCCTTGGTTGTAACTTACATAGATCAAATGGGATTACTCCAATGGAAACTAAAAGATATAGGTAGTTTCTCCCCACATTAGCTAGATGATCAGTCAAATATTTGACTTCCTGAACAGTATGAGATTTACAGTCATACAACTTCTTGCTCAGTAATTGTTGCTGGATGAGACCTCAGATAATGCACCACTGAACCTTGAAGAGTCTATGGAACACTGTTTACCATTCTAAAGTCTCCATCTCCCTCATGTAAAGAAAGTGACTGAATCACAGTAATTTGATCATAGGGGTACAACAACATTATCACATATATTTGAGTCGGCCTTTGATGTACAAACCAGAAGACTGAACATTGATGCATAAAATTTGATTATCAATTGATAACATTACCACCATAAGATTTATGCAAAGTTTCAACCAATAAAGCTACAGACATGAACATGCTGAGGAGGAGTATTTTGTCATCAATTAGATAAGCCTGCCTCTCAAGTAAGCTATATAATTCTTTTAGAACTTGGCTTGTGTAAGCATTAATTACTATATTGCAACCAAAAGCTCAAGGGGCCAGAACAACCAATCCATATGATTTGATGAACAAGAAATCGAAAAAATCTATATCTCTCATGGCAAGTGCATCATAAAGCATATAACCAAGCAATGAAAACTTTAATCAATTCTAATAATTGCTATTGCTTTCCAGCTATTACACAGTAAAATGCTTATTAATCAAAAGAAACTAAAAAGAAATCAAGAACTCCAAGCATGTATTTTGCATGCATGTATGGAGACATTCTATGATTGTTGTAGCTTCCTTAAAAATATTGGAACAAAGTGGACAAGACAAGAAGCTTTAAGCATTTCCTTCCCAATCATCATGCAGTCATCTAGCTCTACAGTTTCCTGGCATGTACAATGCTTGATGTTATTGACCTATATTTATGCCTAAATCGGAAGTATGCAACAGCCATAATTATAGAATGCAAATAGAATAAAAACAAATTAACAGATGCAGAAATTGTTCAGCTTACAGTGTACCCATAATCATGGCATGATCAAGCGTTGCCAAAGTTCCAACACAACAAACTTCTTTCTGGTGGAATAAGTTAAATATATCATACAGTTGACTTGGTAAAGCAGATCAAGGAGATGGTTTATCAAAGAAGTTCAAATAACAAGGACAAGAAGAACCACTACCTTGAAATGACATACAAAAGTTTACTCATAACCATAGTTCGCCATCTCGGTACGAAGGGATGTACCTGTAAAATTCTAACACAATGTCCGTATGTCCGATATGGCAGCATACCAAACAGCACAGCATACCTTGCTAGTAACACTACATAGGCATGTTAAAAACTTTTCTAGCCATGAGATTGCATAATGGTATCATCCATAATTTCAAGAAAAAATCCAGCTCATTGAAGATTTCATTACACCACTAAACAATATTTCTGCACCTTCTTTCAAATTCAAATAGGTACATAGAGCGTATGTAGAATCCAAACAAATAAAGAAGCATAAAAAGATAATTACTAGAGACAGTGGATTGTTTCCAGCAGCCAAGTAGGGTTTCAACCAAGAATCCATGAAGAACGATCTTGTAGCAGGCTCATTCATTCTGTCATATATTAGTTATGCATCAAATTTATAGATCAAATAGGTAATATGGAACCAGATCACAGAATCTGGGACAAAGCCTAATGACAACATCAGCAAAATTACATATACAAGAATTCTAGTATTACTACTTGGATAATTTGGCAGTTCTCTGCTGTCCAAAGAGTACATATAGAAGTTCAAATCAAGGATCCAAGAAAATTCATTCTCTCATGGCTTCTGTTCATCAAATCCATTGTCATAAGTCCCACCAACTTTTACAATCAGATGGGTAACGCAGAGCAAGATAGTTGGAATCACACCCACAACAAAAATAACCAATCTCAAGAATATCATAGAAATTCTTTAAAAGAATAACTGAAAAGCTTCACACAAGAATTCTAGAGGAGCAAAAGATTTTCAGCTTAATTTCTTTTCATCCAACTGACCACTGTTAATTTACCATCTTTGTGATCAAACCAATATTATGGAGCATCATAATGAAGGCTAGAACAATATCTATTTCTTTTAACGGGAAAATGGAGAAGTCAGAAACTTTCCCATTAATTTATTTATTAAATAAATGACATTTACAATATTTTACAATATTACAAAGTTATAGTGAGTAGGATGAGAAAGAAAAAGAATTAGCCTGCCTACTCCCAGCAATGCTTCAAGACACACAAAGGGAATGAGGGAAGAGTTAGCCCAGACTATGTCTCAGGAGCCCTACCAAGAATAAGGGATAGGGATTGCAGTAGGAAGTGGTGACTCTACGAAATTGTCTCGGTAGACCAGAGATGAACCCATGTCTGGAATAAATTTAGGGTCTTAAGGAGAATAGAAGTGCAGAAGGGCTCCTTCTGGAGGAAGATTCTTAAATTTTTTTTTAGCTCATATTTTTTAGCAAACCGCACTCACGAGTTGGCCCCAAGCTCGTCTGATGTTAGTTCGAATGTTTCTAATCCTTCAATTCTACCATATCTCTTTAAAGTTTGCCAGCCATCTTCTAGGTTCAAATTGTCTATAATAGATTGCCAAACTTTTTTCACAAAGGGACATCTTAGAAATAAATGGCTAACGATTTCTAAGGAAACTTCATAAAGAGAACTACTCACAGGCTACCCCTTCTTTGCCAAAACCTCCTCAGTGTCAATGGTTCCTTAGAGCTACCATAAGAAGACTTTATGCTTTAGCAAAATTACTGCTCTCCAAATTACTTTATGGAATGGTCAAATCGGGCTCCCACAATTTAGAAATTTATAAAATGAATTGACTGAGAACATACCATTTTTGGTAAGCTTCCATACTAGAGTATTAGTAATTCTTGAAGGTCTAAGAGGAGCAATCAAGTCAGTAAGAAAATGAAAGAGGTCAGTGTCCTCCTTTGAAAGGGGCCCATGAAGTTTGATGCACAAAGAGAGAAAACATCAATTTCACTGAGATACCACTGAGCAATTCCTTCTAATAATTTTTTGGTACAAGTTACTAAACAAGGATGCAGGAAGGGTTGGCCCCACCCAAGTATCTTCTCAGAATTTAATGTTTTGCCAATTCCCCAGTTTAAATGAGGAACAATTCCATAAAGCCTCTTGTTTTCTACAAATATCTTTCTAGAGAGAAGAAAATTTGGCCAAAAATTTACAGACTCTCATCCCCTTCCTCCTTTTGACATAGAATAGCTAACTGATTTGCTTTTTCTAGGGAGCCTCACACCCTTGAATTAGTTTCCAAGCCCACTTGGCTAAAAAGGATGAGTTGAGATTGTTTAAGTTTTTAATTTCCAACTCTCTTTCCTTTTGATCTTTAAGTATGCTTCCCCAGTTTACAAGACAACTAAATCTATTAACTTTTCTCTTACCTTTTTATAAGGAGGCACTCCTCAAGCATCCAATCCTTTGAACTACCAACTGTGGCAATTTAAAGATGGATATAATAGTAAGAAGGCAAAGCCGAGAGGACGGTATTGATCAAGGTGATCCTTCTACCAATGGATAAGAATTTACCCTTCTAAGATGCAAACCAGGACTCAATTCTATCAATAAGAAGCATCCAAGAGTGTTTTGATAATCTCTTATCATATAGAGGTAATCCCAAGTGAATGGAAAGGATTCAGTTTTAAAATTTAGCAGCTTAGACAAAGATTTTGCTTCCTCCTCCATCATGTTCAGATAAATCAAACAACTCTTATAAAAATTAACTTTTAAGCCTGTTATATTTTCAAAAGCAAAAAGAATTGCTTTCATTGTAGTTAAAAACTCTTTTTCCGTCACATAGAAAAGTAGAGTATTATCAGCAAATAGAAGACATTTTAGATTTGATATATAAGAATCTGATCCAATTACTTTAATCAGTCTTATACTGCAAGCCTACTGTAGAAGTCTAGATAGCACATCTTATTTAAGGATAAATAGTACCGAGAAAAGTGGATCTCCTTGCTTTAGTCTTTGCCTAGATAAAATCTACTTGCCAGGAGCACCATTGATGAGAAGAACTACAGGGCTGAGGAGAGCAATAAACAAATTTACTCAATCCATTTGCTAGGAAACCCTCTAGCTGCTAGAAGAAATAGAAGAAAAACCCAATTTACTTTATCTAAAGCCTTCTCAGAGTCTAGTTTACAAAGAGCTCCTTGGAGTTTATATCTCTTGTAGTAGGCCACTACTTCATGGGCACATTAGAAAGTTTCAATTATGAACCTTCCTTTAATAAAAACAGACTGGGCCTCATTAATTATAAGTGATAGAATCTTACTTAACCTTCCAACCAAAATCTTGAAGATTATCTTATATAAATTATTTTGAAGACTGATAAGTTGAAAGTTCTGAACCTTGAGGTTTTCATCTTTCTTTGGAATGAGAATAACAAAGAAGTAGAATAATATCAAAAACAATAATAGATGATGACAACCAAATTACTACGGATATAACAAGAAGCCATATAAAGTTTCTATTTAAAAAAAAAAATCATATAAAGCCTTCCACCAAGAATCCAAGAAAATCCATGTCATCATATTTGATTCCAAGCCAATCGGCTGCTAAATGATGTAATGCAGAGCAAGATATAAGAAAAGCTTGAACAATAGCAACCAAATAACTATGAACACTTCATGAATTCATGCAAAAACTCTCCTAAAATAATGTCATTAAAAAGCTTGAGCAAGACTCCAAGAGAATGCGTTTCATTAGGAACTAAGTTCATGCTACCAATCATCGAGTGCACCACCTTTTAAAATTAAATGGGTGAGACAATAAGATCACAAAAGTTGGAACAAAATCCAACAACAAGAACACAATAGCCCTAGGATGGAAATGGAGCTAAAGAAAGAAAAAAGCATTGGAATAAGAGAGAATGCTGAAGGAGCTTATCACTAAGGAGGACTTCAAGCTTTCACGTTAATGGAAGAGGAGGGTGAGGTAGAGTAGTTAGGAACTTTTGTGCATGAGAGAGAGAGAGAGAGAGAGAGAGAGAGAGAGGTGAAGGCTAGGAGTTGAATGGATTTTAATAGGAAAGAGAAAGGAGGGGAAAGAAGAAAGAATAGAGAAGGAAACAAGGGGAGATGCGCAGAAATAAAAGGGGTGTGGTTCGGTCACTGCACACGGTGAAAAGAAGGGAATAACAAGCGACGAGAATTGGGCAACGACAACTTAGGTTTGGTATAGAGGGGAATGATCGTGGGCCCGACACTAATCTCCAAGTTAGTTATGTACCACCATTTAAATGGAACAATCCCTCCTGCTTATAGCTGCCACCTCTGTTTCATGTCTGATTCAAATGTGGCCTTAGGATTTCTTTTAAGATATAAATTGGGCTATTGTCATGAACTTATCTTTCTAACAATCTTATTAGCATGTGTAGTACCCTTAAATGCTATATAACTGATTGTAAATAGGTGATTTTAGAGTTCAATGGAAGTTTTTTCCTTGACATTTCTCTTATTTTGCTCTCTTAAAAATTAAAATTAAGTTACATAACATCATATAATATATAGGAAAAAATACCAAGACTCTCTGTACTTTTAATTTAAATTAAACATCATCCCTGTATTTTTCTCATCACTCACCTCCTCTAATTTCATCAAAATAGACAACAGATTAATTCTGTTAAAATACGATGCTAATGATCAAATAGGTATTAGACTATGTTAATCAAAAAAGCACTCACTATAGGATAAAATTGGCTGTTGTAAATTAACACAGGAAAGAAACTAACTGTCCCTGTATGTGAACAAAGAAGGGTTTGATCGAGAGAAAAGAAGGATTCAACCGTAACAAAGCCTCAAAGAAGTGAGAATAGAGTTGGAGTTAGGCTTCAGTGATTTTAGAAGAGATTAGTCTCTCAGAAACCTTGAACGATGGAAGAAATCCACTTAGTCAAAAAGTATTAATGACTCATAAGATGAGACCAATCTCTCAAAAATATTGAACTGAAAAAAAAAAAAAAAAAAAAATCAATATCACTGTAATGAAGCAAACACAAGAATGAGGAAGATAGGAGGATACTTTATTTGACCAGAATAAGATTTGGAATTTAGCAGATCATGTAATAAAGGGTGACAAGTTGATTTGATCAAAGGTTTTCATGCTTCTTTATTTCCAACTTCAGTTTTGTCATTATGTCTGGTTATTTAGCCTAAAGGTGAATTATAGGTTCAGTCCTTTGATGGGAATTTGCATTGGATGAGGAGAGAGAGAGAGAGAGAGAGAGAGAGAGAGAGAGGATAGAAATGGAGCTCCATTAAATTTCCAGTATTCAGAAAACACTATGTCAGTTTGGGGGACAAATTACTGATTTTTAGTGAGTTATTTGATTAGTTTAGGGACCCTGTAACATATTGCTAATGGAGAAGAAAGAATCTAAAATAATGGGGAGAATGCAATGCAATGATGGCAATCATCAATGAGTAGGGCAGGCCCTCAGAATACAATCAGATGCTGAACGTACGACCAATAAATCATAGATTATTGATTCAATGCATGCCGAACAGCAATGCGATGGTGTTTGTGATATCTAATTGAAAGCGAAGTCTTTAATGCTCAGAAATAGAAATTCTTTACTACAATAAAAAGAAGAACCCATATCTCTTATCCAAGAAGAAGAGGGAAAAAAATGATCTTGACTTTGATCACTAGAATAAAACAAGAACCGAGTGGAAATATTTACCAGAGCCAAAGGACGGCCTCAGCGTGCACCCGTCGGAAACTCCACTGCTCCCTGCCTTATCTTCACAAACCAAAGTCGATGGTTCCGAAAAGAAATGTTCTTCTTTCCCGCATTGTGTGTTCATTTAACCCAACAACGTCTAATACCCATTTGTTCATGAGGATCATATCCTTACAGGGATGATCCGTCATCTATTTTGATAAATTCAAAAGAAGTCAGCAGTGAAACATTCAAGTAGTGTTTGATTTAAAAATATAAAGAATCTTGATAAAATTTTTTTTTTCATATATATATATATATATAAATAATCAAGTCTGAATTCAATCATAATGTAGAATGATTTCAAAATTTATATGGATCGAAGGATTGAGAAGATGATCGACCTTTTATTTGATTATATTCAAATGTAGTTAAGCCTATCTTTATCATTAAATAGAAGAAAAAAAAAAAATCATGTGCATTTGAAGGATGAAATATCTTTATTCTAATTTGCACTATCTTTCTTTTTTTTTAGATTAAAAAATCATATTGAGTGAATCTTATTAAAATAATTAATATTTAATGATAATTAATGCAGCACTAGCATAAGCCCATCACATAGAGTATAATTTTTTATTTTTATTTTTATTTTTAGTAATGCAATTCATCAAATTCCCAACCTATTGTGACTATAAAAAAGTAATACAATTTATTGAAAAATGAAACCAATGCCAAAGAAAATTAAATTCGGTATAGTGAATTAATGCTTGGATCCGCATAACTTTTTAAATTCCAAGTCGATTGATTAAAAGAATATAATAAAGTGAAAAAGAATATGATTTATCTAAAAATAAGCTTAATGCAAGGATTGAATTTAATGTAATGAGCTAAGATTTGAATATCAAAAAACCTAACTTCTCAAAAGTATAGATAATCAACTAGAATAATCAGTAATTTCCTGACTAATTAGATATGATTATGATTAGATATTGCAATAAACTTTAGATATGGCCAAGCAAAATTTATCATCATTAATACTAATATTTTCATAATATATGCAGCGCACTGGATAAGTTAAAACTCTTTATAATAGCTTATAGCTTGTGTGACATCCACCTTACCTTTTTTTTATTTTTTTCCTCTACTTTTTCTTAATGAAACTTTTCAAATTTTAAGCCAATCAACCATAATAAATAAAGAGTAAAGAAGAAAGGATACAAGATGAATTCAATATGAGAAATTGAATTTGGTGTGGTAAACTAAAACTTAAATAATCATGGCTTCTTACATTGCAAACTAACTAATTCGATTGAAGAGACCCAATAAAAAAATTAAAGAAAATAGATGTATTTCATTTGATGCTAAATTCAATAGAAAAAAGATTGCATTTGATCCAGTGATTCAAACACTAAAAGAGTATAATCCCTAAGATTCCAAGTGAATTAATTAGAGCAAATAATAATTTCTTAATTATTCATAAGCAAATCCGGCCAAACTTAATAATAAACTTTAATGATAGTCTAATATAAATTTAGATCATTAACACCAATGTTTCATGCAATAAATCAGATACTGTACATAGCAAGACTTCCATTCTAGATGTATAAAAAGATTAATAATAAATTTGCCGAGTAATTACGACAAAACTAAGAAACATGATTGAGATTCTTGTGAATGAAGGAAAAGACATTGCTGCGGCTGGATTGAACATTCTTGTTCTCAAATTTGAACGGGGGATGGAGTCACGGCCTATGAAAAAAATAATCTTGATGACGAAGCCCTTTCCCATTGCTGGTCCCATGCATGAGCTACTCTCACAATGATCATTAAAGTGAAAAATAGCTCATTCAAACAATAATTTATTCCTGATCTTCTAAATAAACTAAATTGCATAACAAAGCAAGGTTCTAAGAAATTAAGGTTATGTTTGTTTTTCAAATATATTTTTAATTTTTATTTTTAAAATAATTTTATTTTATATTTTTAATTTTTAAAAATATGTTGAGTAAATGAAAGCAAAGATTATTTTATAAAAATAAGAGGTAAAAAAAGAAAAGAAAATTAAATAAGTATGGTCTACTTTCTTATTTTTAAATTCTCTAGCTTTTATTTTTTATTCTTTTTTTTATTTTAATAAAAAGTAATTAAGATATCTTTAAATTATTTTTAATTTTCCATTGTTTGAGGTTATATTTTTCACAAAAAAAAAAAAAATTATATAAGATCTTTTTATTTTTAATAAAAATAAAGAATAATTATAGGTTTATCATTAATCAAATGATTTGTTGTCAAATTGTCAACTCATTAACAAAAACCATTGTATCTGCTCCCACCCTTAAATATTTAACCTTTTTTTTTTTTTTTTTTTATAGTGAAGATTTTTAGACTAACCCTCGAAATTACCCAAATAAGCCCCCATATTCGACGGAAATTCAAGAGTTTGTGGGGATCCGGGTCACGTGCCAGGGAGACCTCCGTACCGAAGTTGCAATACCTGCGGAACATCCAAGGCTTAACCAGTCCGACCATCGCCGTCAAAATTACGACCAGCGCCCACCCGACGAGAAGATTGCTTTTAGCCAAGATGCTGGGTCTGAAAACCTCCCCGTTATTTCACCGCCCTACCTCCCACCTCAGATCCCTCCTCCGCCCCCGCCCTCCTTCGTTATTTTCCCCTCCCTCTGCTCCCCGCCCCACCCTCGCCCTCTCCGCCGCCTCCTCTGCCACCTCCGCCGCCACCAAGATGGCCGCCGCCGCCACTACCACCGTCGAGCACGTGGTCCTCTTCAAGGTCCGCGACTCCACCGACCCCTCCAAGATCGACGCCATGATCTCCAATCTCGGGTCCCTCGTCTCCCTCGACGTCGTGTCCCACCTCGCCGCCGGCCCCATCCTCCGCCACCGCTCCACCGCCGCCTCCGCCGCCGGCTTCACCCACCTCCTCCACACCCGCTACCGCTCCAAGGCCGACCTCGCCACCTACGCCGCGCACCCCGCCCACGTGGCCGTCGTCAAAGACCACGTCCTCCCCAACTGCGACGACCTCATGGCCGTCGACTGGGTCTCAGACCTCGATGACCTCCCTACGCCGCCGCCACCGGGGTCGGCGCTGCGGTTGACCCTGGCGAAGCCCAAGGAGGGGGCGGCGGCGGCGGACCTCCTGGTCGCGATCCAAGGGGCCAAGGAAGCCGTCCCGGCGGCCCAGCAGGTGAGCTGCGGGGAGAACTTCTCGCCGGCGAGGGCCAAGGGTTACTCCGTGGGGTTTCTTTCGGTGTTCCCGGGGCTGAAGGAGCTCGATGCAATGGATGGTGAAGAAAATGAGGCGATTGAGGCGCACAAGGAGAAGGTGAGGCCGCTGCTGGAGAGCGTCATCATCGTTGATTTCGTGGTCCCACCCCGGCAGGCTGCTACCCTCTGATGGATTCCATCCAAAAGGTTCATCTCACTTCATACTCTTCTACCACTTTGTTTTGGGTGGAAAGTTGGTAACTTGGACGCTCTAATTAATTTGAGTTTTATATCAAGAATAATGAATGGAATTGATTGTTTTTATTCATATACTTCTTCTGAATCACTCATTGAAATTTCAGAGCAGGGATGAGAAGGATGAGGAAATGTTCTTTCTTTCTTGTTTTCTTGTTTTCTTTCTTTTCTTTACCAATGTTTGTCACTACTTTAGAACCGTGAATCCGTGGCATTGATCATATCTTGTTCGTGAGCCATATTAGGTCCGGTTATGTCTTTGGTTGCCATTGTTTTATAATTATGGAGTTTAACTTCATGATATCAGTTTATTAGCACATTACTATATTATGCTGATTGAAAATGAGGCATTTTAGTCTTTGTAAATGATAAAAAAATCATACTTAATAGAAAAATAAAACTTATGATTTCTATTTTATAGAAAAAGCTTGATTGATTGTCAGGCATATGGATTTGAGCAAGATCTTGTATTGAAATGGGTAGCTTCTGAACCAATTTGTTTTGCTCTGCCCTGTAAAGCCATTCAAGAGAGGGTAAACTAGGTAGCCTTTGTATATGAAGATAGGAATTTACAAAAACAAAAATATCATAGAGCATCAAGTTTTAGGATAAGGTGTTATTCAATGCTTTTGATAATGCTTTGTGGATCCATGGTTGGGGGTGGCAAAAAATGACCTCATGCAAAAGATGGTGCTTCATGGATCTATAGTTGGGGTGGCAAAGATGGTACTTCATGGATCTATAGTTGGGGTGGCAAAAATGGCCTGACCCGAACCTATTTGGGCTAGGCTTGGGTCAAGGGTTTTTTTTAGTTTTCTTGTCGTGTAACACATAATGGTGTTTTTAACTAAGTACTAGATAATTATTGTTTAAAAATTAGTATGTTTCTGTCCAAAATATGTGCAAAATTTTCATAGAACATAAGGTTTCATGGCTTCAGCCCTCTAAGCCAAGTCTGTCAATTTTGGATGCTGTATGTGTCCCATGAAGCAAAGACACATGTAGGTGATATGGATATGACATTGATATGAATACATCAATATGGCTAGTCTTGGACATAATAATATTTATTTTTTAAAAAAATTATATTAGTTACATTAAAAGAGCACACTTATCACGGTAACATGTTCTTGTTTTATTTAACAATTCAACACAAAAAATAAGATTAATTATCTGATGACATCGTGTTCATCAAAATGTTAATGTTCACAAAAAAGGAAATGTTTTCCCTTATCCTGAGATACATCTCAGGAGTGTTTGGAAGAAGCATCAAAATCAATCAAAGAAGTATCTAGCTTTTTTTTTTTTTTTTTTGAAAAAATAAAAGAAGGATGCTTGTTACAAGTATTTTACATATACTTGAGCTGTATGTGGTAGCCATCGATATCTAATACATGACGAATATGGCCATGTGATGCAGAACCAATTGGGAATGGTCTATGTTGCATGCGAGGACCTAGATTAAATACTAAGTTAGGGATAGGTCTTGTTTCATTGTTTGTTGCCCTAAATCTGTATATGGGATAGCAGGATAATATTGATTAAGGGAAAATAAAAGGTCCAATAAACTTGTTCTAGGGTTTTGGTGGTGCAAAAGGATAGAAGAAGTAATATTCTAATGGTTTTCATATTATACAAGAGGGTCTATAGTTGACCTATAAGTGAAACTAAGCAAATAGGTCATGCAGAATTGTTTTGAATAGAGATGATTATGATAAAGATAAAGAAGGAAATCAAAGAAAGATTACTTGGCCAATCAGAAATCTCTTGTTCACTAGTGGCCAGCCATAAGGAATTTTTTATAGATTTTATATAACTTGAATTTCAAGTAAACTAGGGCTCTTAATAGCTAAGATACTAATCTCCAAAAACTTTCCTAAAATGGAAAATTTGGAACCCACAATACCCTATATAGAAAGGCAATGGAACATTCAAAAAATCAAATTCTAATGATTTCATAACTGTATAACCAACATATATCTAGAATAAAATAACTAAAAAAATCTGAAATATAATAAAATATTTTTTGTCCTTCATCATACTTCTGCCGTGCAAGTTCATGTCCATACAGTCTCTTGAATGGGCCTAGACATGAATCATGATCTCCACCATTAGATATTCATCATTAGTCCTACATGCATTTTTAATGGAAAAGGTAAGTCTTTCTTAGCATATCCTAGCTTGCAAGTTGCATGTCAGTTAACAGAGTCATGCTTTGTTTGATCTCAGTGGATGTTGAATGTTAACAAGGCACGGTATGGTATACAACTGGTTGTGCTTGGCTAGCATAGTTAGGAGATGCAATACTATATTTTCGGCTAGACTTTTGAAAGATGTTTAGATAGAAGAGCGTTAGCTCTCCAAATGATTTGTAATTTCTTTGTTTTCTCCTTTGAATTTCTGTTCGCAGTTTGTGGTTATGGGTCAATATGTCTTGCTATTTATCTAACAAGGTAAAGAAGGATGATGTTAAAGCCTGGAAAATGGGACCTCATGGTAATTTCCTGCTTGGGTTAGCCATGTCATAGCCTGCTTGCACAGGGGAAACCTGTTGTGCTTGGCATAAGATATGCCACTTTTGATGCCTGGTGAGGAGCAAAGGGTTTTGTTTCGACAGATACTAGGTATGCATGTCAAGACAGAGTCTTGTAACTGTTTCTCTTCTTCTCCTTGACCCTTGAGTTCGCTTGAAGCTATTTATATCATTAGTTTGCCAGGATATATAGGTCCTCCCTTGATGGGGGTGGTGCAGTGTGAAGGGTTTCATTTGGACAAATACTTGGGATTTGATCACAACTAGCAATAATTCTCCGAAGAGGGGTGCAGAATAGGATAGTGAGCATGTTAACTTAACACAAAGTCTTGCAACTATTTCTCTTCTCCTTGGGTTCACTTGAAGCTATTAGTATCATTAGTTTGCTAGGCTATTTAGGTCCTCCATTTAATGTGTACTTAATGCAGGGTGCTTGATGTTTTTGGAACCACTTGGTAAAACGGATGGTTACTAGGCTTGTAGTTTCATTTCCTATTCAATGCGATGGGAACATTGAAAGAGTGAAAACATAGCCTATCCACAATGGATCTGAATTTGGTTTTAAAGGACATTGGTGCCTAGTTCTTCATTAGTATTGGGGCCTGGTGTCTTGTGTTTTTACCTCCACTCAACAATTGTAAGTCTATTATTAAAGAAAAGGCAACAATACTTATCCTCCTTTGTGGATGTTCCATCTTCAACTTTGATGGGATATGGATCCTGTTACTCTTGTACACATCTTCAGTTAATGCTTGTTTTGTTTCTTCTAGGGTATATATATATCCTTTTTAGAAATGGAGCTCTAGAGTGGATGACATCCATTTCTTGTTAATCATGAAATGTGGGCTGTTGAAAAGGATGACCATAAGCATGTTGAAAAGGAGGCTAGGGATTGTGGGCCTTCAATGAAATCTGTGAAGTTTTAACTAAGATCAATATATCTATTGAAAAGTGGTTGATGAACATTCAAATTAATTTAGAACGCCTTTGTGGCCATATTTATTAAACAATAAAAGAACAAAATTACTTGGAAGGAGAGATGAAAGTTAAAGACAAATCTAAGTGTTTAGATCGAGTGAGATTGATTAGTTCGACTCTAGGCATCCTAGGGCCAGTGTTTAAAATTTATAAGGGAAAGGCCTTAAAACAGCCTTTCATATTGTATCTGACAGAAATCACCCAGGAAGTTGCATCATGCTCAGATTACTAGCATTGTTGTCATCATCAATCATCATCCATGCCTTTGCTCTTCATGTAATGATGCCTATTCTCCAAATGGAAGTCGAAATTGTCATTTGGAACTCATTGTTTCCTTATTTAGGTTAATGCACAATAATTTTCCATTTCTATTATACTTTTGTCATCTCTTTGTAGTTTGCCAATTTGATTTTGTTACATTTCTCTGTGGTTCCGCTTTTCTGTGAGAGAGCTTTCTTCTGAGCTGCTTTGCATCAATAAGAGCATTCAAATTTTTCAATGATCAATTTGTTTCTTCAAAATTGCCTTTTTGATTTTTCACAATGAATGACCTTAGGATATAATTTCGGCAAATTCCAATGATAGACTGCAAATGGTTTTGCATATTAATGTTGGGAGACCACTATTTATCATAGATTAACTATGATTCTATTCCTAAGTTTATTAGAAATTTGTTTAGTGTTACATAATAATTTTAGTTTTGAATCTAGTGTAAGCATGGATTAGTCAAGTCTTACGCTCAATAAATAAATTTTAGTTCTTATGAAGAGCTACTTTGGTTTTTGCATAAATTTTTTTATTAGAGGTAGCTCTTGTGTATTGGTTGGGGCTACTCGTGGGTTTTGTCATTATTATTTTATTAATAAAGTCCTGCATTAATGCTCTCTCAAAACTTATCCTCTCTTCTCAGATATTTTTATATTTGATATTTGTTCATAGGGATCTAGGGCTGGCTGATTTTATTCTGCAAGTAAGAGCGCCATTCTACATACTTTTTGATGGTGCATAAAATTTTCTACATGATATCAAAGTCGGGCAGGATCTCCTGTTCAGGTCCTCTATTCCAAAGGAATTATGCTCGAGAATTTGACTAGGGTTCTTTTTCCTCTTCTTTGCAGTTTATCAATGACTTGTCACTGGCCTCCTCTACTGGACTTACTGTTGTCGTTTGATTTTCATGCGCTTCTGCATCAGAAAACTTAGATCATATACTGGAGTTAAGCAAAATAAATTGTTCTCTGTTGCTGGTTCTTGGAAACATTATTATTACAGCTTATTCCCCCCATTTCAGAATTAATACAGGTGAGACCTGGTCTTTCAAGCATTAGTCTAGCCTGCATGAGTCTCTTTCTTTTTAGAGGTCCCTCTGTTGGATGGTTCTCTCTTGAACGCAGCATTGTCTGGTACGATGCTTAATCTTCTTCATCAAGAGCTTTATTTGTTTTTTTATTTTTTTATTTTTTTTTAAGGGGGGAAAAAGGGAGGTAGTAATGTCACCTTCCAACCATGCCAAGCATGCTTTATTTCACTCTCATTTTAATTAACAAGCATATATGTACGTGTACTGCACGTTCAGTATGGTAAAGAAGAATTTTAAAAAAATAACAAGCATATAATTTAATCAAAATATTAACTTTATTTTATCATATAAATAATGAATGTAAAAATTAAAGCCAAATTTTTGGAATCCATAATTAGCTAGATTCATTGGAAAAACATTTAATGTTTTGAAATAATATTTGATAATTTTTTATTTTATTTTTTATATGGTTTAGATTATTGGTTTGGTGAAAAAAAGAAACAATATAATGGAACTTTTTCTAAAATTACATATAAAAAGGTATACTGCTATCCAGAGAAAGCCGGAGATAGTTTTGGGTAGAATTTATTGGGAACAGGTATTTAAAAGTTCTAATGGTAGAGTTTAAAATTTAAGGGTCATTTAGTTCAGTGTTAAAATCAGAATTGAATCGTACTGAAATTACTTTTGGAATTGCTAATTCCTTATGCTCGTTTGGTTCACATGGAAATCGAAATTGGAATCAAAATCATAGATAAGTTGGTTATTAGATGGGTGTGCTTGAGTTATGCATTATAAATTGTGAAGGATATTTGTAAAATCTAAGAGAAAAAAGAAAAGGATAGTTTTACTAAAAATTAAGTTGATCTAATCATAACTCTCAAATGTGTGGCTAAAAGGCTACGGGGTCTCAACAGTGTTGCTAAAGGGCTTGAAGGCATTGGGTGAGAAGAGGGTGGAAAGGATGCAGTGGATTACAATTGAGGGGTAATTTCATGATTTTTTTTTTTAATGATTGAAATGAATTTATAATCTTAGATGGATGGTTTGAATTTCAGATCTTTCAATACATAATTTTGATTTTGAATGGAATTGGGATTAGATTGTAATTTTGTCCAAACAATATTAAATCCAATTCTATGGGACCATTCCTATGGATAATGAGCCTAACACTATTCCAAATTAAGATATGGATTGGCCTAAGACCTCAGGAAAAGGCAAGCTAAAAGTCTTATTTGAATTCCTTATTCTTATATAAATAGAATTTTTTAAATAAATTTTTAATGCATAATCAATACGAGACTAAATACACATCAATATAAATCTTCACATGCTTTCTTATGTCAAGCTAAATAAACATATTCAGAATGATATTTCATGGTGCATATTATTGCAGATAATATAATACGAGTAAATAAAACTAAGGTGAAAGTTAATCGTAAGTTAAAATTATAACGAAATGTATTAAAATCTAAAAGTTTTAGTTTAAGTAACATAAAGATAAAATATATGGAATTCAATTTTAGTACAATTATAAATGAAGATGAATGTAAACTACAAATTGAGGATCACAAAGTTACTAAAAATAATCATTTTCGGTATTTAGGATCGATTATTCATAAGAAAGGAGAGATTGAGGATGATGTTGTACTTAAAATTAAAGCAGATTAGATAAAATGGAGAAGTACAATTGGAATATTATATAATTATAGAGTACTTGTCAAGTTGAAGGGAAAGTTTTATATGACAGTCATAAGATCATTTATGCTTTATGATACATAATGTTGGGCAATTAGAAAAATATACGTACATAAGATAAATGTTGTAAAAATAAGAATGTTAAGATGAATGTGTAGTAATATAAGAAAAGATAGAATAAGAAATAAAATTATTCGATAAAAGTTAAAGTTAGCTTCAATCGAGGATAAATTAAGAGAATGATGACTTAAATGATTTGAACATATACAATATATACCTAGAGATACACTTAAGAGTGACTTAATACATATAGAGAAAAAAAGAGGTAGAGGTAAATCGAAAATTACATGAGAAGAAGTAATAAAGAAAGACTTAGAATTTTTGCATCTGATTAAAAAATATGACTCAAAATAGAGTTGAATAAAAAAATAGGATTCATGTAGTTGATCCCAATTAGTTTGGGATTAAGGCTTTATTGTTATTGTTGTTGTTGATAAAATAATAATGTATACAAACAAAAATATTTAAGGGCATTTAAGGTTACATCACTTTCAGAAATTCAATAATTGAGTCATACTACCCTGAATGAAAGGGAAACACACAACATGGATGTACATATATTTTGGAGTATCCTTAAAAGCTTTCTCTGTGGATCTTTAAATAATTTTGTGGTAAATTTGATTCAAATGAGAGCCAGTTGCCTAAAAAGTAGTTTTGGTAAGGTTAAACTACGACACAAAATTATTCAACACTCAAAAAAGCTTTCTCAATGAACTTTGGAAGCCCAGTAACGTGGTGAATCTTATCTTTTATTTTTCAAATGTAATCTTAGGGGCTCATGCGGCCTTACAACCACGAGTCTGACAGGTACTTCCCTCGGACAAGCACTCATGCTTGTGTGCTATAATGGTAGCTGTACTCTTCTGATAAATTCTCTCTTGATTGATTGGTAGTCTACATCTATCTTTTATCACACTCAGGGTTTGCTCAGAGTGGGAGTTCTCTGATTCCTGTCAATGATTGGAACAAACCTCAAGAGATTATCATCATCATCATCATCATCATCATTATTATTATTTTGAAGCCAAACGTAAACAGCAATCTATACATTAAAATCCAACTCCTTGGTTTATATAACCCTATATCAATACCCAATGCAGAACAGCAGTTAGCAGCTCTAGTTTCTTTTAATGAGGAGAGTCAATGCGCTCCATCAATGCGCTCCATGAAGTTACCTGTGCTGTCTCCCAGAGTAATACTACTTAATTAGATAAAGTCAAAGAAAAAATGAAACATGAGAAATGAGCAATGTGGAATCCCAAGGTAGTTTTGGATTGCAGAGCCTACAGCTTCCTTTAGTTCTTCAAACTACAAAGGCCCTGTCTTTTCAAACTGTTCCACTTGCTTGCAATACAAAATGGACAAGCTGGATGTAGATTTAAACCAACCCTGCCAGCTGTATATTTCCACAACGACAGAACGTTACTCTCAAGCAGCATGGGCAAATCATTTTCATAATATTAAGGTCTTGCATGCCCCTTGTAGTTGACAGCTAAGTGCAACAACAATGATAAAATTTTAACCTTAAATTAATAAGTTCTGATTCGTAAATACTTTTCCTTCGTTATTTTTGATTTTAAATCATGCTTTCTTTGTGGTACAGAGTTTTGAAGTTTTTTTTAATTATTTTCTGTCATATAATTTTTATTTTTTTTTATGTGTCAAATCATTCCTTCATATTAATACCTCTTCATATGTATGCTACAAATATGTAAGCTATTTAAGTTGTTTTTCCTTTAATTTATTTTCGATTGATTATATTTTCATCTTTTTATAAATAACTTTATTATTATTATTATTATTATTATTATTATACATTCATGTAAATGTTTTCATTTTAACTTGGGTAAAGTAAAAGATTTATGGTAAGCTGGCATAGAACGGGTCACATATATTAGGAACATTATGGTCACCATCAATTATATAATTTAAAGCTTCACATCTACATCTTTCTTGCAATAAAAGTTGTAAAAATAAACTTCACCCAAAACACTTGATCAGATGCTCTCAAAAGTTAAAAGAAACAAGAACTACAGCATGTCAAAAAAATGAGATCCTTTTACCACGGTCTATGTGCTGCCATCCATTCAGGTGCTCCGACGAGATTATTGAATGCCCAGTAATGATGACGGGCATGGCGGTGTTCATGTTGTGGCTCTATGTACTGCCATCCATTCAGGTGCTCCGACGAGATTATTGAATGATTATTACTTCAATGATGCTGATGGGCATGGCGGTGTTCATGTTGTGGTGCATTATAGAGGCCTAATGCGTGACATCACTTCCGTATTCTAGGCAATGGCAATGCGTGGCGTTTGTCGTCAAGATATGCGCTCTTGACCCGTGAGCAGCTAATTAGTCGATGCCTGTCGATGATGATTCATTCATTCATATAGGAGCAATAATTGTCATCAACATCATCAGGCAACAAACATGGGCATGTGGGCATGTCTGAGAGATCTAAACGAAGGGAACGAATCTTAAGATTCTTTTGAGGCCGTCGATGGTTCACCGGCTCGTTCGGGGAGCATTGAAAGCCATTCACGAGGCCACGGATTCGATTTGAGGCCTTTCGCTGGGGTTTACTTTTGACGTGACTTCCTCCTCCGTCCAAGAGGTCCTTCTCGAGACAGCCGTTCACAAAAGGAACACGAGGGCACATATGATATCCAAGAAGGGGACAAAAACTTTTGTTGGATTCAATTTTGGGTTGAAGTCCAGCGATGCTTAACAATAGGAAGCGAAGAAAACCATGGAACCATGAATCTAGGTAAACTACAAATATCTTTACACATACACTGCGGTTAGAAAACACTAAAATCATAGAAAATAACTGCTTAAAAAAAAAAAAAAAAACAACTATATATACAACAATAACAAAACTTTAATCATAAATTAGGCAAAGTTGGATGCATATGATTTTTTTTTTTAATATATATTTAACTTTTTTTTTTAAAGTCATATATATATATATTTATTTATTTATTTATTTATAAGATACAAAAATTTTAAATTTTTCTTTACCATTTTCTTCAATGCGATTTTTGATCTACTTCTATCTCTTTTTCTCTTTATATATATCATATTACTCCTCTGTATAGGTGCATTTTTAGCTTTATGTTGTACAATTTAAGTCATTTTTTTCTTAATTTATCCTCGATTGAAGTTATTTTTACCTTTTTACGAATAATTTTATTTCTTATTCTATCTTTTCTTGTATCACCATACATTCATCTTAACATTCTTATTTACACCATATTCATCTTATGTACGTATATTTTTCTAATTGCCCAACATTTCGCATTATAAAGCATAGATGATCTTATGACTATCCTATAAAGTTTTTCCTTCGACTTGATAAGTACTTTATGATCACATAATATTTTAATTGTACTTCTCCATCTGATCCAACCTATTTTAATCCTATGGACAATATTATCCTCAATCTTTTATTCCTTATGAATAATTGATTCTAAATATCAAAAATAATCAGTTTTTAGTAATTCATGTTTCTCAATTTGTACTCTACATTCATCTTCATTTCTAATTATACTAAAATTACATTCCATGTATTCTATCTTTATTCTATTCAATCTAAAATCTTTAGATTTTAATGCATTTTGCCATAATTCTAATTTACAATTAAGTCTAACCTTAAGCTTCATCTACTAATACTATATCATCTGCAAATAGTATATACTATAAAATATCATCCTGAATATGTCTAGTAAGCTCATGTATAACTAAAATAAAAGCATATGGATTAAGAGCAAATACTTAATGTAAGCCTACTGTAATAGAAAATTCGCTAGTATTACTACCAACAATTCTTATATTAGTAAATACCTTATCATATATATCTTTTGTTATATTAATATACCTAACAGATACTTCCACCCACTATAAGATTTTTTTAAGGACCTTATCATATGCTTTCTCTAAATTAATAAAAACTATATGAAGATCTTATTTCTTTTCTCTATATGTCTCTATTAACCTCTTAAGGAGAAAAATAACTTCTATGGTCGATCTTTGTAGCATAAAACCAAATTAATTTTTAGATATTTTTGTAGTACATATCAACCTATGCTCAATTACTATCTTCCAAAGTTTCATAGTTTGATTCATGAGTTTGATACCACGATAATTAGAACAATTTTGAATATTTTTTTTATTCTTATAAATTAATACTATGATGTTTTTCCTTCATTCATTAGGCATCTTTTTAGTTTTTAAAATTCTATTAAATAAATTTATCACCCAATTTACTTTAGCATCACCTAAACATTTTCAAACTTTTATAAAAATCTTATTAGGTCTCATAGCTTTTTCTATTTTTATCTTTTTTATAGCTTCATTTACTCAAATATTATAATTCTATGAGTATACACCATAACATTATCCTCAATGGAGTTAGTAGGGCATCCTAAATTATTTACATAATTTTTGTTTAATAATTTATTAAAATAGCTTCTTCATCTTTCTTTAATGTTTTTCTTTTTAACCTAAACGTTTTGATCATCATCTTTAATGCATTTAACCTAAAATATATCTCTAGTTTTTCCATCTCTTACTCTTGCAATTCTATATATGTCTTTCTCTTCATTTTTAGTTTATAGCTTGTGATATAATTCCTCATATGTCTTATATCTAGTCTTTTATATTATTTTTTTAACTTCTTTCTTAACGATCTTATAGCTTTTATATGTTTCTTCATTTTTACATTTAGGTTGTTTTCTATAACACTTTTTTTTAGCCTTAACTACTAATTCAACTTTCCCATTCCGCCAACAAGTTTTCTTATCATATTATTCTTTTACTTTTGACTCTCTTAATACTTCTATAGTTACTTTTCTAATACTATTAGTCATCTCTTCTCATATGATATTAATCTCTTTATTTATACTTCATTTTTCTTCTTTTATCATTCTATCTTTAAAAGTTAGTAGTTTTTTTCCTTTCAAATTTCACTATCTAATCCTTAGTTTCTTATACTTTGTAGTTTTTCTTCTCCATTTTAAAATATATACATCCATAACCATTAATTTATATTGTGTAGTTAGATCCTCATTTGGTATAACCTTAGAATCTTTACAAAACACTCGATCAATCTTTCTAATAAGGAAGAAATCTATTTGACTAGCACTATATCCATTTTTAAAAGTTATCAAATGAGAGTTCCTCTTTTTCAAATATGTATTGGCTAATACTAAATCATATACCATTGCAAACTCTAAAATGACATTTCTCTTGTTATTTCTATCTCTAAATCCATAACCTCCATATACTCTTTCAATTCCTATATTATACTTTCTTACATGTCCATTCAAATCTCCTCTAATAATTTTTTTTTTTAGTAGAAATCTTTTGAATTAGTCCATTCATATCCTGCCAAAAATTTTGCTTTGTCAAACTATCTAAACCTACTTGAGGAGTATAAGCACTAATAATATTTATTGACTTATCGTCTATCATTAATTTAATTAAAATTATTTTATGTCGTATCCTCTTAATACCTACAATTTTATCTTTTAGGCTTTTATTTACAATAATTTATATTTCATTTTTATTCTTATCTTTGACTGTATACAAAATTTGAAACCGTCAATCTCTTTCTTTTTTTTTTTTCACCTATCCACTTGGTTTCATGCAAGCAAATTACATTAATTCTCCTTTTAATTATTATATCTATTAGTTCCATTAACTTTCCTATTATTAACTCTATATTTCAAATTACTAAACGTATTTTATTTTTTTCTTTTATTTTTATTTTTTTAAATTAACTTCTTTATCCACATCCATCATAAAAGTGTAAGAACTCTTACTTATTTTTTTGTCATGTCGGAATGTCGATGTGATGTGTTGCTTTTAAGGAGAACCCTATCTAACCTTTATCATTTCCACTGCATCTAAAATTTGATGCAGCTCATTGTTTATAGAAAATATCGATTTTTTCTATTGGACTCATATTTATTGAACATAACTATAGTTTTATACTGACCGTCAATCTACCGCAATTGAGATCAGTTATATGTAAAGAATTTATACATAGATAAAGTTATATATTATTTTTCTATTAAATATCCTAAACAGCCTGGAAGTACCCAGCATTCGGTAACCATCCAATACTTTCTAGCTTGTGACTCGGTAGAGACAGAACACAGAGCAGGTTCTCTTCCAACTCGACCACTGACTGGAAAACAGAGTTAATAGTTAAAGGTGGTGGTGGTCGTCTTCTTCTTCTTCTTCTTCTTCTTCTTCTTCTTCGGTGGTAATTCGGAGATAAAGAGTTACCGGTGCTTATCGCTTCCGAACGTATGCTGCAGCTCAAATTTTGGTTCTATGTGAGGCCTCGCAGAACATGTGGTCCTGGCACCTACAACGCGTTGGGGAAAAGAGGACTCTGCTCAAGAGAATCGCTGCCTGTAGATTGTCATGCGTGCTGTTTTTTTATTATTATTATTTTATTCTGTTCATGTGGCAAAGTGTGACTTAAAGTTGTTTCCAGATTTCAAAAACATTTTTAACTTTGTGCCACCATGTGAGCATGTAAAGAAATCAAACGAGATAAAAGCTGCACATGTCTTAGAACAGGGCAACCAATGCATAAGAGTTGAAAACAGAGACAGTTTCACTGCAGTTGCAATTGTAAATTGGTAGAAATCAACCCCATTTGATCCTATAGTAGATTATAAAATTGCATCTATGATTAAGATCAGGTCCTAAACAATAGAAGGCATCAGGATCACTGTCAGCAAGGAGCTGGGCAAAACTGGAGTCAACCAGGCCATCTATATCTTGTCTGTACTACAATATAGTAGTACCACAACCTTGGTGTGTGAACTCCATTATATTTGCAGAAGTACCTTTCAGGAATAATAACAAATCTCACCTATAAAAAAAAAAAAAAAAGGAAAAGAGTTGTTTACATTATCTTTCCTTCTTCATTGTAGTAGAAAATGTGTCCATTTGCTTCTATGATGTTTGCATATGTACATCCAGAATTCACTAACTTGGAGGTCATTTGCATGCATGTCATAGTATGATTAATAGAAGCAGAGTTAGCTAGTGTCTTCTTGGGAGTTGCTTTTTTTTTTTTTTTTTGATCATTACCTTTCAGAGTGTTGACTTGCTAACATGAATAATCTTACTAATATCATGGCGGATCTTTGTCATCTTGGCATTATGGGCATAGTGGAGTGTGATTTTTGAAGCTGTGTCATCTTGGATTTCTGCCATTGAGAAAATGAGAGACCCCTGTGCATTGAGATAGAACCTTACATGAGTCCTCCTGAAGGAAGATCGTAGGAGAACTTGGATTGAATTTGGTCATATACTAGAGAAAATTAGATGTTATCATATTCTTAAAATTCTTGATAAAAATATTTAAATAAAAAAAATACAATAAATCTTATAGGAAGTAATTAAACATTGAGCTTGTGATAGGAAGCCACGCATTCTATGAGTTATCCAGCTTCAGAAAACATATGAATTGGTCACCAATTGGGCTACGATCAAAGATGCAAGATGCCACTGTGAAAAAATTATGATTCATCTGTGACAGTCATTTGTCTATTTAAAATCTGGAGTGGACCATGTTGTTTGTTTTTATGTGAACCTTATTCTTTCTCTGCCTGAATAAAATCATTGAATTCTTCATCACCTCTACGGTAAACAAGTCAACTTAAATTTTCCATTTCTTGCATCATGCATGAGTTAATCCATAATCCCAGCAAAGTTTGGCACTTTATTACCTTCAGTTAAACATAGAGATCATAAAACTAGTGACCTCCCTCTCTCTCTCTCTCTCTCTCTCTCTCTCTCTCTCTCTCTCTCTATCTATCTCTCTCTCTCTCTCTCTCTCTCTCCTCTTTTCTCTCTACATTAATTCTACTATGGTGTTACAGATACCTCAGGGCTTATCATTTGGACATCCTTAGCACCAATGCTCTTCTGAATCTAAGAGAGATGCCAGGGATTGGAGATCCCATGTCATATCAGGCTGAAAGCATTCATTTGCCAGCCAACTCTCAAGCATCGCTCCATCGAAAGCCACTGGATCTTTTGACCGCATGGGAATGCTGGTGCTTCTATCTTCTTCGCTCATTCCCCTGTCCCCAGCTTGAACACCTTCGCCTATATCCTGCAACATATCCAATTCCAAAGGACGAGCCGTATCGGCGTCCATGGAGTCCATCCTAAGATCATTGAGAGGCTCATGGTGAGGCATTTCAGGGAGACTCCGGGTCTCTCTCCGCTCCGAATCCAGACATCGGTCAGTACTTGGGAGTGACGTCTTGAATTGGTCTGGAGTGCAGAAGGCCCTGGTGCACCTCAGAGCCTTGGTCCGGATCACGGGCGTGTCTGTTGGTGGTGGCATGTGGGTCCCCAGTGGCCCAGCCTCTGGAGATTTGCCTTTGGATTTGGCTGGAGATCTTGTCTTGGAATCTAGACTTGGTTGGCCTCGCACCCTCTTCCCCAAGGTTGTGTTCCAGTAGTTCTTGATTTCATTGTCTGTTCGCCCTGGCAATCTTCCCGCAATCAGGGACCACCTGTGGTTCCCAATTGAACACCAGACACAAACACAAACACAAACACAAACACACACAAAAGTTTATAAAATAAAATGAAACGAAATATGATCTAGTATAAAACAAACCTATTTGATTCATACTAAGCCATGTTGAACTTAGTTATCTAACTCAAATGAAGAGATCAACTACCTAGATTTCAATGGGCTGGCAGTAGGAAGGAATGATTTTTATTATTTTGCAAACTTTGAGCATGCTCAACTCAACCCAACCCAACGATCCGTATTTTTACAAAGAAAAAAAAAAATTTCCTCAAGGCATTCCATAGAGCACAGCTGCAAAAAATCCTTCTTGTCAAGAACTAACACCTTCTAAATGCATGTACCATTAGTGCAAGATTTTCTTGTCAAGAACTAAGAGCTTGGGCTTATGCTTAACCAGTTCCAACTTAGAAGATGGGAAATTAGTAAGGTAGAGTTTGCAGCAGCACTTGGCCAGAATTAATTCACCATGCATGAAAATTACCACTCCTATGACCCTCCATAGAATTTTGAGAGAAAGAAGCTAAATTACATAGTGATTAACCGAGATTTCTCTTCTTTTTCCCAGGTAGCTAAGATTGGGACATGGTTTGAGGGATGACCTGTTTCCGAGGAGGTTGTGGAGTCTGATGATGAGCTCCTCCTCGTCCTCCGATATGTTCCCCCTCTTGATATCAGGCCGCAGGTAGTTGAGCCAACGGAGGCGGCAGCTCTTCCCACACCTCTTCAGACCTGCATTCCATTACGATGCCATAGAGACTTGCTAAGGAAAGCTAGCAGAGAAGGGACTGAGAGGGATATTTGCACTGGCTCCAAGTGGATTGTGTTTGTTGAAACTCACCAGCTCTCTTTGGGAGGCTCCTCCATTTGCCTTCCCCATGGGTTTTGATGTAGGATATTAGGACCTTGTCTTCAAGAGCAGTCCATGCTCCTCTGTTCAGGCCGTCCTCTGAACAGCAGGGCTTCCTTCCCATCCCTCTCTCTCTCTCTCTCTCTCTCTCTCTCTCTTTCTCTCTTTCTCTCTCTCTCAAATGTAATGTGTACAGAGTATGTCCCGGATTGCTTTTTTATAGTTCCCAAGTACCACAATTAGTTTCCTTCTCTTTTCCTTTCTTTTCTTTTCTTTTCTTTTCTTTTTTTTTTTTTAAGTCAGTTTGCTTTGATTTGATGTGGGGCGTTTGAAAGTTAGATGGCACGGGTGGTAGTCTCTCTCTTGGAAATTAGGAGGGCGATGTGGGAGTCAGCCTCTTCCCATCCTTGATGGTTGGGAATGTTCAATGAACTTGTTAATGTTTGGAATCATAGAGTCATGCATGTTTTGGGTATGACTCCATGTACTCAAAGGGCTATTTTGGAGCTCAAATCCCATCCCCTCTTTTAGAGGGCCAAGCATTCCATGTTACATCGTAAATTAACAAATCAGATTCTAGGTGCAGCCATGTATCAATTACACCATAAAATTTAAACTGAATCCCACTGATAGAGCCAGAGGTATATTTCAGCAGTGGAATCGGAAATTTTCTTTTGTGATGACGAATTATATTATAATTTTTTTTTTTAAAAAAAAGTCAAAAATTAGTCCTTTCATTTTTATTTAATTAAGTCATATTTTTATTAATAAATTATTAAGATATTGTGTAAGTAAAAAATAATCAATCATAAAATATTATATTAAATTAAATAATAAATTTATATTATACATAAATTTTAATTGCACATAAAATTATTTTTTTTCAACTAGCATAAGGCTGACTTCATTATATTATTTTTATTATATATAATAGTACTTCAATTATTTTCGAAAAGCAACTTTATACGTAAGGCTCCTTCTTTGGTACTTTCTAATTGGCTACATGATGTAGATGGATGGTGTCATGTCTTTTTTTAATCCTTGTCCCTTTCCCTCAAAAAAAAAAAAAACAACAACAAGAAGAAAATCTTGTGCTTGAATAGACTGGGTCGTAGACCAAGGGTTGCAACCTTCCTCTACTTCTAGAATGCTTGTGTTTGAAGTTGGAGCTGAAGTGTTATATTAAGTTGTTTGATGCGAGTCATGGTTTCTTTGGAATGGCTGGTGGCCCTATCACTGTTGTTCCAAAAAAAAAAAAGGAAGAAGAAAGAAAAAGCAAAGGAATACTCCTCTCCATAACTTTTGGATTTATAACAGGGGTTACAAGCTGCTTATCGTGCACTTCAAGGGATCTTAAGAAGTCGTATAAATATAACAGGGGTTGCAAGTAACTTGTCTCAGCCTCTGGGCTTTTTTAGGCTGGGGATAGGGAAATAAAAGGTAGTTAAGCTAAGGTTGAGCTTAAGTTAAGCTTAGCCACAATTTTTCCAAGCTCAATCAGTGGATGAAGCATTTATTTGTTCTTGCATGCTACTTAATGTTTGATCTGAGGTTGTTTGTGTACTGGCTGAAAATTTTGGCTCGAGTTGGGCTCAATCATCTTAGACCCCAACCACCTTGATAGAATAGCGTTGGCACTATCTGTTGCACATGATGAAAAAATGGATGGCTATAATCGTGTGAGAGGAAGTGTTAACATTGAATTATTAATTTTTAATCATCATGCTTTTAATAAATACTTTTTTTCAATTAAAAAGGAGGTTAAATTTTGTTTTTAAAAAAAAGGGGGAAGAGATTGGGAAGGAGTAGAACAAAGTAGAAGAAAAGAGATATAAAAGACTCAATTTTTTTTTTTTTTTCTTCATTATCCATTGCATGACTTGATATAAATGGTACACAACTTATCATATTCTTCATAGTAATATATCATAATTTCTAATAATTGAAGAATCCTTACTTTCATGAATATTAGAAAACATTCATAAACTATAATTATTAAAACCTAGAAAATCCTATATATATATATAGAAATTTGAACGTTAGGTTAGAACCATTCATAATATCTGATCATTTATAACAAAAAAATTTGCATGCAAATTTGTCAAATCATTGGTTTCATAAGAAATTATTTTTTTAAAAAAAATAATAGTATAAATTAAGAGGTCCTTTTATGATTTCACTCTTGGGCCTAAGTACGAGATAGCTGATATATAAATATAAGTATCTAACATTGATAAAATAAACATCCAATATATATACATATATAAATATTAAATATTTGATACATATTTATTTAGGATACTATCTGTCTTATAGTTAAATCTAGAGGCAATATCATCAAGGAACCCCTTAACGTATATTAATATTTTATAAAAATATAAATCCAACTTTTTCTTTCCAAATTATTAATTAAATAAATTTTTACATACATACATTTCAGTTTACAATATTTATAATTTGATGCAAAATAGGATGACTTGTTATTTTCAATTTGCCATTCCAATATATATATATATATATATATATATATATATATATATATATATATATATATATGTAAATGTCTAACAACTATAAAATAAACATCCAATATATATACATATCTAAATATTAAATATTTGATACATATTTATTTAGGATACTATCCATCTTATACTTAAATTTAGAAGCAATATCATCAGGGAACTCCTTAATGTGTATTAATATTCTATAAAAATATAAATCCAATTTTTTTCTTTCAAAATTAATAATTAAATAAATTTTTACATACATTTCAGTTTATAATATTTATAATTTGATGCAAAATAGGATGACCTGTTATTTTTAATTTGCCATTCCGATACGTTTCACTTAGCATATGGTCCCCTCAGTGAAACCCAGAAATAAGAAACAGCAAATGACTTATGGTCCCTCCAGTGGGATCCTTCCAAGCTTGATAGAAATGGTGGCTTTCTACCTTCCAAGCCGATCGCCGTACGGAAGACATGGCAAATGGGCTTCGCTTTTGCTGCATGGAAATCATCAGTTTTTATCCGCCTTCGTCCAAACACCGCCAGCCCCGCCACCTTCACGAGAGGGCGTCCTTACCGTCTATCCAAGCCCTGCCACATATATTTACTGAACCCTTTAGCCCATATGAATGAATCTTTATCAACATCATGATAATGAAGTAAATAACCTTCATGCTTAAATAGCCTCTGTGTGTGTTAAAACTCTTTCACTAATTCTGGGTCTTTCCAAAAGACTGCTAATTCTAATGTGGTTATGGTTTGAAAATTTATTTGGTATTTTCTTTGTCAGGTTTTATGTTGCTTAGTAGTTGATTTTCAGCTCAATTTAAAGACCGAAGCTATTAAATTTTGTGTTCATATATACTAGCCGAGGCCTAGTCCCTTTCATCTTCTCTTTTCTGGATCTTTATCTAAGGTTTCTAAATGTCGCACTATGAGAAAGTGTTGGGAGTTAGAAGATCAATAACGTGGAAGCAGAAGCTCATGGGAGCCCTTGCTTTTACGGAACATAGTCAGTTGATAGATCTTTTAGGTTTCGTCTCAATTGTTACACCCAATAGGATGATGATAAGTACCCCATTTAAAAACTTAATTATAATAGTGCTTTCTCCATCGGTTTTGTAACCTTTTGAATCTTGAAAATATTCTTTGGCTATGTTATAAAATTATAAGGACAACAGCTGTTCCTTAAAAAACTAAAGGTATTTGGTTAACTTACTGTAAAGAGCCGCCAACTACCCCAAGTAATCGATTGGCTTAAACAAAGGACAATCGATTTACAGTGTTCAATTTGAGTTAGCCCTCTGTCTTTTTCTCAAATGCTATTTCTCTAAGGATGTGTGTGATGTAAGTGATGAATACTTTTAATTCTTTAAAACCTTTAAAACTTACGAGATTTATAGACCTTTTGAAGAAAAAGATATTTGCTTTTGATAGCGAACTTGCTTTGAATCAACTTATTTAATAGTTTAGCAATCTTTAAGTAATTTTTTAGCATTAGCAATCTCTTCTTTGAAGGTTCTCTGTCGCTTTCTTTTTCTACAAAGTAGAAGCATCTCGTGCCAAGCTTAATTACTTGTTTCTTGATGGCTGATTTTTTTGTCCTTCTCTTTTCATCAAAATTCAACAGAGTTGTTGGCTATATTTTTCTTTTATTTTCCTCAACTAATTACTTGTTAGCCTGCTTCTACCATCTTGGTACTACTCTCTTCTCAATAAACTCAGGAGAAAGTCCTTCTCCTGCCCTTATTAATTCAAAAAAGCCCTAATATTTTTAAAATCTATTTGACTAAAAAGGCCGAGTGATTGACCAGTGAACCTCCCACATGTCACCAAACATGGTGCAATCAAATCAGATCCAAAACTTATGAAAACTTTATTACCGTTTAAAGAAAATGCCAAGGACGTTCTGAAACAATCGATCGCTGGCCAGCCATTCGAACAAATTGACGCCAATCATATCATTTAAAACGAGATAGCTTCCCTCTTTTCCATTGCATTCCTTTCCCCAGTGGCTGACAATTTAATAACTTGTCCGCGAACTCGTCTGCTGACGGCTAAAATTTCATGGCCCATCGGCAGTGAAACAAGGAGATCACACAAAGCAAAGCATGCGAGTTGGTAAAGAGTCATATTCGTATTAGGTTCAGAATGAAAATTAAGGATTAATATAATTTTTATTATATTTCTGATCGATATTTGAATCGACTATCGATTTGAAATCAGAGGTCACAACATTTGTTCGGTTTACTTGTGATTGGATTACTTGTCCAATAAAATGGTGAGGCCGGATTGAGGATTTTTTTTTTTTTTTTTTTTTTTTGTCTTTTTTCTAATCACGCGTGTTGGATTCGGTTTCACAAGTCTTTGAACTATTCAACCTGGACCACACCTGACTCCATCCGACTTTGACTGCCACGCTATCTGAGACCACATCAAACCGCGAACGTTTCACATCCGACGGACGACGTCACCACGGCCCGAGACCGAGTCGTTCGGCACGAGGGCTAAAACGACACGCCGCTTTGTCTCGTTCGCCGATGGGACGGCTCCTTCGGCGCCCGGGATCCGGCGCAACGGCGGGGACGGGAGAAGGATGAAGAAATCCCCCGGATCTATCGCCACGTAAGCCAGCGGTTCGATCGTACTCTGTCGTTGCGGCGATCGGAGGGCATTCCATGACGGGTTTAGAGGGAGCTCGGTACGTTGCTTTGCGGCGAAAATTGACGGAGAGGAGCAATAATTGGAGACACTGTTTTATTTAACGGCTGTGATTCTCCCGCGAATTTAAGGTCCAAATATTGCAACAGACGCACAAGGCAAATGCCGTGACAGCTCAGCCGTTGGAATTATTTAAATTACGTGATCAAATAATTATTTAAATCCAATTCAAGGCTTTCAAAAATAACTTTTATTACTTGCAATAGTAAAATTGCAGACAATTAAACGATTAAATTAACTCATTTCTTAGTTCTGCTTTAACATATGAGTCAATACGAAAGCTCGATAAAAAAAGAATAAAAAATATAAAAAATGTCTAAATTATAGAAGTTGCTTTTAAGATGAGTTATGATTATTTTTAAATATAAGGATTTAACCTATTGATAAAATTTTGATTTGATTAGAAATTAGAATTGGATTCTTTGTAAGCGTTGTTTGTCTTGGAACTTATAGCAACTTTTCTTCGTGAATTAAAAACTGTGAAAACTACCAAAAATCTTCTTTTAAGTTTCAAGATAACTTTTTATGCACCCTATGGCTTAAAATTTTTTGAATCTTCATTAAGTTCTATTAATCAAAGTACATAATCTAACAGTCTTGATTGAAAGTTGTTGATCAATCGAAGTTTGTCGATAAACTTCGACCTAAAATATTCTTTTTTTTATTTTTTCACTAGGCCGAAATATGGCATCAACACATGTGCAAGGATAAATGTTTTAAAATATTATGAAATATATTAAAATTTATTAGTTAGAAAAAATTATAGATCTAAAGATGTAATATAATATGTATTGAGAAGATACAAAGAATTCGAGGCTCAGCAAGAGAATGCTCTTGAAAACTTAAATCATTGAGCGTTAGATTTTATCACCTATATCAACCTGTTTATCTCCAATTAATCATTTGTTTATGAGACTAAACCTCATACATTATTTTCGATAACATGTTTGGCCAAAAAAAAAAAAAAAAACCATGTGATATATAATGTAAGGTGTATGCAACTTGATGCAGCTATGAACAGCTCCAAAAACTAAATCATTTTCAGTCCCAAGACATCATTGTCCTTGTCCGTTCTAGTCATATCATATCTAAATCAACAACGAGTTGGAATTTATTTTGAGAGAGAGAGAGAGAGAGATAAATAAATAAATAAATAACCTTTATTTGTATTTTATACCTAGCCTGTCCCAAATCTGAAAAAAAAACCCAATGTAAAACCGTATTCACATTCTATGAGCGTAATTAAACAATACAAATTATTCAATTACAGATAAAAAGGTGAAATTAAAGAATGCTGCAAGGAACAATTAAAGGCATCAAGAGTGTATGAATTACCATCTCCAGAAATGGTGCCATAGATATCTTCATATATATATATATAATTTTTTGGCTTAGCATTGTTTTCAAAATTTTAGGATTAATATTGTGCCAGAGTTTATGAAAAAATTATATAATTATTTCCATTAGCATCCACACGTTTTGGGCGTGGCCGCTCTCAGAACGCCGACATCTGCTGACAGGAGTGAAAGAAGCCATCCGGTCCGCTCCCTTGAGTCGAGAATTAAATTGAAAGGATCCATCTAACCTTCCCTATAATAATTGAAAGTTAGTTGGATTGACTCCAGTCCCTAACTATCAGCTAACACCTTTCTCTCCCGAACAACAACGAATCTAAGCTTGACTTCATTAATTAGTTTTGCCCTCTCACCATTCAACATTTCCCAATAATAATCGGCACTCTCACTGCTTAACTACACTGCTACGAAAATATTTATTAATATGATAAAAAAAAGGGAGAAATCGTTGTTAAAATGGATCAAGGTCAGACACAATTGGTTAGGTGTTTGTTATTAAATCCTCTACTTAATAAGTAATGCATGTTTGTTCTTATTTTTCTAATAAAATTTAAGCACCTCATAAAGTGTTAAAATTTTACATGTGCAGCGAGGAACTTGATAACAAATACCTCAACCACGTTTGGGATGAGAGTTTCACGAAATCCATTAAATTTTTTAAATATAAGAAATTAGAAACCTAGGAATGTGAAAATTATGAAATTATAAGATTCTCTTGTTTCGTATACAATCCTATGTAGATTTTTAATATAGGTTTTCACTAAAGGTCTTATTAGGATAAAGAATAATTTTGAAATAAAATAAGTTTGGTGAAAAATTTTAACATTAATTTTCATCATGTCCTATTTGTAGATTTTTGAAACCTTCATTTTTGAGAGATTTCAATGCTCTAGCGAATGGTTAAATATCCTCTTTTCTTCTTAAGAATAATATTTTTTTTTACTATAATTTTTGAGTGATAATCTCAAATGATAGAATCTAGTAAAATTTTGAGAATCTCTAAATTTCTTTCTTCAAATATCCATATGTCAAATGTGGTCATAATAAATTGCATTAAAACTTTCCCTAGCCAAAGTTGGGATGGATGCATGACTCAAACCTTTAGCATTGCGTTCCAAAGACCCTAACAATTGGCACTCTCAATATTCAACTACATGGACATGAAAATATTTATCACCACTTCCTTCAAAATATATATATTATTTATTACTACATCAAAAGGGGCATCCTTTTAATTAGACAGATGAGAAACACCTTTTGTACATGGGTTTTGTTAACAACTGCCCTCCTTATTTAGTGGAATATGTTAACAAGTCCCATCAAAACTTAAATATAGTTATTGAATGATTTGGGCAATGGTGTGCATAGCTTTTATCTGATATTATTTTTTTATATAATTTTATTTATAAATTATAGAATCACATATTTTTAAAATTATATATATATATATATTTTTACTGAATTAATATATTAATAATAATTCTATTGTACTTTAGATTGACCAACATACTTAGTTTAACCCAAAAAATAAAATAAAATAAATAAAAGCATGACTTCTTTTGTCATTATACAGAAAGGCAATCGTTGAACGTTATTGACCAAACTAAAACACAGCGGAATTATTACTAGCGCATGGGTTCTGTTAAAAAATAATTAATAAAAAAAATATTATGAATCTATAGTTTAGAAATAAAATTATAAAAAATATTTCATTCATGATTTAATATCAGAAAAAGGAACGGAGGATGACCATATTTAAGCTTTGTTGGGCACTCGTTAACAAAACAAAACCCTTCGTTGATTTGTTCGTCTGTTTGTTTTAGCTTTGAGAAAATTAAATGATGACCGGGTCACCTTTATTTCACTGAACATAATGGAACGATGCCATGTAGAGATAACATGGGAGATGCTTTCACTTGAAAAAAAAAAAAGAAAAAGAAAAGGACGAGACTCCTTGACGCAATATCGTCCGATGCTTTTACTGTCATCAGTTTTGCAATAAAGAATCGAGGGCAGGAATCTCGGGGACGAGATCTAGGCGAGAACCGTCACCATCCCTCCATTCCTCCAGCATGGCTTCACGAAATTGGCACGAAAGATCAAAGCAGGGTGACAGCATGACGTTGCATCCGTCCTGGCCACCAGCTCCATGGAGATCATCTCGGGGTTCATCGATCCAAACTTGCGAGAAATCATTATCATCATCATCAACTCTCAACAAGAGCTCTTCGATGTCGTCGAAGTCCGCAAGAAAGTTTGAAGGGTGGTCACCGTCTTCTTCAAGGGTCGACGCCAATGCATGCTCGCCGGAACGAGGCTCCAAGTCTCCGCCGGCCGTTATTTTATCATCTTTGTGTGGTGGAATGCATACCTTGGTGCACCTCACAGCCTTGGTTCGAATGAGAGGATGAGAATATTGCTCATTTAATTTATTCTGAACTTTTTCTCCATTCAGTCGTTGGGGCACTGCCTTCAGCTCCTTGCTGAGCTTTGTGTTCCAGTAGTTCTTGATTTCATTGTCCGTTCGCCCCGGCAGTCTCCCCGCTATGAGTGACCAACTGCAAAGATTCAAATAAATAATTATATTGGAGCAGGAGTATTATAAATTGATCACAAGTTGAAGGAATGATAATATACTACCGGTTGCCGAGGAGTTTATGAAGTCTGATGATGAGATCCTCTTCATCAAGGGAAATATTACCCCTCTTGATGTCAGGCCTCAGGTAGTTCAACCATCGGAGACGGCAGCTCTTGCCGCAACGTTTCAGCCCTAAGAAGTCCATTAATTTCAGAACACGATGTAATGTTTTGGAGCACTGCAAAAGCTAGAGCCATTATACATAGTTTTAGTCCCCTCACCTGCTTTCATTGGGAGGTCTCTCCATTGGCCTTCGCCGTGGGCTTTAATGTAATCGGTGAGGATCTTATCCTCGTGAGCAGACCATGCTCCTCGATTGAGACCCACCTTGGAGCAGCAAGGTCTTCTACCACCCATTTCTCTTCCAGTCTCGCATATCCTAGATCTTTTTTATGGCATAGAGGTCTCTAAACTGCGAGTTTTGGCCCTCTCGAGCGCGGAGGGTCCTGCCGGTTGGGAGCTCATATATAGAGCAAGGGCACTCATATAGGGCACTGAAAAGTAGGTGAGACGAACGGTAAACTTAGCTTTCTACATAATTGGCCTGTCTGGAGTAAAAATCTGTCACACAATCCCAGTTAAATCATTGAAATATGGAGTAGTCCAAGTAAACTACTTTTAAAAACCATGATCTACAGCATCTTATTCTTCTTTTTTTCATTATAGATAAGACAACAAGTTGATGCCTGGTCCTTCATGGATTAGACCAGATTATAACGTTTAGTTCCTATTGTTCAATCACGTAATATTTAATTTATCATACTAACTCTCTTTAATTTTTTGATCTTTTTCACTGCATAATAATCGTATACACATTTGTATTTATTGTGTCTAGTAAAACATATGCACAATAAAAAATAATTTTATGCAATGTGAAGATAACTGTGTATAAAAATAATTGTACAAATACAATTATCTTCTCACTGCATAGACAATGAAAACGACAAGAAATTAAAAAGAGTTAAAATGGTCGGTGGTCCAAGTAGTTATATGGTTGCTCAACATGAACAAAATGTTATGGTTCAATCCGCTAAAGGACTAGGCATCAATTTACTCTAGATAAAATCTAATTGCACTATAATTATTCATGTCTAAATTTTTACAAATACTTAAGAATCAAAACATGATTTACTCTGCTATCTCAAATACCAAACATTAGTACTATGTACGTTGCTCTTTTGATAAATATGGTGGATATGCCACCACTTTGACTTAAAATGCCAAAAAGCCCACCGACTTGAGTTTCAACATCCTTGCATCATCAATTTCATTAAAATAATTGATTTGCTACTAGAGTAGATAAGACATTACTTCCATTATTGCACTTCTTGACTTAATAAGCAAGAGTTTTGATCAAAACTTATGTATTGTATTCTCTAGTATTTGGACCTGAATACTTGTTTCGTCAGCCATATCTTTGTTCATTCGCACTTATAAAATAGAAGTAAAAATATCCATGCCAATAAATTTGATCCATATACTTTTGCCTTTTTTTTTATCCGTAGCTTTTAAAATTAAATACTTATTTCTGAGCATTTAATTCGCTCATGAATAATATTGTATTGGTTTTAAATCGTTGATTTTGGGAAAGCAAGCAATGATTGTACTCCTTCTCTCGCGTCCTAAAATGAGCAAGGCCGAGTCTACCGTGGAGTCCCTTTCTCCAACACATTTTTCGTTCAGTACCTATATAGCTGATAGGAACAAAGGATGAAGGTCCAAACCCTGGAAGATTCGCCAGCTTCCCATCAGCCCTTCAAAACCCATGCTATGCCAGCTAACCTTCCACTCTCTACCGCGGTGGGAGTGCAGCTACATGCATCAAAGAGTATCGTGTGGTGGGAGTTAAAATTCTTAACAGTTTGCTCTTTGTCTTATTCTCAAAAAAAAACAAAAAAAGAAAAAAAAAGAAAAAAAATGATAACAGGTGGCAAAACGTAGCAATGGCACGAACAAAATACAATCACGAAAAGATGCCAAACAGCCTGAACGAAAGAGCATGTGGGGTTTTGGCATGGAACCAGAGCAACACGACGGCCATGCTGGTAGATTTTGTTGCTTTGATGGTGGATTTGCTCGTCCCCATGAAGTGCGGAGCGTGGAAGAGCGGTACTGTCCTTAACGATCAGTCGCTTCCCGAGGCTCTCCACCACTCAGCCAGGCGTTCCAATAAGAACCACACGTTTATGGTCACCATCACCCTTTTTTTTTTTTTTTTCCTTTCTTTTTGACAAGGAAAATGGAGAAGTTAAACTTCTCCCTTAATTATTTAAAATATAATATTTACATAAACATAAAATACAAGAGGGGAAAGAGAAAGGTGCAAAGGAAAGAAAAGAAAGAAGGATAAAAAAAATAAAAATTTAATCAAATAATTATTAAGTTTCCTTTAATGTCCTACTCACAATAAAAGAAAGAGACTGCAACAAGTCTTTGTAACTTTGCGAGAACGCCTCTTACAAGCAAAGTTCCAAGCAAAGTTCACTTCATGTCTAATATAAATGGAGTACCCTAAAACGGATCAACATGCTGCTGAAAGACTTTTTTAAGAGTCCATATATAGCACAAGCTAATTGATCTCATACCTTTTTGAGAGTCGGTTTAATATTTCTTTTCCTCCAATTAAATTATAAGTTTTACAAATTGAAGAATCATTTAGAAAGATTTAACCTACCATAAAGAGGTATTTAATGAATAGATGATTGATTGATTCAAAAGACGTTTCATATAATTAGCACTCATTATCACATACCAATCTTTTCTTACCAAAATATCTTCTGTATGAAGTCAATTTCTTAAGACTATCCAAAGGAATACCTTGAATTTCAATGGTACTGTCACTTTCCAAATAATTTTATGAAAAGATCATATCAAATCATCACAATTAAGAAATTTGTAAAAAAATTTGATTGTAAATATGTCGTTTGACGCAACTGATCACCATCACCCGTCTAAAATATTATCACCAATGGTTGGAGCTAAGATTTCTCCCATCCATTTGATACGGATGATTCAGATTGATGCAAAAAAAATTCAATGAATAAAAATTATTTTTCCTTGTTGATACAAAAATTGAATTAAAGAGTAGCAATCAAAGTTCTTATCTAAAGTTTTGTCATGAATATATCCGTAATGAAATCGACTCCGGTCCCTCAAAATTGGTGTTAACAGCTGTTGGGGTGCGGCCTTCTTCTCAAAAGTTGGCTATGTATGTATACCTTTTTTTTTTAAGAGGTAAATCATGTAAACCAATATGATAAAGTTTAAGCAACTTATTCGGTTTTGTATGATATGACTTGTGGATTCAATTTCTCTCTCTTTCCTTTTTTTTTTTTGTCGATCAACATTAAGACTAGTGTTTTACAGCATAAAATTAACTTCACATCTGTGCTCACTAACTCATTCATAGATCAGATCAATGGTCTACATATATTTGTGTTAAATTACCACCAAATCAAGTCATATTTGAGACCAGCCATTCCAAACCATCCTCCAAGAACAGGAACTCAATTGCCAGACCAAGCTTCGCTCAAATGGAAGCCTAAATCACCCATCAACCAAGCCTGAATGGGACCCTATTATCATTATCCCCCAATGGAATCTCATGGCCTCTCTAAAAGGAATGAAGCAGGGATTCACTCCAGAACGGGAGAAGGATACCGGCCATGCAGACACCAAGTCATTTAAATAAAAGAACGGTTTAATCACCGAATCCAATGCACTCTAAGATGACCAGGGCTCCTTGATATCTGATAGATTAGATTGAGTTGATTGGTTTAATCCATTTAACTTTCAACTCATTGTAGCTTAGGTTACATGTTTAATAAAATGGCTGGATTCTGAAAGATTTTTTATCTAAGTTATATTGGATCCAACTTGTATCTGTTCCCAACCGACCTGAGTGCCACTCCTATAGAAAATGGCTGCATTGGGTTAGAACAATTCGCAGTATGACTACCTAAACTCATAATTGCCCAATGATGCAACTTAAGTACTTAGATATGTGCAATTGTAATGTTATTTACCTAGCTATATAGATTAAAATCGAGGGGTTATCTCTATTAATCTATTTATTATTTGAGAATGGCTTGAGGCTAGATCCAAAAAATGTAAAAATTATGTATGTCCTCAAGTATGTCTGAAGCTTAGTTCTAGAAAAAGATAATGCTCATGTGCCAAACCCAGAATATTTATATACCATTTAGCATGCCTAAAATGCATGCCAAATCAAGATTTTATGCACCATGCATAGGGTAGGCAAACTAATTTTTTTTACTATAAATAGAGAAATATTCCCTTACATTTATTGAGAGAAATATTTACAAGATGTGAAGAAAGTACAATACAAGCAAATTAAGAAGAGCTAATTATATATTTCAGGATATTATGAGCTGCATAAGCACTGTGTAAGCCCTTTCTTCCAAGATATATTGCCAAGATTCAAAGGTGTATAGAATTTTCCTAGAAATAGTTAGGGAAGAAGGAGCTTAGGAAGAAAATACCATATAATTCCTTTTTTTTCTACTATAAATAGATAAATGTTTCCTTGAATTTATTAAGAGAAATATTTACAAGATATGGAGAACATACGGTGCAAGCAAATTATGAATAGTTAATGATAAATTTCAGGATATCATGAGCCATGCAAGCCCTTGTTCCTGATTTACATTCCAAAGCTTCAAAGGTGCACGAAATTTTTCTAGAAATAACTAGGGAAGAGAAAGCTTTGGAAGAAAATATTGTAGAATTCCTCTTCCTTCGTATATGCCACTAAAATGAAAGGGCAAGTTGATTTGGTCTAATCACGAAGATGAGGGAATAAATCTTCACTTTTAAGACTTTTATGTGAAATGCAGGTGTAGTATGAGATAACGGACTAAAGTCTTAGAGCAAAAGGGCACTATGGGAAAAGATGTGAGAGTGCCAAGACAAGGGTAGGTATTTTATGAAGGGTTTTATCTCTCATTTTATAACTAGCAATTTGCTTTAAAAAAAAAAGGGAGGGGGGGTGGGGTCAATGTGTTCTAAGAGGTGCACAAATTTCTTTGGTCAAAAAAAGTCATTTTGCAACTTTAAAAGTAAAAAGTACTCTCTAAAAAGAAATAGTATTAATCATTATCAAAATATTTTTAAGGAGAAGTTAGAAAACCTAACTTCTAATTCCTAATTTCTTGGTGACATTGCACCATTTCTTCCTAATATTGTAATTCCATTCATGGAACATGATGACAGAAATGCAATTACCAAATACCAAAGCTATCCCAAAAAAAAAAAAAAAAGGTTAATTAAGAACTCAAATGAATTTAATTATTAGATTTTTTTTTTTTTTTTTGATAAGTAAAAGCAATAATTCTGTGAGAATATTTTGAAAGCTCTTGGCAAGATTCTGACACAAAGCATCACATACCTCATTACAGAACAAACTCTGTAGCCCAAGCGTACCATCGGATGCACATCATGGGTCCCAGGTGCTCCAAAGTCGTCACTAACTAAACCTTGCCAGAGGGGCAAAACTTCACCGTTGAGAGCTTAAATTCTCAGCCAGAACACGGTTTCTTACCGTCTGGTCACAGGCCAACTCATCAATGATGCAAGATAAGTTGACAACCATGGCCAAACAATAGGACGGTTCATGTGCAGCTGGCACCCAAGAAGTTGCTTTTGATCGAGACGGTCACGGCAATGAAGGCTGGAGCATGAAAGGCGGCTCTGGACCTAATCTAGTCTCGTCTGATCGAACCACAAAGGTCCACATCCATGGTGTTCTAACTTGGCCCTGCATCTCATTAGAGCTGTCACACTGACCACCTTTCGAGAAACCTCTTATTATATTCCACTCATTGGCGAGCCTAGTCGTGGCTCCATACCTAACGTAGACTCGTTAAGGGATGCAAGTCCTTGCAGTGATGCATCTGGGTAGAAAACTTGGTGAATACTTCAACCCGAAAGAACCACATCGTGGCTTTAGAATTAGACCAATAGGAGCGAATCCACTGAATCCAGTCAATAGAACACCTAAGTCTCTGCTTGGCTTAGAAGCCTTTATATGGTTTTATTTCAACCACGAGTTTAAATTACATCAACACTAGCCTTGTCACCTTCGGAATATAAATTGCTCTTAAACAATAATTTGATGAAATATGGTTTGCAAGACCTCTGCCGCCAGCTGAAAACCACTAATAACAAGGTAATTTCTATAAAATTACCTTTGTATTACAGAATTCGGATTAAAAAAAAAAAAAAAAATGTTTCTAGTTGGAGAGGTTGGTAATCGTATGTTCAGTTTAGACTTTGTTTTGCGTTTGGTTCATGCAACGTGTGACACAGGCCAAGCTCAAGAATTACCCTACTTAAGCCCATTTGGTTTCGAGATCCGCAAGCCCATCTTTCTTTTGGTCAATGCTCACAAACCCAACCAGGTCCAATTCTGATTGGACTTGGCCAGATTCACTTCAAAAACCGATGGACCAGAAACTTGATTAAATTGAAAAATTAGATTGATATTTGCCATCAAATTCTTTACATAATATGTGACACATATATAACCTTCACATTTGATAAGTGATACATATTTGCTATCATTTATCTAAAATAAAGTATAAAATTATACACACACATATATATATATCACTCGAAAAACCTAATAGCAAACACTTAATATCGTAATTTAAATCCAACCTCAGCCTGTATGTCATCATATTATTATTTGGATTAATAAAATACATGCAACCCAGACTAGATATAGCTTGAAAACAACCTAAATCATACATAAAATCCCACTAGTGTGGTAGAGTTTGTCCGTTAAATCGCCACCTACTAATACCTTTTTATTATTTGTCCTTCTCCCCTTCTCCATTCTTTTTTTTTTTTCAGAACCAGATCAGCTACTAGCCATTGGATCGAGATTCAAGATAAAGACTTGAAAGCATAATCAGGATGACTTAGGATCAGAGGTTTTGGTTCAAACACAAATGGCAAAGATCTTACACAGTGGATGAACACGATAAATGAACCACATCCAGTGCATATAACCAAGCAAGTACTACGTAACGTGTCTAAGAAAGGCTCGACCACAATGGAATGGATTGCATCCAACCGAAATCCATTATTATCAAAGGACTCCACCACTCAAAATTTGAGCTCACGACGCCTTCGCCCTCCGTTTCCTCTTCCTGCGAGGGCTCTGGTCTCAGCGTCCGGACCGAGGAGGCACTGGGGGTGCAGGTCAACTCGGCACGGGCCGCAGCAGTAGCGCCACACGAGGCACACGCTGCCGCAGGCCGAGCACGGCCGCGGGGCGGAGGGGACGAGCGAGAGGGCATGACCGGCGTGCACCTCGGCCTCGAGGGACGGCGGCAGCAGTGCGCACAGAGGGTGCAGGTCGAAGCCGCAGGCGACGCAGCGGTACGACATCCCGCGCACCGGCTCCCGGCAGAGGTCGCAGACGCGGGGGTCGGCGGGGTCCGGGCGCGCGACCTGGTGGAGGGAGTGGTGCGGGTGGGCGAAGAAGGGGAGGGCCGGCGGGCAGGTGGCGCAGTAGTCGTGGAGGACGAAGTCGCAGGCGTCGCAGTGGTAGCGCAGCCCTGAGCCCGGGTACTTGCACCCGTCGCAGGTAAATCTGCACTCGTTTATGGTTTGCACCAAAGGGTGTTTTTGATGGGTGTAATGGATTGTCTTCTTTAGCATCTCTCTTTCTCCCTTCCGGTCCTTCACAAAGACTCTCTCTCTCTCTCTCTCTCTCTCTCTCTCTCTCTCTCTCTGTATATATATATATATATATATATATATATAGTCGGTCTACTTGGTAACACTACGTGTGCCCTGTTGGTTTTATAGAGTTGATCAGCGTTATCAGAATTAGTCCAAAAGATTTATTCATGGAATAGATAGAGTTCACATGAAGTATTCTTGCAACACCAACGATAAAAACCATGCAAGAAAAAATTTGATTTCTTGATAAGGATGTCCCTGGCTGTAAACAGATAAGGATGCAAAGATGCCGGAAACAAATTGAGATAAAAAGGTTCCTCCATTGTTCGAAAGATGTGATAATTGGAAAGAATTGGGATTTGAATGGAAGCAAATTGCTGCAAAGGTTGATTCTATTCCAATAATGGCAGGCTGGTGGCGAAAAGAACGATTCGTTACCAAAGCAACAGAATTGATAAAGCGAGCCAAGTGAAGATAAAAAAGATAAACGTCAGAGCATGGTGGAGGATCTGCTGATAGTGGCCATATGCTATCCAGCGTGGAAAGAAAGAAGCAAGAAAATTTTTTAAAGCGGGGAGTCTGGTGTTACGAATTATTGAAGTTGTTTAGTTCTTCCGGTTCTGTTGGGTTCAACTTTATCTGGAATAGGCCATCGTAAGACCTTTCAATCTGGTGAGGCAAACAATGAGAAATTCTAATGAATATTTTAAAATTAGTAAGGGAAACTCAGTTCAGTGATTCTATCTATCCACAGATCACTTGGATTTGGATTTTTCATAATATGTTGTGTGAGTTCCTTCTCAACCAGGCTTTCAGAAAATAAATTTTGATAGCTTGATTCATCAAAATGAAGCTGATGCAGGTGCAGTAATCATGATCACTGTAGCATGGTATTATAACATTGGCCACCGTCATTCATTTAAAGTTTATTTCTTTTATTGAATTAATTGAAGCATGGCGTGGAGTGATGATAGTCCTTCAGAAATATCAAATTAATAAGTTAATTTTTAAAAAAATTCAGCAATAGCTATACCATGGTTGAAAGGTAAGATACAGTGTCAACATTCTTTCCTGCAAGATCTTTTTGCTACCTTGCCTACAATCTTTCAGTTTAAAAATTATCATATATATATATATATAGAGAGAGAGAGAGAGAGAGAGAGAGAGAGAGAGAGAGAGAGAGAGAGAGAGAGAGAGAGAGAGAGATCAAATGATAAATTATTTGATAAATTGGATAGTCAGAGAAGAAAAGAGATATATCAAAGTTAGTCTGCTAAATTATCTGCTCATCTTTTCGGTTTGCATGGATGAAGCTCAGCGTGTGATTTTGTTAGGACCTAATCCTCTTTTTTATCATTACCAAAAAGAAAGCTATGGTTTTTTTTTTAAAAAAATAAATTTTAAAAGTTTTGATCGCTCGTTAAGATAAGATTTGCATGGCTGTCATGTTGCCTTTACACTAACACTACGAATTTGTCTCATTTTGATTCCTTTAATTTTTTATTTTATTTTTTTATCTTTTTTAATTTTAAATATCTAAAAAAGTTGTTGAATTGCACATTTATGTATTCGTACTCATAATAGGAGTATCGAATCGAATTAGATCGTTATATTTTGAAGACAAACTCATCAATAAATACATCATAAAATTAGAATTTATTTTTAGAGCAATGTCTCGTAAGTCTTGTTTCGGTTAAGTCTCTTAGTTTTATATTTAATTTGAATCTTAATATTTCATTTTATAAAAAATAATTATTAGCAATCTCTATGATTTTTTTTTTTTTTTTTTTCCGATACGCATTTCCTTCTTAAAATATTATGTTTTTGTTATTTCAGGCTTAAAACTCTCTAGTTATAATGTTGTTTCTCATGGAATAAACTGACGAGATCTTTTATTTTATTTTTATTAAAAAGGGAAGATCATGAAGCACAAGAACAACCCAAAAGGAAAGCCTTCTTCTGTAGCCAACCAGATCACTTATCCCACGGGAGTTTCCACATCATCTTTCATTCTTTCAACTAAAAGCAACTCGTGAAGATTAATGCTTATTAGCATACGACCTAATGCTATGTATAAAAATAATAGATAATTTCACTTGGCCCCTGATGTATTTGCACTTCTTTTAAACAAAAAAAAATTATAAGTACCTTTCTAATTATGATTTAATTTATACTTTATTATTATTATTTAAATAGATATTACAGTTAATAAAAAAAATAGTCATGTGATTTTTATATTACCATTAAAAAATAAATCAACAAATACCAAAAATAATCATAAAACAATAGATGTCAATTTATTCTAAGCTAATTTAATTAAAATCTATTTAGAGTCATTAAAATGTGATCATGTGACAGTTATGTAATGGTAACCATTTTTTAATTGTAGTTTTTTTAGTTGAGAAGAGAAGTGCAAATAAATAATAGTTTTGAAAGAGCCGGATAAAATTTTAATCCTAAAAATAAATATAGAGATAGCACTAAGCCAGAGATCAACACCTTATATAGAAGATAAAAGAAATATTATTACAGCAAAAGAGATTATGTTTGGCCTACTGCACGCCTATAGCTGATGAAAGCTTTATCCTCAAGGCCTTATAAATGTTCTCATTTATCAATAAACATCTTTAATTACCTTTTCAAATTAAGAAAAAAAATAAATTTTAAAGTTACTCAAAAGCCCATGGCTCAGCAGTGGAGCTTGGTTAAGACTTGAAGGAAGACTTGAAGCTAATTTAATTGCCATGGCTGATCATGACTCCAAACTTGATCTGATCAGGAACAAACCCATTCATTAATTTTTATTTTTATTTTTATTTTTGCTAGTTTAACCACAACACACGCATTTGAGAGAAAGAAAAAAAGAAAACCAAATTTTAGATTATTTTATATACGAATTATAAAGATTTATTAAAATAAAATTATTACTTTGAAAATAGCTCTTAATGGATAGGTTTTTTTTTAAAAAAATATGTTCCTATTTTAACAAAATTGAGTTTTTAACTAAGTTTGAAAAATAATTTTCAAATTTCAACTGTGGAAATAAGTCTTTCTATATTCTAATTAGGTAAAGTCTCCAAAAGCAATCCAAAATCTTTCCATATTCTAATTCAGCCATTGCTTGATATAAAATATAAGAATGTTTATTAAACAATTAAAAGATATCAATTGTAAATTTCAAAAGGCCCTTTCAAATAATGCAACAAGATGCTTCAATCTAACACTATTCCTCTTGTTCTTCTCCATGTCTTTTGGACGCCTACCATCAGCCTTCCACATCCGGCCCCCTTGACTTAATTTAACATTAACCCAGCTTCTGGTATCCTTTAGACTGATGGAACGATCTAGGCCAGGTCCCAACCTTGGAACAGTATTTAGGACTGGGCCTAGGTTTAGCTAAGCCTCAGCCAAGGGCTGGAATTCCAATTCTTGACCTGTGGCAAAGAGGCTGGGCTTGGACCTCATCCATGGGCATAAAATGCCACCAAGAACGCAAACCTACAAACATCTACACCAAGCTGACATGGAAGAGGCAAAGGATTAAACCACTTGTATAATGCTTCAAGCCTACCTGCTAGCCCAATTAACTCGATTAGCAGGCTGGGCCAAAACTACGTAGACCAAAAACTCGAGTGAAAGTTAGCAAGTAGACTTGAGTTACAAGCTAGTCAAAATCTACTCTCAAGCCGGATTGATTATTGATGCTGCATACTTGAATCGGCTCTAATACTATTTATAACACCTTAAGCTCACATGCTGATCCGATTAACTATATTAGCGGATCGAAATCATGTGATCTAAAAATTCGAATGAAAGTTAATGGGTAGCTAGTAGATATGAGTTATAAGCATGTAATACTTTCTTTTTCATCCAATATGAAATTATTTTTTAGAGTGTTACAGCTTGGTTATGGTTCCGCATCTCCTCCGCATACGATAAGGCTCTGGCTTCAAAACCTAATCGATGTTGTTTCCCAGTTATCAGCCCCGTGTATTACTACTGCTTGGTGGTGATCCCGCCCTGAATCCTTCACTGAACAATTCATGAATGAAGTATACAATTCTTATGAATAATGCTGGTAATGAAAAAATTGCGGATTATTCGTGCATGTCTCGATGGTTCGTAGAATAATGTTTGCGATGGAGCCATCTGAACCCATTGCTGCCCAGTTGGCTTTTGTTGGCATCACATGCCGGCCTTCTGGTGAATAAACTAAAGAACACATTACTAGGCTGAAAACTTACTATTGGTGGGTCCTCGCATCGCAGGGCTATGAGCTACAAAAATTAGGTTAATTGGGCCTAAAAGGGCAAGAGAAAGGTTAAATCTATAACTAGAGGTGGCAAACGAATCGGATCTAATGCGAACTATTTATAAAAATCATCGATCTGAATCTGATACGTTTATTAAACAGATTAGAATTTCAAATATAAATTTAACCTATTTAATAAATAGATAATCCAATCCGAACCATTTAACCATTCTAATCTATTAACTAATAATAAAAAGATCAGATATTCATCTTTTTAATTTATTTAACGTGTTAACCAATAATATAAATGAGTTAGATAAATTAATCAATCTGATCTGATCTAATCCAACTAATTGCTTAAACTGGATAAATGGGTTAAAAGATATTAAATCTGAACTCAACCTAGGTCTAGACGGTCAATCCGTTTACAACTCTAACTTGTTTAACTTGAATATGTTTAAGCCAAACCTAAATCCATTTATGGCGAATCGAATACAGATTGGGTAAAAGGATCGGATTCATTTTTGCCACCATTGCCTATAACCCTAAAACAAAGTCCACCACTTTTAGTTTTGTCCTCTCAAAAAAATGTTCCAAGGTCTATTCCTCATCAAAACCAAAATATAGTTATCAAAATTACAAAATTGATAAGGAGTTATCATCGTAAATAGGCAGAAGTTTTTAGCAATTTTCAAAACTGCATAGGAACCGTTAAAAATTTCAAACAATTGCCACTTACAATTATAAACAATACATTATAAATATAGAAGAAAACATCCTCTGCAAAGGAACTTCATATTAAAAATCAATAAAAATATTTTAAAATATATCTTTTTATTGTAGAAGTAGCTTATAATCTATCATAGATAAAAATAGCTTATAACTTAACTTATAACTTAATTATCTGCACGCTACTTTTATATCAAGCAAGATTGATGTTCATGAAGCCAGTGTAGTCGTATAATTGCACTGATTGTCCCTGAATCATTTTGTAAAGTGTATGCAATAAATTTTTAACATGGCCCCATCTATTCTTGCAACAAATAGCTTTAAACCACCTTCCACCGAACCTTAGACATCTTAGGTAGTTATTAAGTCTTAAAAAGAGTTATTCCAAACCACACAAGCATATTTATAGAACTTGCTCAAGGAAGCGAGCTATTTGCTTCTTTTTGAACAGGTGGTGCTATCAGGCATGGCAATAATCTCATGAACCAAATCATGTCTCTCCTGCGTTTAAAAGGGTCAGACAACACACGGTTCGGTGGTCATTCTGGACCGATGATGGGGAACACTGACCATCCTAAGTCGCCCTGTCCTCAAAGGGGGACCCACAGCAGCACCAAGTCACGAGGTGGAGGGAGGAGATTAAAAAAAAAATAAAAAAAATAAAAAAAACAGGTAAAGCGATGCGTGGGGCTCGCCCACTTTGGGATTTAAGGAGCTGGGTTTTAGAGTTTAGCAGGGTGGCGAAGGGCCCGGTCTGGAAGGGCATTTTCGCCTCCCATGGTATAGCCCCAGAAGGCAGCGCTTTGGCCTCGGGGTGGTGCCATTTTGGTGCTAAAGAAGGGGCAGTTTTGCGAACGAGAGACCTCGAGAGGAGGGAAGGGGTATGTGGGGAGCGGGTGGCTGTTGGAATTGAAGAGACAAGGGCAAGGGGAAGCAGTAAATGGAAGGCATGGGGGGGGGGGGGCCTTGTTCATGGCGCTGTGGTACTTTAAAAATAAAAAAATAAATAAAAAAAATAAAAAAAAGAAAGCCTTTATATAAAGTTCGGACCGTGATGGGGTTGTGGTGGGTGGGTTGGGGGATTAAAAGGTGATGGGCAATCCAATGCACTGTGCATGCATGTCAATGCTCGCCTTGGAACTGCTGCTGTGCTATGCTCTACTCTGCTCTGCTCTGCTCTGCTCTTCCCGTCTCTGCCCTTGCGCCCCTGAGCCGCTGGCCGTGAGCCTGAGGGAATCTCTTGGCTCTCTCGCCTGTAGCTTTTCCAAGGGGTTCACTTTCCATGAACCATATAACCACCAAGTCTATGCCTTTCTCATGAGTTATGCCTTGATGTAAATTATATTGCCATTTGCCAACTACCTTTACCTTTACAAAGAGAAAGCATATATAGCAGCTGCAGCTAATTATTCAAGCTTATTGACTTTGGTTCTGATCCCATAGTGCCTGTAGAGCTACACCATTTTGAATTCTACTGGCCCAAGCCTTTAACTTAAAACCAATAAAAAAAAAGTTATATATATATATATATATATATAGCACTCTCTATGATCGGTCTGAAAGAAACAAAAGTTTTGAAGAAAGTAACAATATATTATGGATGTCATGCAGTTAGCAGGTCGAGTACTGTTATCCCTAATAGGTGTGCACGGGCACTGAGAATAGTTCTGCCACATAATAATATTGAAGCCTGTGCAGAGGGGTCGCCACCCTGACTAAAGTTTTGGGCTAGGTTTGTCAAATGGGGGAAAAACAAAAGTTTTTAGGTTACGAGATGATGCACACAGAAATAGTTATTTTGCCACATAATAATTGGTATATTTAAGTAGGATTTGCTGCAATGCGCGAGACTAATTGATTATTATATTATCAACGTAGTATTTTTGGATCCAATATGTTTTTTTTTGTGTCCACATAACACATGCCTGTAAATATTTTTGTTTTTATAGTTGGATAAAACTCCCAGGCTGTGATTTTGGGATTATCAAGAGTATTTGTGGCTACAATGATGCGAAGGAGGTGAATATCGTTGGCTAACAAATAGTCAACCAGTAAGTATGGTCAATCATCATCACCATCACCATCATCCTGTAAGGAAGGACAGTGCTGATTTTTTTTTTTTTTTTTTTTTTGATAATAACATGTGTCATCAGCACCTAATGGATACAGCCCTTTCAGCATCGGCCTCCAAATAAATCCATAGTCCAAAGGAAGGTTTTAAGCCCATAACATTGAGAAGTAATCATCAGCACCGAATGAAGGTAAAAATAAAGGTGTGATAGAAGAGGATACAAAAATAATGACCCTTACCATTCAAGAAATTATGGTAGCTGAATCTGTTAGAAAGAAGATAAGGAAGAGCATTCAAGAAGAAGATGGTAGAAACTCTCAAGAATCAATTTGAAAGAAGAATAATTTCATTCAACTCACACCTTATAAATGAAGGCTTACAACCCTTTTATAGACTTAATGTGGCTCTAGAAATTCTTTCATGTAACTCATAACTCTTAACCTTTTATATTTCTAACTCATGATCCATAACTCATGACTCTTTAATTTTTAATAACTTATGACTCCTCACATTTTGTAACTTATGATGACTCTTGTAACCCTTGGCCTTTCACCTTCTTAATCTTGACTTGACTTTGACTTTCCAACTAGGATACTAGTTGGATGCCATATCATCATAGAAATCAAGTTTATTATCCAACAGAATCCCCTAAAGAATAAAGAGGAAATCAGAAACATATGAGTTGTCATCATCAATCCGAATCATGTTGTATGTAGTTCGATTAAAGGAACGAAGGAAGTCAAAAGGAGAATTGCAGCAATAAGAAAGGGTTTCTTAAGGTGATCCCAAACAATAAAATCTGCTCCAGCTAAATCTAAGTAGAGAGAGCCATCAAAATTAATTTTCAGAACTTTAAATTGAGAGGGCTATCAAAAGACAAGTCTAGAGAGATAAGATTCCAAAGGCCTGAAATTAAGGAAGTCTCAAATGCTCGAGTCTAAAGAAGTATTATAGTTTTGTGATTAGGAGAATTTCTCCACCATTAAACTCACATGTCTAATGATATAGCTGGGGTTAAAAGTTGTATTTTGAAAAATAACTCTATTCCATCCTTTTCAAATTAACCATATGATAGTGCTGATTAATTAAGCAAATCTCTACAGTTATAGTCAAAGAACAAACTAGTGCCTATATATATGTATATATTATAATTATAATTCAGATTTAATAACAATTAGGATATTGGAGGAGGAAGACGTAACGCCCTAAGCCCTCAAACCATTCTTCTACTCTGTTGTTGAGCTATTTAAAAGCTCAAATCGATCCCAAGCAAGGTCATTGATACGACTATAGAGATAACTCTGTTATGGTGAGATTCTCTCCACTACTACCTAATGGGGTTTTCTTTTCCTCTTTCTACCAACTTTTGCATATCTGAATCGACTCTGATATCATTAAAATATTTCAAGCCCATCTGTCGGCCTAATTAATTTGTTAGCAAACCGAATCTATGTGGTTAAAAAAACTTAAATTTAAGTTAATTGATAGCAGATGAATTTGAGCTATAATTTTTTCAAATCATTCTTTTCCATCAAATATGGGTCTATTCATGCGAATATTGCAGAAGGATGAAAAAGGAGATGATTGAAGAAAGAACTTGTGCAAAAAGTACAAATAAGGAAACAGAAATAAAACTCTAAGTATATATGTCATTTATTCTTTTTCTAATCATTCTATTTTTTTATATATTTTTTTTATAATTTTATACTGTTCTATTTGCAGTTATTTTCTATGGCCTAGATTTCATAGTTTCGATCATATTACCATTACATATTCACCGTTCTTAATTTTTTTTCCATTATAAACATTCGTATTTTACTAATTTTAAAATTATATTGACAATAATGTAGATTGATGATTGAGCATGCCAAACAGGTCGTAAGGCCATCGATACTCTGCACAATAAAGGCCAAAAAAAAATCACCATTAATACAAATTTTTAACTATTATTCAATTTTTTTACAATTCATTTGAATAAGATATATGATATTTTTAAAATCTAAATTTTACTGATAAAGTTAAATATATTTTATTTAGTGCATAATATTTTGAACAAATAATGTTTCCAATCTTTCTATTATGGGCCATTAGTTGTTAAATAATTTTTATTATAATTAAAAATAATTCATAAGTAATCTCGATCCACATGGATTGAACAAATATTGATCATTATAATAATTATAATAATTTATAATAATTTTATTGGATAATGGTTTTTTTTTTTGAGTCAAATGGTGGTAAGTCATCAGATAGCGGTCGTGCAGGAAATATGCTTGCTGGAATCAATTCATTATTGTAATAAAAAATAAAGGATAAGAATAAATAATAATATAGAAATTTTTTTAATAAAATTAAAGATAAAATTTAAGGAATCATGCAAGCATGGAATTACAATCCTAGCCATAACAAAATTGTGTGGAGTAGATCGACAAAGTTGAACATGTCACGCTAATGCAGCTCAACTCTGATATAAAATAAATGATTTTAAGTTATTTTTAAGTAGGTTTATATTATAAATATATTGATATAATTATAACATAAAATAATTATTTTAAGTAGATTGATAAAATTAAACATGTCATGCCAATGCAGCTCAAACATGATATAAAATAAGTGGTTTTAAGTTATTTTTAAGTAGATTTGTATTATAAATGTATTGATATAATTATAGTATGAAATAGTTGCATTATATTATAAACAGATATAAAATAAGTGGTTTTAAGTTATTTTTAAGTAGATTTGTATTATAAATATATTGATATAATTATAATATGAAATAGTTGCATTATATTATAAACAGGTTCAGCAATTTGAAAGTAATTTATCTAAAACTTATTTATTTGATGATATATTAAATAAATTATATTAAATAAATCAAATGATATTAAACAGTTCGTATTCTTGAATAAACACTATATATTAATATCTAATATTTTTTATTTATTAAATAAATTATATATTTTATTTTATTTTTATTATATATATATATATGTTTGATATAATTAATTTATTCGTTTCGATCCATTTAACTTAGATAAACGCGACGCGAAGACGTACAGGAGCCGAACAGCCGCCCCGCTGTCGAGCTACAGCCTTTGAACATGGTTCTCAAGCCTTGTGTGGGGCAAAATAGTAAAAGTTGCATCGACTATGCTGAGAAAATTTTTCATCTTTCATTACCAGTAATAAAGAGAGTAGGGACAGGAGCCTGAAGACAGAGACCTTTGATTGGACGGAGGGGGTGTGGAGGGTATCTTGTCCTTTAGATTTTGTGTGCGGAAGGACAGACTGAGAGAGGATCCATGAACTCCATCTATTGTTGCTGTATCATCCACTGCCAATAGTACGGCTAGAATACGCTCCCTTATGAGAAAGCCAAGAATATGACATAACTTGAATAGATATATATAGATACGGACAACTTTTGAGAAGAAGACAAGAACTTATTCACCAGGTAGGAAGTAGGGGTGGTTGGGGTTGCCGCCTCAGGCACGCAAGTTAAGGCCACCAACTTCCCCTTCGCCAGCGAGTCAAAATTTATAGCAGCCACATTGCACTCTAGAGAAGGAGGGAGTGGAAGATAGAAGACTGCCATCTATAATGCTAGGACTACCACAAAGATACGTGTAGTAGTTGTAACAGGACTTCTCTCCTACTCAGGAAGTGAAAAAGCGTACAAGCTCGTGTAGGTTTAAAAGCTTCTCATCATCGCAAATAGCACAACAAGACACCGCTTGGAAGGAACCCATCAGATTCCTCCTCCTGGATGTCTTTTTTCTTTTCTTTTTTTTGATGCACCACCATGTTTATTTATCTTCAATTAAATGCCTGCACATATCCGAAGACGATTCAAATTTGCTCAACACATTTGAACTCGTTATAGCATTTACCCAAATCATACTCGTTCAAAATTTCTCGACCACCAGCAGGGAATTGCGAACATCTTTGTGGAAATAAAGGAAAAGCACATCAAGTCAAGCGTTAAAAATTTCATCCGACTACAGTTTATAGAGTTAAACACATCTGGGTAACACGCACGATAAACTATATAACCATTATACGTCGCTACAAAATTGTAATCATCTGTTGATGAAAACCAGTAGGGAACACTTGGTAATGGTGGTCTCAAAAGATGCACGTATACGGTCCAAGGAAGACAAACAAAGGTCCGATCAGAACGCAGAACAACTCCTGCAGTACGCGGTCACTCGTTCCACAGAGCAAACATGGGAAGCTGGTGCGCCACTGGGAGCCCGTTGGCCCTCGCAGCTGCTGCTGCCATCATCCAATTCATGTTCCCCCCAGTTCCACCACCCCCGTTGCCGTTCTCCACACCTTCATACTTTATTCCATGAGGGAAGTAGAATGCCTGAGGGAAGTCCCCGTAGGCACCCTGGCTGGGGCCAGCACTCCTTGCGCTCTCGGCCTTGACGTCCAAAGAGTTGGGGTTGCTCGCTTGAACAAAGGAGACTGCGTTGATCGGCGGTGGTTCTGAAGAAGGTTCAGCTTTAGAGCTCCATAGCATGTTGGACAAGTCATCGACGCCCCCAGCACCGGAGTTTGCGACGGCCGGTGTGGGTCGGTCGGTGCCGGTGGGATCTGAAGGTGTGCGAGACTCTCTGGGGGAGCGCTTGGCAAGATCACCGGTGATGAGATGAGAGCTTGAGCATATGCGCTTCACGTCATACCTGCTAATGTCGAAGTTGGTCACTGCATTCACACCGCGGAATTTGATCGCAGCGATGTCGTAGGCTTCAGCAGCTTCCTCTTGAGTGCCTGCAAGACGACAGCAGCTTAAAAATTAGCATGCATTGCCAAAACCATAGAGGGTGCAAATTCTTGGTCTAGCTTCCGCCTAATTCTCAAATATTCCAATCTTTTCTTCTTGGCCAACTTTTTGACCAGGTGGCTAAATTTGTGGGAATATAGGCAAACTCCCAAGATCCCACCTTTAGAGGCTTTTACCTATAGATATATGACGTTAAAGCATCATCATATGACGAAACATTCCTCCTCGTAACATGCCATCCAAAAAGAAAAAGAAAAAAAAAAAAAAAAAAACATGCACAAGGTGTGGTACCGCCAACAAGAATAAAAAGCCAATAGAGAATGACCAAGAAAAGTGCGACAATGAGCAACATTTCTTTGCAGCAAAAAAGAATTAACTCAAAAAATACCACAAATAAATTTTAGTTGCTTAGGAGTACAAAACATTGTCAACGGTACCAATCATCCTTAGATTATGAAGAATAGAACAAAATAATACTTGAAAGCATAAAATAATGATGAGGGTAGATTAGGAAGAATAGAACAAAAAAAAATACTTGAGAGCATAAAATAATAGAGAACAAGCAGTTATACACGATCACATTTACAGGGGCTTCGTTTCATTAATCAATGAAATGTTGCGGTAAGTTTCACCATTTTGCTCATAAGATGCTACTCATATAGAGGAATTGCATGCATGGAGAGAAACTCACTGAATGTTCCAAGGTACAGGTCTTTGTTCCCTGCCACCCTCCCTATTCTAGCTTGCCATCTTCCATGTTGGTGGTGCCTATGAAAAGAAAAGCAAAAAGGTGAATGAGAAAGAGAGAAAAGAGAGTTTATCAGCAGCATGGCCAAGAGTTGCAGATAAAAGCTGCAGAGAAGCTTAAAAAAGAAGAAAAGTGGACTTTGATATCAAAGTTGGTATCGAGAGGACCTCGTCACCCCTCTATACACAGATGCCCCTCTTGAAAATCCACTGCTTTTCCTATAAAACAAAAATATAAGAGAATAATTTTATAAAAATGTGCTAATAAAATTTAAGAGAGAAGCTCTTTTACCCAAATGATAATATTTTTTATAAAAAAAATTAATGCATGGAAGAACTAAAAAGGAATACGAATATTTAGAGAAATAAACCTTCTTAGGTGGGCTACAAACTCTTGTCTTGTCATGTGCTTCATCTCTTCTAGCTCTTTCTCATAAGTGCTCAGCTAATAATGGTGACGACGAGAGAACAAAAGAGTGATATAACAGCGCTACAAAAGGAATTCCATGAAGCACAGAAAAGAGAAAATGGAAAGGAGTAGAATCATGTCACTTACTGGAAAATTTATGTGAGTTGTTGGACCCCAGTATTTCAAAGCAGCCAAATCATATGCCCTTGCTGCCTTCTCCTCCTTATCATATCCCCCTAAACAGAAAGATAAGAAGAAAAAACATATATCAACACAAGCATGATATGGAACACAAAAGACAACTTCGGCACATCTTATAAAATACACACACCCTTACCTAAATAAACTGCTCAGGTGGAGTGGCAGCAACATAGGGGATGAAACAAACGTGACAGAAGAAAACATAAAAAATCTAATAATCAGAACACTTGTTATGACACCAAAAATAATTTACTGGGTCAACAAAAAATTTAAAGTGGGGCTCATTGCAGTTTCCATACCTTGCCTTCCCTTCCTCGTCTGGCCTTCCTTTCTACAACTGTTATCCCACAAATGGGCTTCATATCTTCCAGTCCATCTATGCCTGCAAGGCTCATCGTAATTTTACAGCATTAGTAACATAAGGGTTAATGATATACGGCAAACATCAAGGCTCCACGTGAGATTCATAACAAGTTTCCAACACAAGCCCACCTTGTAACTCCCCTATACTGAGAGGTCCTTTGCCCAAAGGTCTCAATGGACTTGCGAGGAACTGGCTCTCGAGTTGTGGACTTGGCATTTGCGCGCTTCATACCATCAGTGGCTGCAAGAGATGAACTGGCGGGTACCATTTCACTGGTCCCAGATTGCATGCCGGGGCTCATTGAAAGGGTTAAGGATTGGATGTTGCACTGGCTTGGCTCAGCCACTTGCTTCTCTCGAACATATTGGTTTTGCCGGAGCCACGACTTGATTCCCGATATCGAGGTTGAGCCATCCATGCCCACATTGTACACAGAACTAGCAACCGGGGTAGGGTTGGGGTTTGAGTTGGGCACAAGGAATTGAGCCTCGAGGGTGGTGGTGGCTTGTTGAAAAGAATGGTTAGGTTGGTGGAAAGCTTGGAGGAAATGATAAGAGTTGCGGATCTCTTCCTCTGTTCCTCTTTCATCGGGGCTGAAGGAGGGGGGCATATTGACGTTGATTCCTAAACCACCAGGGCTTTGGTAGTACAAGTCGTGGAAGTTGGAGATGGGATGGTGGCTTCGGTTCTCTTCATTGGCGTTCTCAGAATACGCACCCAAAAAATCCTCCAACTTTGGCCCTTCCCCTTCCTTGTTCGAGCTGGTGGTTGTGGTGGCCATGGCGCTCCCACATCTCCAAGCTATACCCAAAAAAGAGGTACATATTTTATCTATTATTATTTTCCACATTTCTAATATAGTAAAATGACAAAAAGACAATCTCGTGGACCCAAACAACTAGAGGAATCAGAAGTGGCACAAAATTTGAAACCTTGAACACCAAGAAAGCCACTTCTTCATTCCTTGTTAATTATATTTTTTTTTCTCTAATGTATTCTCTGCCTAAACTATCGAGGAAATAAATGTACTTTCCTTAATGGATGGGTAAAGCTTTAAAATATGTAAAGAAAATTTCGTAAAACTAGAGAAAATGGAACGAAAAGAAACAAACAAAGGATCGGAAGATATTGTTTGAGGACTTAAAATTAATCACTGAATAAGAGAAAACGAGTGCCAAAAGAATAAAATGGCAAAAAAAAAAAAAATGGTGGCATAAATTACAACTTAGCATTCCTCTAAGAAAATACTGATCTAGCGGAATGGCTTCCAGAAAACAAAGCAACAGTGAAGATACTGTTTGAGGACTTTAAAAGGAATTGAATCAGAGAAAAGGAGTGCCAGAAGAATCAAATGGAAAAAAAAAAAAAAAAAAATGGCGGCATAAACTACAACTTAGCCTTCCACTAAGAAAATACTGATCTAGCAGAAGGGCCAGATAACAAAGCAACAGTAACACAAGTACCAATACCTCAGAGAAACTAATAAGGGATCATAGAGCCCAGAGGCCCGAATCATCGGACTATCCTCGAAGTGTTATGTGCGAAAATCATAGGTCCTAATACCTATTACATGAAAAGCAAGCCAAACCTTATGACGTCCAAATAATAATAATAATAATAATAATAAGGAAAACTCTTGAGATAAACTTGAATAAAGCTCACTTACATCAACACAAGAACCAGAATCCATAGAAACTAAAAGATGGGTTACGAAGAGCCAAAGGATCCCATCTAGCATGGTGGGCAACATAGCCACACAGAATAGAACGGCACAAGAGTAAACTATATTCATTCTGTGTTCGCTCAGGGACCAGAATCCACATAAGCCAAAAGTCATGTTAGAGCTAGAAAGCCAAAACGATTGGAAATCTAAACAAAAAGATACCAATAGCATAACATGCTCAACAACAACAAATAAGAAATAAAGCCGTATATCAAAGTGAAAAAACAATCTTAACACAACATCAGTTCAAACAAACTGTTAGAGAGAGAGAGAGAGAGAGAGAGAGAGAGAGAGAGAGAGAGAGAGAGAGAGAGAAGGGCATAGGTCGGTTAAAATTCAAACTTGCAAATTCAAGAACAGCTGCATGCACTTATTACCAGCTTAAGGACCATAATCAATACATATGTAACAAAGAACCTTAAAGGTGGGTTATGAAGAGTCTAAAAATCCAGACAAAATACAAGTTTAAGAAAAACTCAGATTTTGAAACAAATAACATCTAAAAGATCGAAGGGGAGGGAAAAAGTGATATTTCTCCTAGTACCTGAGACACCATGAGGAGGATGAGGCCTAAAGGCAGGCTCCGTGAGGCAGATGGAGCCATCAGAGCGCAGAGGCATGCCAGCCAACGAGTGACCAAAGCCCACGTCCCCACCATCACCACCGCCCTCTACCCCACCTCCAAACCCCTCATCACAGCAGCAGGAGCTCTCTCCCTTGGAGGAAGACAGAGAGAAGCCAAGCCAGCCGGTCATCTCCATCACATGGAGAGCCTAAAAGAGCCAACCCAGAAACCAAGGGAGAAATGATGAGAAGTTCAATGGGGATCTCACCCCCTCTCTATCTGCTGCTCAAACTCCAACGCAAGCTCAAAGCTTTGGCTCCTTCCCTCCGTTCGGACCTGTGAGAGAGAGACCCAAGAACGAGGCGGTGGGGAAAGATTTAATTAAACCTGGTATCATGGGGCTTGACCTTCCGTGTAGGATTTATAAGAGCATAATAATAAACAAATGAGAGAAGGCTCTCTCTTTCTCTCTCTCTCTCTTTCTGTATACTACTGGATCTTAGGCTGCCTTGTCTTCTCGGGTTTCGTTACCTGACCCTCACCGTAGATACGTCTGGCAGCGGGGCACAGAGGCATCGCCCCTTCTCTCTCTCTCTCTCTCTCTCTCTCTCTCTCTATCTCTGCGCTTTCAAGCAGAATTCTTGTATTATAATAATTGAGATTTTTCAGTTTAATATTGCGGGAACTTCCCAGGTGCCACCACCTACTACAGTACTCATAAACAGGCCACCACTGATGTTCGTAATCTTTGTTGTTGATGAGGAGCACGACGAGGTTGGTGACGCTGGGCTGCAGTCAATAGTCCTCGTCAAAGCCTGCGATGACTATTGACTCCTATGTGGCTTGCCATGTTTGGAACGGGTGAGGATTGAGGAACAGGCTCTACTCATGCTAGGATGCAACAATAGTACCATACAAATTTAATTTAATGACATTATAATAGTTACCATTTCTTCCTCCTATTATTCTTTGAAAAATAAAGGATCGAATTTAAAATAATTATGATGACCATTATTTTAATGCTTACTTATGGAAATGCCTGAAAAGACGTACCATATGGGTACCCATCTATCATCAAAATTTTTTCTTAAAAAATGAATAAATAGAAGTTTAATGATTGTTATGATGCATTGACCTCTCTTTATTCGAATTCATTCATTTCCATAAATTCAAATATAATCCAGTATTACACGTCTCATCCTTCTCGACACAATTAAAAAAAAAAGATTTTTTTTTTTTTTGACAGCAGTCATAACCGTGGTTAAAAGTATAGAAAATTCAGGATAATTTTCTCCACGATTGTTTCAACCTCGCCAAAAATTCTATCGCTAGTTATATAGCAGCATATTTTTTTTTAAGAAAAAATACTCTTTCAGCAGCAGCTTTTATAAGAATTTTGCAGTACTTTCCTTTCGTTATAGAAATTTTTTTCAATGGATATAAAATACTGATAAAAAATTTTAATAATTACATACTTCAAAGTTTTAACAGCAGTTATAATCATCAGTAGAAATATACCTTTTAGCAGTGATTTTAACCGCAGATAGGAGTATATGGGTGAGGGAATAATTTGTATTTTTAAAAATTATATGAATGTGGTAAAAGTATACTTTCGGAAGAGATTTCAAGTTCAAATTCTTGAACATTTCCAAAGGCATATGAGTGGGGGCATATTTTGCATTTTCTAAAAATTAATTAATAATACTTCTACAATTGATCTTAGATTTTTTTTTTTTTTTATAACAATTTTACTAGATAGTTTCAATATCCGGTTATTGAATACCTAAGTTTATTACGGTTTTTCTAATATGCTTTCACACTTTTAAATGTTATTTAACATATAGAACAAAGTGCACTTGATAAAGATATAAAACTAAATGTTTGACACTAAAAATATTTAATATTTTTAATTTATCAAATTAAAATGAGTGAAAAAAAGTTCAATAATTGACTATGGTTCAGAGAATTGCAACTTTTGTCGGAGCTAATATTAATTGTTGTAATAGCTATAACAACGATAATTTATCTTACGTTATATATTTTAAATATTTTATATTACAATAATAATTATAGCTCCTATAATAACATTAGACAATAGGCAATGATGCTATTTTTCAAATTATTAGTTATACAAAGCATTTTTTAAAGGATATAAACTCTTTCAGAGAGAAGTTTGTGCTAAAATTTGAAGTTAAAAAATTAATTTTTAACAAGTATAAATATGTCAATAAAAATTATAATTTATGCTATAATGGGTCATTATTTTTTAGAGTTCAAATAGAATGTATTTTTAAATTATTTTTTCATCCAAGCTCCAATTGCATCTGTTCAAAAGTCTTCATTCAAAGTCCAGAACCTATATAGTATTTATCACAAATAACCAAAAGCATTATAGAAAAAACTTTTAACTCTTATCGTGACTTCTATCTTTTTCTTTATTACTATGTATGATGCAAAAGAGAGGCTTTAAAACCATTATAAAGTCAATGTGGAGGCCTATTAAGCTACTAGGTCGATAGCTAGAACTGAGGTGTAAGCAGATAAAATCCACTTGTACTATAAGGTTATACATAGGCTTATCTTAATTAAACTAAAATTTAAGCTCAAATCTTCAAATATTTTAAGAAATTTGTCGCAATTCAAACTTTCACTTAAGACTAGCTAAAGAAAATATTGTTTGAGCTTTTTAATAATGTATAAATAGTATCTAATTTTTTTTAATATATAATAAATATAAAACTAAACACTTGATAATATGAGCTCTCATATATTTTTTTTATTCAAGCTCAGGCGTTCTTAATAAGTTAAAAGTTCATTTTCAAATCCACATTCAAATCTATTGTTCAAGCTTCGACATCCTCAACAAGCTAAAAGTTCATTTCCTTCGCATCCAAATTTAATCATATCTAATAATACAAATATAAGAAGCCCATTTATGGTATCTCTTAATTTACATAGACCATATATAGATTGATCCATTCCCATATCATTTCACTTTAAAAAAAGAAAAGCTAATTAAAAAAAGTATTATTTGAGCTCTCTAATTCTACATGAGTTACTGCAATGCACATAGGGATTACAGAACTATAAAGAAAGAGAAAAAGAAAAGACAGTAAAAAAATAAAGAACAAAATTTAATACGATTCGATTAGAATAATTTTATTAGTAAAAAAATAGAATATAACTCTCTTATGAACCTTAAACCCTCTCATATTTAATAGAATTTCTTTCTAAATTTAATAGATGGGATGCCCTAAGTTAGAGCTATGTGTATTTATATAGAGAAGTAATATATAATATTTTATATAAATTATGATTTATATTCTCTATATTTATAAAAACATATCAGAATATTAGGCTAATGCTTCATGTCAGGTTATGTTTATATTGGACTAATGATTTTAAGGTAAACTCAAATACAAATATTTAAGATTTTTTTTGATATATAGATGTGGAGCTAAATACTTATTTTGCTTTTCATAAATTAATTTATAAAATTTAATTTTTTCTTTTTGGGCTCGTTTGGTTCATAGTAAAAGAGATTGTGGAATTTTGTTTCCCATAAATTAGAATGTTTGGTTCGTGCTTTTAGGGTCCGTCCGTAGGAATACTCTATTCCCATATGATTTAAATTTTTATATTTTATGAAAAATAAAATTTTATCGATATCATGAGATTTACTTTTACACCGCAGCATATTTTCTTTTTCTTTTCAATATACCTTATTTTCTTTCGTATACCTTTATTACTAAATCAGCGAGCGAGAGAAGGAAAGAAGAAAAGCGAGGTAAGAATTAGTTGAGATCTTTTTTATAAATTGATGCTTGTTGTTGTGTCAATTTAGTTTTTAATTTTAATTTTTTTTTACTTTTTTTTTTTTCTTGCATGTTTCTTTAGAGAGTTGCAGAATTTTGGTATCTTGATTTCTTGATCATTTTTTATAACCTTATATAGAAGTTAAAAAAATTAGATGGAAAAAAAAAATTTAAGAATTAAAGATTATAATTGATATTCTGCATTACTTTTTTAATAAAGAAATTATTCATCAAACATGACAGATTCATTTTTTTTAAAAAATATATCTATTTTTTTAATTAATCAAACATAATAATTAAAATATTTTATGATTAAAAATTTTATTTTTAAAAATTTTATTTTTGTCTGAAAATTTTTTTTCTATGAATCAGACGAGCCCTTGAGTTAATTGATGCCATGGAACAGTGGATGCATGGTTGTGGACGGACTTTTCCAGGGCCTGGCTCGGGTGCTTCCTGGAGTTGACGGGTCTGAGCTGTTATTTTCCAAAGGACCAAAGGTGATTGAATTGCGAGGAAGCTCTCCTCCTCCTCCTCCTCCTCCCCCTCCCCCTCCCCCTCTCTCCCACGCTATAAGGACCCAACCAGAAACCCCACCATAACGACCCAGCGACAAACTACATCTCTGTCTTCCATCTGGGTTTCGCACCCACGCATGCTCTGTAAAGCGAGCACCGCCCTTTCCCTCTCAATTGACCCACGGAAGAGAGATAAAGAGGTGGATATATGCATCTCGGAAGATAAGGACAGGGGAGAGTGATATGGCTTGGCTTGGCTTGGAACCCGTGCCACTCTTTCTCTCTCACCAAGTCCCTTCTGTGCTGGGCTACAAGGCCTACAAAGCTACGGAAAGTTTGCTGCCTGTTTTGCCGCTGCGGCAAAAGGGCAGGTACAACTCTAAGCTGGATGGTTGGCATGCTGGGTTGGGGTTGGATTGGTTTCGAGTTCCCGAGGAAGAGAGGGGTCAGAGGCTTTCCTGTCGACCGCTGTGGAATCTTCTCAGGGATTCAAATAAAAGCCAGGAGGAGGGGGTCTTCCTTTTTGCCAAATATGGTTCGGGTCTTAAGTATGGAGGGCGCTGGGTTGGCGGACCTCGGAATTATACGGCTTAATACTTGTTTGTATACTACCTTTTAATGAATAAATTAATCATATTATGATGGTAAAGCATCAACAGCGTCGCGTGTGGAACGCGGAAAGGGGTGAGTTGTAAAGCTGAGACGCTACATTTCATCACCTTTATCTCAGAGGTCGTAACTCTCTTATCTTACATGCTCCCAGTCTCCCATTAATGGATGAGACTTTTCTTTTTACCTCCATCTCTGCTAATTCTTGGTTTGGTGCTGCTGTCGTTTACGTGCTTTCCTTTTTTTTTTTTTTTTCCCTTAGTTCTTCCAGCTGCTTCCGACCATAAGTGAAAAGCATTGAATCAAATAGAAGGCAAAAATATGCTTGTGATCCTTATTAAACTCTCGCGCAAAATTTATCCTGATACTTAAATTTTCAAGTATTACTGAAAGATGAATGGAAACACAGGCAGCGACAAAAAGCACATTGATTGATACAAAAGGCTATCAAAGTCTCTGAAAACTTACATTCTAAACTATGACAACGAAAAAAAGAAGGATCATCGTAGAATCAAGGAGAGAGAGAGAGCTTTAATCGCCCGATTCTTTAACACCATTGGTAACCAGAGCCTTTTCTGTTTTGATCTAAAGGCTACATGAGGTAGCTATCCCCTTACGACCACTGCCTCACTAAGAGACGATAACCCATATGGATAAATCCGTATGGATGCATAACCTAATACTCAGTACCAGATCAGTCAACAATCTCTCATTCATCTATATAGGAATAATGCTCATAGCCTTATTTCACTTCTCTCATTATGCAGTGCAGTGGCATGTGCGATTCGATGAAATTAACATATAGTGGAAATACTGCATTAAGTTAATATATATTCAAGCTCGTCTATGTCCTACAAAATCCTATTACACTTAATAAAGTCTCTCAACCCCTCAAGAGACTCAATTCTGAGCAGTACTTGAGATCATCATATCAAATAGTTGCGTCCATAATCATATAAAACTTATGCATATAATCGTTAAGGCTATAAATCATAAACTTAAGGTGCGTTCGTAAATAATCTTCCTTGAACACTCATATCCATCCATTTGTCCGATCGACTTCCTGATATTGTCTCATGTGGCCATATTATTTATGATCCTAGATAATAAAACTAAGAAAGTTATCCTGAACTCCAATTTCATAATATAGATCCAAGTCCAAGGACATTGCACAGTTGCAAGGCTCATATGGTAACAGAGAGTAAATCTATCACATCATTTCTTGCTAGATTGATTTTAACACATGCAACATAATGCATACTACGGTGAAGCTTCCACTCAATGGGCCAGATTAAACTCAAACACTGTATGAATCAAAGTCCAGACATCACAAAAATGTTCAACCCGAGCACATACACATATGCTTTCATTTGGCTATTTCAAGCTTGATGCACATTTATGGACACAATGATATATATACATATATATATATATATATTGTATCCGACTCCTTTCAATCTCATCTCAGTCCTCACTAAGGCAACTTTCTTGCAATTTATACAATTCAATAGTATGAAATCATTTTATAACCCATGCATCCTGTAACTCATGCAGTATTCTATACAATTTATGCATTTTGCAACTTATACAATCTGTAACCTATGCTGTATTTCATGCAACCCATTCATTTTTCATGCTCTATACAATATATGCATTTTTTCACAATATTGCTATTTAAGTATATTATGTTCAATCTAGTTTTGTCCTGCTCACCACAAATGTGCTAGAACGATCACCCATATGAGTGGGCTGATTTAAGCATGTGACATCTATACACATGTGTGCCTTACACTATTATATTTATAAAATGCATTATAAAATAATGAAAACAAACATTTCATTTTAATAATGCCCACAGTATATGGTCTCTATCTACTAAACACTATATAGATCCAAACTCCTCACATGACCCTAGAGCACATCCCGGTTTGTTAAACTTTATACAGACTTAAACTCCTTATATGAGCTTGGAACACATCTCTAGCAATGGGCTTAGTCAATGGATCAGCCACCATCTGGCTAATAGGGACATGCATAAGGGTAACTTCTCCTTACTTGATCATGTCCCAAATGAAGTGATATCTAATATTAATATGCTTAGTTCTACCATGATATTTAGGATCCTTGGCATATTATAATGCTACCATGCTATCAGAACATATTTGAATAGTCTCATAAGCACTGGCTAATATCTTGAGTCGTCTTAAGAACCTTCTTGCCACATGGCCTTCTAGACAGCAACCGAATAAGTAATATATTCGGCTTCCATCGTGGACAAGGTAATGTAACTCTGCTCCTTGATGTACCAAGAGATAACTTTACCTCTAAGGATAAATATATATCCTAATGTGGACCTACGCTCGTTTCTATCACCAGCCTAGTCAAAGTCACAAAAACCCTTTAATCTTAAGTCCCCTTCCTGATAACATAGGACAACATTAGTACTACCACATAGGTAACGGAAGATCCTCTTTATAGCTTTTTAATAAGCAGATCCTGGATTGATTTAGTATCGATTAACTAGGCCAACTATAAAGCTAATATCATGACGAGTATACAATATAGCATACATCAAGCTTCACACTGCACTAGCATAAGGAATCCTGCTTATTCTCTCTCTCCTCATCTGACTTAGGGCACTGTTCGATGCTCAAAGTACATACCTTCTTTATTGGGATATCAATGGGCTTTAAATAGTGCATCTAGAATCATTCCAAGATTTTCTCAATATAAGTTTTTTGAGACAAACAAAGAAATCTCTTAGCACGATTCCTTATGATCCTCATTCCGAGTGCATAATTCACCTCACCGATATCTTTCATCTCAAAGATAGAGAATAGTCACTCTTTAGTCGCATAGATCAACCCCATATTACTCTCAATTATTAGGATATTATCCACATAAAGCGTTAAAGTCAGAATTCCAACTTCTAATTTCTTAATGTACACATAGTAGTCCTCCTTAATTATGTCCAAACCAACCAATGTGATGACTTTATGAAATCTAAAATACTATTGCCTATACGACTGCTTGAGACCATATATGATCTTTTAAGGTGGCACACTTTGCCCTCTTTTCTTTTGGCCTCAAAGCCAACAAGCTAATCCATATAAATCTCTTTATCTAAACCTCCATTAAGAAATGTTGTCTTGACATTCATCCGATACAACTCCAAATCTCAATAGGCTATTATAGGTAGGATTTGGTAAATAGAGGTAAATTTCACTATATGAGAAAATGTCTCTTCATAATCTATACCCTCCATTTGAGTATAGCTCTTCACCACAAATTAGGCCTTGTATTTGTCAATTGACCTATCTACCTTGCACTTTATCTTTAGGACCCACTTACTTCTTACCGATTTACACCCAGGCAAAAGATCAACCAAATCCCACATGGTTCTTGGCCATTGACTCTGTTGACCTCACATTGATTTTGATGATCACAAAACAATTAAGTTACTAATGGATTCATAATGTAATGTAGGCATACATTAGTCACCAAGATGAACAAGATGGAATCTAAGCTCCTAAGAAGGACTGTGGTTTAAGAAAGAAAGTTTTGAAGAAAAACAAGATCAAAGAAGGATGTTTTAAGCTTCAATTAATTGAAATCCAGATGTTTGAAAGGATATTTAATGAAAAAAGATCAAGACATGAGAGCTAGCACACTTAATTTCATCAAAACAATAAGTCTTTTTGGCCTTGGATTGAGTTTCTAAGTTTTGAAGAAGAACAAGACCAAAGAAGGATGTTTCAAGCTTCAATTGATTGAAATCCAAATGTTTGGGAGGATATTTAATAAAGAAAGATCAAGACATAAGAATTAGCACACTTAATTTTATCAAAACAATAAGTCTTCTTGGCTTTGAATTGAGTCTCTAAGTTTTAAAGCCATTAGCCAACTCTCATGCTAGCTACTGATGCATAAAATTGAGAAAATAGAGAGTTTGAAGCCATTAGCCGACTCTCATGCCAGCTACTGATGCACAAAATTGAGAAAACAGAGAGTTTGAAGCCATTAGTTGACTCTCATACCAGCTACTGATGTACAAAATTAAGAAAACAGAAGTCTGTAGGCAATTAGCTGACTCCCATGTCTGCTAACGAGCTGATTTTGAGGTACAAAAAATTTTACAGAAGCCTGGAATCCATTAGTCAGCATGGTAGCCGACTACTGCGTGTTATACAGAGAATTTTCTAAAAGTAGCCGATATGGTAGCTTACTAACTGCTGGGACTAAGCACCGTAACGGCTAGTTCTAACACTTCCAAACAATCATAAACGGCTAGTTTAACATTTTAATTCCTCAATGAACTATAAATACAAGATAAAAGGATGGATTAGCAGGAGTTTTTGTGAGTTTTTGAAGGATTTTAAGTGGAAAAAAGAATAAATATTCAAGAGAAAATTTAGCCTTCTTTTGTTTCAAGAGCTGTTGTGTATCCAAGCATTGAAAGCCATTAAAGCTTATTCAAGGCTCTATCCAACAACTCCAGAAGCTTCTTCATGTGCTCAAAGCTTCAGCATTTAAGAAGAAGAAGCTCATTTAAAGAAGAGATCTTTAAAATTTGTAAAGTGTCGTTATTGTCTCATTTGCTCATATAAGAGCTGTTTATTCTGCTATTTTGTTTCCTTGTATACTTGTTTGAGTTTTAACTTGGTTAACACTTATGTTAGGTGTGCCAAACCCGAAACTGGTAATTTGTAAGGCTCCCTTGTACCTGGTAAATAAGAAGCTAGCTGGGTTAGCTAGGGTTGTAATCATTTGGAAAACAATTAGTGAAGAAAATTTCCAAAGGGTTCTTGGGGAGTGGACGTAGGTGCAAGAATTGGCACCGAATCACTATAAATCCTTGTGTTTATGTGTAATTCTTCTTTTGTGGTTAATTATTCTCGTATTCACCATACATCTCTCTACACTTACATAGATTTGGTTGTTTTTAAATATAGCACATTCTTACTAAAATTTTTTAAAGAACCCAATTCATCCCCCTCTTGGGTTGCTTAGCTGGGCAACAGATTATCTCATCCTTTATAGCAGCTAGCTATTCACAATGAGTAGGTGAAGTGAGCACTTCAGCAACAAAAGTTGGCTCATCTGGATTCAATAGAGTATAGAGAAACACATTCCTCTCAACCTCAAAATATCAACATGGAACAATTCCATATTTGCTTCTTCGTAACTATAGATCTGGACCTTGAGGACTACTCTCTAGTGGTGCACTACCTCCTATAGGTATGCTCCCACTTGGCTCAGCTTGTATGCTCTAATTAGCTAGTGCATCACTCCATTAGGTATCATACTCCCACTATCTATGACAATCCCTGGAATAGGCCATAATGCCCCTACCTTGCTAGAGATATCAGGATAGTTCTCCTATAACTCATATAGCACCAAATCCTTTCTAACTTCACCAATGCTCAAAAATTCATTCTTTATGAATTCCATATCCCTGGACTCCATCTCAGTCAGTCCTCCATCACGATATTCATGATACATCATATAACCCTTAGAACTCTTAGGGTACCTAATGAATATCTTTTTGTTAGCCTTAGGGCCTAGCTTTCTCGACCTATGCAGTCTTATCACCTGCCTTACCCCTCTTTTTACTCTTAGGCCTCGAAAGTCCAGCATGGGCCACTAAACCGAGGGGCGAGAAGTCTCAATATGCTTGGCCTCTAACTCAAGATAACGAAATATATCCTCAAAAGTCTTGATGTTTGCACTATGAATCATCAAGAGCTTCATTTGACTCTACTAAGGGTCTGGCAGTGAATAAATCACTGTGAAGACCTGCTGCTCATTGGTAAAGTCAACTGCAACATTCCTTAAATCCCTAATTATGTTCCCTATCATGCAAAGGTAGTCGAATATCGAATGATTGGAATCCTTGATATACTACATAAACCTCCAATTCAAAGCATGTAACCTCAACGCTGAGGTCTGTCTATACCTAATCTTGAGTTGATTCCACATAGATTACGTTGTTAGAAAACTCTTAAATCTTTGATCAAATCATTATGCATACTGCTTAGCATGGTAAAGTACACATAATGATCCTTCTTCACCCAATTTTCAAAGACTTCTTGGTTGTGGTGGTGCTGTACTAAAGTGCCAGCTCTAGCAGTGTCATACCGAATGCCAAGGTCTCTAAGAATTCTAACTCATTAAACAAATATTGAATCTTTCTATGCTATATATTATAATTCTGCCTATCTAACTTCTCACATCTATTAAGGTTAGCTACTATAGATCTGAAGGTCATCACTGCATTTAGTCAAACAAAATTTGGACATTAGGCACATAACTTGAAGTATTTCAATATCAAAAAAAATAATCAGATTTTAAATATTCTTACTTATAAATGGGGTTAAAAATTTGGCTAAGCTCATAATCATTACCCATTTAATAAGATAGAACATGTAATTTAATAATTTTTCAGAGAACTCATATCTAATGTCCATAAAACCAACACAAGTTGGAATGAATCCGTATAACCAACACAAGCTGGAACTAATTTATATGCTACACCAAACATAAATTTTATACTAATAAAATACATAAAAATTTGGCATATACATTACATATACACTAAACATAAACAAACATGCCTGTGAAAAAATATAGAATAAATGACATAAATACCCTTTATGCATTAAGCATAAACAATTATGTTAATAGAAATGATATGTAGAACCTGGCAGAAACTATATCTACACACTGAGCATAAATAATTATGCTGATAAAAAATTTCTTATAGAAGTAAAAACATAGAGTGTGGCATTAATGCTATTTATGCATTGAGCATAAACCATCATGTCACATCTAAAAAAATTTTAATAAATTTTTTATAATTTTCTATGAATTTTTCTATTTTTTAGCAATTTTTTATGATTTTTCTATAATTTTTATTTTTTTAATTTTTAAATAATTTTTAAAAATTAAAAAATTTAAAAAATAAAATTCCATGTTCCATGCCAGGTTAGTATGGACACGCCGATATGCCACGTCATCATGCCACATGGATTATAACATAAACAATTATGTCAACATTGTCAATCCGCATGGCGCCATATAGGTGACACATCAAAGCAATACATAAACATGGCTCGAGATAGTGCCACATCATCAACCCCACTACGACGTAGGTGGGGCTCAGGACACGTGGCAAGCCATGACAGCATCCTCTCTTTTTTATGTTTGGAAAATTGTGGAAACAAATGCCCTTAAAACTCTTTGAATTTACGAATGAATTCCATCCGTAAATTCTGAAGAGTGCGCCACTAGATGTGCGGTGGCCGCCGGAGCCTTTTCTAGCCTCCCGTGGACAGAGGAGAGGCTCAGCAGCCATCGAAGGCGGTGCCAGCCATCGTTTGGGATTCGATGGCCCCCTTTCCTCCATCAAAGAGGAAGGGGTGGTGCTGTGGCTCTCTCGGCCACATCATGGAGTAAGCCTTCAGTCGCGCCCTGCTTCGCTGCCTCCTTCGATGGCTTTCGGCAAGCATCGTACTGAGAGAAAGCAAAGGAAGAGCCGTAACTCTGATACCAATTGAAAGGTGAATAGGAAGAGGGGATTAACCTCTGTTCAATTGTAGAAGTGGCGAGGAGCTCCTTAGCCGATGCAGGAGGCTACCAAAGTCTCCAAAAGTTCACACCCTGAGCCATGGTGCCGGAGAAGGAAGGGTCGCTAGAGAATCAAGAAGAAGAGAGACAGAGAGAGAGCAACATTCGTCTTATTGCATCACTAAACAAAGCCTTCCCTGTTTTTCTTGGTAAATAGAGCCTTATCTATTTTTCTCTAGAGGCCACATGAGGCGATCGTCGCCTCACGACCACTGCTTCAAAGATAGGTGATGACCCACGTAGACGCATGACCTGGCATTCAGTACTAAGTCAGCCAATAATTATGATTTAATCTATCATATTTTACGAACGTTGCATTCATGACATTTTATTATATAAAATAATTAAAATTAATAGAATAATCAATGCATAAACCTAATGTGAACATGTAGATTGATTGATAAGATGATACAACAATTATTCTATCAATTTTAACATATCTATATAATCGAATGTCATAATACAATATTTTTACAATAGAAGAGATTAAATTATAACAATTAATATTTTGAGAAACAAAATGAATGTTAAGCAAAAATTTGAAGACCAAAAACATATTTTTATCTCAATAGAGTTAAATGGAATGAATGGATTGCAATTTTTAAAACATTGTTTTGCCTTTCTAAATAAGTGATTTAACTCATGTATTCAAATGAATATTTTTTTGGCTAAAAAATAATATTTAGATTACATTATCCTTTATTTTTTTCCAAACAAAAGCCATCCAAAATTTATTCATTTATGATACCTCTTGAGCTATTATGCTCTAAATTAAACCATCCAAAGCCATTATAATGTTAGAAAGATATTTAAAAAATTTTTAATGCTAAGGATAAAATTTTTATTTTTTATTTTATGTCATATTCTTGTGACAACTAACAAAATATGTTTGTTTGCATCAGTAATTAAAATAACTCTAACTAAAGGTTTGAGAAATCTCTCTCTCACACATGTGCGTAGAGAGGATGTTGAATTTGAATACATTTATATATAATCAAGCCAAAATACGGTCACTATTCTTACCATTAGATTTGCATGAATTTCAAAGTCAAAAGACCATCTCTTAACCATTGTTATCTACTGAAAAAAAAAAAAAAAAACAAAATAAATAGAAATAAATAAACAATAAATACAAATATTTTGAAAATAAACACTAACTATTTAAAGAATGATAATAAATGCTTGTCTCATAAAATAAATAGTAACATGTCCATGCGTGCAACCTTCATGTGCCTCATTCTTCAGGGAGTGTAACATACTAGATTCTTTTTTTCAATAGTTTCTATTTATTTATGTAATATTTCTATTTAACATCTATAATAAGTATTTATCAATTTCAACTAATTATTTATTTTGAATATATTAGCGCTTATTTCATGAGATAAATGATTATTGTTGCCTCTAAAAAAGTTAATATTTACTTCCATTACATTTATATTTATTTTTTATTTATATTTATTTAATTAAATTTTTTAAATAATTAATAATAATTAATAAATAATTTTTTGATTTTAAAAATTATGTAGATATTATAGAAATATTAATTGAATTTATGTTTGAGTGCGTGCATGTATGGCTAAAGTCTATCCCTTCTCTTTCTCTCTCACTCAGTGGTTCTAATTATAATAATAAACTATAATACATTTAATTTAAAGTTGAGATGGTCCATTCTCAACTACTTAAACCAGTTTTACCTCAATCTTACTCCCTCAAGCAAAGTAAAGCTTGTCCCATAATGAGGTTGAGTTGCGTTGAGGATGCACTTCAGTCATGTCAACCACTCGATGGATGATTGAAACAAAAATGAATGCTTAGATCTTAGCAAGTAGCATTTTTTCTGACAAACCTAAGAATAGACCTCCAGTCCATGCATGGAATGAGGTAGTACGGTCGAATACCCGAGCAAGCATAGTTTCAATGGGTGAAGAAAGGTGCCGGTATCCACAATGGATTAAATTCATGGCCACTGCATTCTTATTTTAAGGGGAAAAAAAAAGTATATTTAATATCCATGAAACATAATAAAATTAGAACATCTCCATGGACGTCAGCTATTTAATGGCTTAGAAGACCAGGCCGATGAAGTACATGAATGTGGGTCATTTGACGTTTCCTGCCTTCTTAATATCATCACTAATAAGGGAAGAAGAGTACAAAATGTACAAGATGAATCAAAGTCGATGGTAGAATCGGGAGAAAATGGAACACCAGCTGCTGCTAGATGTAACTTCAATGCAGTATAACTTCAAACATCAATCCGTGAGGCCTTTTCCCCTTTCCTTCCTTGTTTTCTTCTCTGGTACGGCGATTTTCACATTTTGATATCCAGTCGGCCATGTTCACATGCCTGAGTACACGTGGACCATGGAAGGTCAGTCATGGGGTTCTCTGTGCCACTCTGTGGGCCAACCAAATCTCTTTGTTTTCTGTGGGCGAAAATATTCTTTGATCTTCAAACTTTCACTCACCTTTTCTGTAGGCGAAAATATACTTTGGCCTTCAAACTTTCACTCACATTCAAATTTTCAGTTATTATAAATTAATTTTTTTTAAAATTTTAAAAATATTTTATTTATTTTATTTATATTTTTTTATTCTGTAAATTAGTTCATATATTCTTATGTTAACTTTTTCATCATTTTTAACTGACATAATATAAAAAAATATTAAAAATATGTTATTTTAAAAATATAAAAAATTAAACTGTAAAAATTAAAAGTTTAAGAATCCAAATGAATTATGAGTAAAAGTTTGAGGATCAAAAGTATATTTTAGCTAGCCTTGTCTTTATGCCTTTGATTACAAAATGCATGCACTGATCACCTGCTGTTACATCAGTCTTCGAAAAAAATACACATCTATGAACATGTGATTAGTTCAATGAATACACCTACACTTCTAATTGCTGGTGCACTTCATCTCATTTATGTCCCTTAGAAAATATATATATATATATATATTTATATATATAACTAAAGTTATGTAATAATAGAATAATTCAGGATCTTATGGATCACTCATTGTTACCTTTGGTTCCATTAAAAAGAGAAGAAATCACTAAGCATAATTAATGAAAAACACCTTTCAAGATCCGAACATGAGTTCTCCTCCCAAGTAATCGCATGCAACTATTAAACCATATCCCGGTATGGAGATTAGTGACCAAGTTAATCATCCAGACCAAAAAAGTTGATGATAATAGTGAAGCCTACCGATTTGTTTTCCAATAGGAGTTCATCAAAAGAGGCCTGAGAACGAACCTGCCATACAGAGGAGGCCCATGACCCATTGGGCTCGGGGGGCTAAGGGAAAGAGGAATGCAGGTAGATGGCATGGGAATGGGCTTTACATAAAAAATTATTAACTTTTCTTGAATTGAAATGCAGCTTCTTTTTTAATATAATGGATCCTTCAGTAGGTGGCTTCCATTGCACAACACTAAAAAATAGCTCCTGTTCTTAGGAGAGTGCAGTTAGTGCGAAGCGGCCTTCCATACAGCGAAAGAACAGGCAGTCCACCTACTGTCAGCTCTGGTTAATACAGCGCGGCAAAATTTATTTCATAGTTGCTATCTTTTGGCAGCCATCAGAAAGATTTATAATAAAATTTAGTGACTCGCAAAAAAGTAATCCTGCAGTGTGTGATCTTAAAGCAACAAATGCACGAAAAACTACAGCAAGTAATTGCAAGTGCTTCCTGGCTTTTATTGAGATTGAGCCTAGTGAATAAGATAGGTCGCAAAAACTTAACCGAGCTCTTTCTGATGGTGGAGTTTGGGAAATGGTTCAGCTATGCTTCCTTAATAGTCTTCAAAACATTGCAGCCTAAGCTGAAGCTAAATGGTGGAGAGTTCCAACTGGAATTTTTGGCAAAGAAGTATGGCATTAGGAAAACAAAACAAAATGGTTCTTTACCTCAAACGCGTCTTCTCATTTATTGAAACAAGACCAACAGCTTAACAAAAGAAAAAAGAAAAAAAAAACCAAGGAGACCAGGGGAAAAAGAGAGAAGAGGATGGAGAGCTCAAAAATATTGACAGCAATTTGACAGTGTTCCATGAACAAAACTTTGATCACTTTCCTCCTCTTGAAAAAGTGTTCACCTTCGCAATTCAACCGTCTGCAAACAAAAAGTCATATATAAAGAAAAGGAGAATGAATGTTAAAGCAATGAATCACAAGTGCATTGGATGTTCAGACTAGGTGGAGAGCATCAAACCATTGTGGTACTGAGAACTGGCAATCGACAGCTTGGTGTTCGAATATGAGGCTTGTTTCGACGGGTCTTCCTCCAAACTCATCCATGATCCCTTGCTTCTCTGTGGCCGCTCATTAAAGAAGCAGTTGAAAGGTCTTGGCTTCTGGGTGTTCTTCTCCAACTCCACAGCTTTGTCCTCCTCGGAAGCCAGAGCAGTTGCGAAGTGGGAATTAGTAATCAGATTATGATCAGAGCTCTGATGAGGCTCACCCATGGAGCTCGAGCCCAATGCTCCGAACCTCCCCTCCCCTTCAGCACCAGAGGCTTTGGAGAAGAAATTATATTCATTTACATCCTCTTTGAGTCCATGAAACTCCCTGCTTTTCAAGTATTTTGGTCAGTTTCACACACACACACACACACAGAGGGAGAGAGAGAGAGAGAGAGAGAGAGAGAGAGATCCCGGAGGCATACCTGCTACTGTTATCAACAGAGGAGAGGGACACAGTGTCTAGATGAGAATAGGGAATGTTATTCTCTGCTGAGAAGGCGATACTAGAAGATCCTGAAGAGGACGAGCAGGGGAAAAGAGCATGGTGGGCCTCAGGTGGAGACAAGGAAAGAAGAGGGGAATATGGAGAGGAAAGTTGGGAAGATGTTGGGTTGGAGGCTAGAGACAATTCCACGAGCTTTCTTGAACTTCTCTTGCCCCTGTGCATGTGCCTCTCGCAATACTTGGAGTCTGGGTAGGCCTCTTTGGAGCACCTCCACTTCTTCCCGTCAGTTCTCCTGCACCTCCCTGGCTCTGGGTCCTCTACCTTCCTCCCACAACCCATCTGGAAGCACCCCCACCCAACTGCCACTAAAAGATTCAGATCAGAATCTTTTTGACCAAAGAAATCAATAAAGAAAAAGAGAATTGAACATAAAAGGATCCGACTTGAAGCTGAGAGCAGAGCAGCTTACTTGGAGGATGAGAAAAACCCAGTGTTGGGAGATCGAACAAAAGACTTCTCCTGATGGGAAGGATGAGATCATTTGGTATGGGGATGCCTGAGACCAAGTATTTGAAGATGAGGGCCTGGTGCTCCAGCTCTTGCCATTGGGACTCTGTGAAGGGATATCTGCTTCTACTTCCACTCCCACCCATCATCATCATCATCACCTCACAACTTAATTGGTTTGGTTTAGCCAGCCTCACAAGTGCAGCACTTAAAGCCAGCCAGGGCTCCAAGGAGGAGAAGAGGAGAAAGAACAAAAAGAGCTAATGGAGACAGGCAGAAGCAAAAGCATCATGTAACTGCCCTTCAAGTCTTTGTCTTTTATGATGCCTATAGAAAAATACGGTTGTTTTGTTTCATAGGAAGTGTCATTCAGTCAAGGGGCAGAGAGGAGGGGAGTGCAGAATCTTCTGCGAATGGTTGCATGGATGGTCCCAGGGGCTGTTAAACCGAGAGAGAGAGAGAGAGAGGATGGGTGGGCCTTGCGTTAGTAGTTTAAGTTCATTAGTCACAAGATAAAGCCTTTTGCTTTGTTTAAAAAAACTAATGATGTCAGAGTGGTGCAGCTGATGCTGCTGCCGCCTGGGGCCGGTGGTCTGTTCTTATTATCATGACAGAGAGCAAAGGCAGGAGCAGGTGGAGCAGGTGCAAGAGGCTCAGCACTCCTTCGCTTCCGAAGTGGACCAGCTGCTGTTCCCTGCTGCCCTTTGTGTCTGTTGTCTCTGACGCCCTGCCACCTTTGCAGAAACCCACAAGTAAAGGGACTGCTTCGAGGCTCGAAAGAACCAGAACAGGGATAAAATAAATGTGAAAGAATGTGAAGAGAGAGAGAGAGAGAGAGAGAGAGAGAGAGAGAGAGAGAGAGAAAGGGGCTGAAGGGGAGAAGCCTTCGAGTACACTGTGCTCTCGCTGTTGCTTCTCACTTTCTGCTGCTTTTTTCAAATTTCACCGTTCCTTTCTTCACCTGAAACCAGTTTTCTTCTTTGGTTTTTTCTTGAATTTTGGACTCATGGGCTATGTCCTTCCATCTGAGATAGAGAGGAACCAAAAATAAAATCACGTTCTAAGGTGCCCGGACGGTGCACATCAAAGCTGGAGTAACTCGCTACGAGACGAGGGGAACCAGCTGATTTTTTTGACTTTTTATCAATAGAAAGCTATTGTTGCCTGATATCCTGCTGGAAAGCATGTGGCAACTTAAAGGTTGGGCAAAAATATGCTTTGGGTCCTCAAACTTTCGCTCCAAATTCGTTTTGGTCCTCGGTTGTTATGGTTTAATTTTTTTATATTCTAAAAATATTATATTTTTAATATTAATAAAATATTAAAAATATTTATTAAATTATTTAATGTGCCATTCTATCAATTAATTTATATTCTGATTCTTAAACTTTTTATTACCATAATTTAGTCTTTAAATAATGTTGCATTTCGTTATATAAGACTAATTAAGATTAACAAAATAGCTTACGTATTATCTCGGCATGAACATATAGTTTAATTGATAAGATGACATATTATCTATTTTATTAATTTTAATTATTTCTATATAATATAACGTTAGAAATGTAATAATTTTAAAATATAAAAAATTAAAGTATATATAACAACTAAAAGTTTGAGAGCTAAACTATATTGGCTAAAATGAGATTTTAATTTAGAACCGTAATTCAATATAACCATTTCTTATTAAAAACCAATCCTTAAACAACTTAAATAAGTCTGTATTAGAGACTTGGATTAACTTGGATTTAAATGCATGACCTGTTTTATACATAACTTAGATTTGAATCATTATCCCAGACCAAATTGAAACTAATCTAAGCTAATCCAAAAGCAACGAAAAACATATTCTCTAACTTTCCTTCAATTTAATAGTTTTATTCATTTTTAATGTCTGTGCCTTATATAGAGTCCTAGGCCTTGTCTAAACTTATGGCTATGCTAATGAAAAGTTTTATAGGACTCTTCAGTGACATTTCAATTCAAGACATTTTCTTTATGATTTCATCTATCATGCTTCTTTAATATTTCTTTAAAAACTGAGACTCAATCCTACTTGTTTAAAGCTGTTGTTCAAGGTCTTCAACCCTTGCTCAATGCCCAACTTATCACCGTCCAAAGCCTTCAATCTCTACTCAATTTACGATACTGCCCACATACAGTGGAAGTACGATAGAAAATATGTTTCTTTATTTCTTATACCCATCTTTTCATCTCTCCAAGCAACTCCTCATCTTTTCAAACAAATCTTCACAGCTCTTTATCTTCTATGTAATCTTTCATCTTTCACTGCATGCATACAGCTTTTCATCTTTTCTTCTAAATTATTTTAGTATGCTACATATTCTCTTACAAAATATTTGCATACATGAACATGATGATAACATAAATATTCTTTTTTTTTAATAACAATTAAGGGGTTAAACCCTTATAAAACAACTCCTCTGGCATCAGCATCGGTTACAGCTAACTGAGCAAGTTGAGGGTGAAACTTCATAGACAAAAAAAGATTTTTCCATTGAGTAGCAACCTAATTGGACAGATAATTAGTAACCTAATTTACTTTTTGATAGATACGTGAGCATACATAACCCAGAATAGAAGATAGGAGGCGATGTGTGCCTTTCAGATGTGGATGAACAGAGTCTAAGTGACCCCTTGAGCCAAGAGGCAACTGTAGATGAGTCCCTTTGCAAGATTATATTGCATTTTTGAAACCTTTTAAAAATTATTCGCAATCTGATCTAAGCACCCATTAATTCTACATAAAGAATAGATCTGTTTCGAAGAGGGATAGCAATAGTAAGCAAAATCTTTCCAAAATGACCACGAATCATTGCTCTAGCTCTAGAGAACTCAGGATGTACTGATCTATCAAAACTTACTTTTAAGGAACCAGGTTGAAGGGGCAACCAAGAGATAAGTTTTGGAAGGGTTACTGTAGTTTGCAATTAAGGGCCATCCTAGTTGCCTAGACCTTTGATAAATCTTGAGGAAGTGAAAGAAAAGAATTCCTCTACTTGATTTAAACTCTTACTACCTATCTAGGCCTAAATTGCTTGTCTCCAAAATAGACATCGTTTCATAGCTTCCATATCTACCACAGAGAATAGGAACAAATAGTCCAAGCCTCACTCATATCATCTCTTCCAAGATTATTACTCAAGAATTCCTAAGCTTGTCCTGCTGAATGAAAATTGGAAATAGAAGATTGATTAAGGTACGCCCACACTAACTTGAAGGAAGAAAGGTGATCTATATATTCATCACATGCATCACATATCTTATATACTATTTGATAAGATGTAACTCTCTAGGATAGAAAATAAGAAGTAGAGAGGCCTCCATAACAAAGTCTGTAAATAAAGAACAACACATTCTTTTGAGCTTTAATTTTTCAAATAAATCTTACTATTGATAATGAATTAGTACCATCCATCATTCCCAAGACATCATAAATTTCCTTCAAAGGTATTTGTGACTTATAGATAAAGCTCTAACATAAAACATCTTTGAAAGGATTGTCTACTTCTGTTGTATTTAAAACTTCCTATGCAATAGAGATTAGAAAAGTTGTTCAATATCAATTTATCATAGACAGTCCAAAATGGCATTGTTCCTTTCACCATTTTCTAATATTAATTTATCAACAGTAGACAACAAATAGAAGGAATCAACATCGAAAGTAAGAAGCCTTTTGCAGTTGAGAAGCATAAAAAACCATGGATATATGTTAATTTCTTTTTTTTAAAGAAAAAAAAATACATATAATGAAAAATTATGCTTGAATATTTTTATAATAACTAAATTGTGTAGCACATTGTTACGCTCTGAATCCACCTCAAGCATGACAGGTATCAATGAAAATAGACTTTTCATCGCTAATAAACCATGCCATGTGCTGAAATAAAATTTCTGAGAAAGTATTGATCTTTCTCCACATAACAAATGCATTTCATGGTGGTTTCTATATAGGTACTCCCGTCATGCTAAAATTTATATTTTGCATGGAACACCTGAGTGCAAAGGCTTTCAAGATTCAATAATAATCCAGTGGCACTCCTTCCAAACAATGCTTTGCTCCATTGATCAATAAATAGAATTGTAATACCCACACCAGAGAGAGAAAAAAAACAAAAGGCCGCACGCATGCAAGTGCGCGCCTGCGTGTAGGCGCGGCATGCGCACACGCAAGCGCGGACGCCTGCATGCAGGCGCGGCCTGCGCGCAGGCTGGCGCGCAACGCTACGCGCACACCTGCCCCTGCATGCCAAGCAGAGGACCTTCACCCCGTTAAATCTCCTTCGGCCGTCCTCCTCACCGTCGTCCTCCCGCAGGTGAGCTCTGTTCCCTTCGCTGGAGAGAGAGAGAGAGAGAGAGAGAGAGAGAGAGATCTAGGAGAGAGAGGGTCTCTCTCTGTTTGGTGTGGCAGCAGGCCACCACACTTCTACCGATGGGAGGCTCCGGCAGGGGAAGGGTGGTGGCCATCCGCTCGAAAGGTCGCCGGAGCTGACGACACTCAAGCGGCCTAGTGGGGGAGCTGTGATGGGCTTCTCGTGCGCACAGCTCCGACGGCAGCCGGATGGCTGGAGCTTTGCCGGACCGCCGAGTCCGATCGTGGCCGGTGTCGGCTAGTATCCAATGGCGATCGATCGACCGAAGGAGGGCCGGCCATGCCACCCAGCAGCCAGCCATGGGGCTGGCTGCCATAAGAAAGAAACAGAAAGAGGGAAGGGAAGAAGAGAAAAAGAAAGAGAAGGAGGAGGTGGTCGCCGGGGGTTGTTGGCACTGCGGCGACCGGCCAGTCGACCGAGGAAGGGTCGGTGAGGCCCGGGTGGAGGACAAGCATGGGTTCGAGCGAACCTGGAAGCAGGGGAAGAAAGAGAGGAAGAAGAGAAAGAGAAGAGAGGGAGGAGGTGATCGCCGGTGATGGCCGACGTTTGGGCGTCCGCGGCGGCCAGCTAGTCGGCCAGCGACGGTGCCGACAGTGGCCCAGGCAAGGGCACGGGTTCGAGTGAACCCGGAAGCAGGGTGAAGAGAGAGAGAGAAAGAAGAAGAATGGTTTGAGTTTGGACCTTGGTTCAGCCCATTGAGCCCGGTTGGGCCTAATTTTTGGAGCCTAAATTGGTTTTGGCTCAACATGTTGGGGTATAGGTTTAGATATGAAATAATCCTAGCTTGTCGAAGAATTTTTGTTTCCCTATTTGAGCTATATGGAGATAATTAAGCCCCAAATTGAGTCTAACACTAGACTTGGTAGAGTGATAGGATTTATTTTGGCACCATGATTTTAGAAAGGCTAAACTACAGTATTAACCCTCGAACTTAGGGAGCTATATCACTTTGATTGCTGAACTTCAAAAAGTTATACAAGTGATCCTGAATTTTCATTCTTATTTCACTTTGATCCCTATTGTTAAATAGAAAAGATGTTGTTTGATTTTGTCCTACGTGGCAGCACACGTGGCATCCAGATAGCAAACCCAAATTTAAAACCCATGATCAACCTGTTAACCCGTTAACCCAATATCCAATAATCCTAAAAAAAAAAAAAACCTCCCCCCCACCTCTAGCCTCCCGCCACGGCCCCCTCCGTCCACCCTCTCCTCCCTTGGACCGCGGCCTCCTCCCTCCCCTCCTCCTCCATCCCTCACCCGCGGCCTCCTTCGTCCCCCCTCCCGCCTCTTGCTGCGGCCCCCATCGTCCACCTTCCCCCTTTGCTGCGGCCCCCATCGTCCACCTTCCCCCTTTGCAGCCTCCTTTGTCCCTCACCCACGGCCTTCTCTGTCCCCCCCAACTTCCTCCGCATGAGGAAGGAGGCCGCGGGAGATCGGAGGGGAGCGGAGGGTGGATAGAGGGGGCCGCGGCGGGAGGCGGAAGCTGAGAGGGGAAGGAAGTTGGAATTTTTTTAAGATTATTGGATATTGGGTTAACAGGTTGATTATGGGTTTTAAATTTTATTTTGTTATCTAGATGCTACGTGTGCTGCTACGTAGGACAAAATCAAATGGCGTCTCTCTTTTTAATGGTAGGGATCAAAGTGAAACAAAAACGAAAGTTTAGGATCACTTTTACAACTTTTTAAATTTTAGGGAATAAAGTGACATAACTTCCTAAGTTTGAGGGTCAATACTGTAGCTTAGCTTTTTAGAAATTAAAAATTTCAAATATTACGTTGTAGACACCAAGAGCTTAAATAGTTGATTTGCACTTATGGATTAGCGACAAGAGGTAAGTAAGCCATTTATCATTATGATTTCAGTAAATTATTAAAGTAAGACATTTCTGAATAAAATGTTATATATATTTGAATACTACTTTCTATTTGTGATTATCTTGTAAAATGAATTCTATTGCTTTAAAATAAGCATTTAAATATTTGATATCATTATTATTTGGATTTCAACTAAATTCTGCAAATTAATAGTGCTTGTGCAAATTGAATAAGTATGATACGTTCAACCCTAAAATAGTGAAAATATTTTATGTGTATATATGCAAGTAAGATTTGAATATGAAAATGTGCCAGCTGCGGTCCGCTATGATATGACATGATGACATGATAATACTTTCTCCATAGAAGATATATATGGAGGATACACCCTACATGGTATTCTGTTTTATGACATGATGACATGATTCTGGTACCGGAACCATTCCTCCATGGGGGATATATATATAAAGGATACACTCCTCATGATGTTCTATCCTATGATATGATGATATAACTCTAATACTGAGACCCTTTCTTCACAGGGGATATATATGAAAGATACACCTTATGTGGGTTCTATTCTAGCCCCATCACAGGCATATATATGGCTATAGCATGCGACCATGGTACATTTATAACAAGATGAAATGTAAATGTTAATAACAGTGAAATTTGGTTGTGATGACTTGAAAATTTTGGAAATTGAATTTTGAGGCATAATATAGAACATGTTTTCAACATATTTTAAAAATGTGAGTATTTTCAGATAATAAGATGATATGTATGTTTTGACATATAAAAGAAGAGATTCATGATATGCTATGTTTTTGAAATAAATATGATATGTTTATACTAGGCTTACTTATTGAGTGTGAACTCATTAAACTTTCATTAATATTTTTTAAACTAAGAAAATTAACTGAGATGAGTAAAATGAAGCTCTTGTCAATCTAGCTTAGATAAAGTTTATGTTGTACATGTAGCCCAGACATTTGTTCTATGTAGAATTGTATTAAGGATGTTTTTAATTTTTATGGCATAGTTACTTATTGTCCCTTCATACGATGATTGTTCTGCTACTGGACGCCTTACATGCCTGACATACGATGGGTTACCACCTCCTGGATCTACAATTGGGTCTGGAGCGTAACAGGAATACTCAGCCCCTCTTTTTATGAGATGTATATGTTGTTTCCCACTCAATAGTATAAAGAGTTCTGTTATTGTCATCATGACCCTACAAAAAGCTCTTGAGCACATGAGAGAACCAATCTATAAAACTATAAGAAACTCCGACATTGGCAAAAATATGGAAAGGTGTACATAGAGAATAAACTTTATCAAAACCATTCTTTCAACAAAGAATGGATATCTCCACTTCCTAGCATCTAGTTTAGCATAAATTCTATCTTTCAAGGGTTGCAAGTCACCTTGATTGAGTCTTCATTGCTTTAGAGGGACCTCTAAGAACGTGCCAAGATTTTGAATACATCTAACACTCAAAAGATTTATAAGATTAGAAGCTAAAGCACCATCAATCTTAGGTTGCGTTTGGTAGCCGGTAATCTATCCAGATTGTTGGCAATTTAAACTGGACTCATCAGATAACTAGGTTTGGTATATATTTTTAATGGTAATTTATCTTGCAGTGGTAATCTGGATTAGATTGCTTGAGGAAGGAGTGGCTATCCAAATTATCGAAGTTGTGATAATCTGATAATAATTTTTTTGACAAAAATGTTTCTGTTCTTTTTTTTTCTTTCATAAAAATTAAACTCATCTTTCGTATACTTTTTTTTCTTTTTTTTTTCTTCATTGTTTATCATGCTTACCCTACTTTTATTTCTCTTACATCGTTAGTGAGGTCGCCTCTGAAAAGATTGCCACCGGTGAGCTCCCCTCCCGTGTTTTGAGGGATTTTTCTCAGAGTTAGGTATCCGGAGATGGGTTTGAAGGACGAGAAGCCGACGCCCAGCGGTGGGTTCATTGCGGCGATCTCGGCGAGTGTAAGGGGCTGGGGAAGCGCGGTGCACAAATCGGTCAATGGGTACGGAAGCGCCTCTGATTTGATTTTTTTTTTTTTTTTGTATTTATTTTAAATTCAGTCGAGGTTTCTTGAAGGAGTGGAAAGAAGCTCTACGGTTTTAGTTTTGCCTTTTCAAACCTTAATTTTTATTTTTGAGGTCAGGATGTGCTGTAGCTTGAGTGACTATGAGATCTCAAGCCCATCAAAACCCAAATCCGAGGACATTTTTAATAAATTCACTGTTGCTAGTTATTTGTTTTGTGGTAGAAGAGCTCGGGCTTCTCAAACGCCATGAAATTGATATTCTTTTATTATTTTAAATTCAAGTGATTTCAAATTTTCCTTTCTAAACCAAAAATTTTAGATTTGGTGTCTAAGATTTACTTAAGCTTCGGTGTCTATTAGATCTCAACACGGTCAAATCCCATTTATAGATTGAATTTTATAACAAATTTATGGCTATATATTTTTTTTCTTACCATTATTTATTTATTAAATAATAGAAGAGCTTGGACTTTTCAGGCACACTGAAATTAGTAATAACATATTAAATGATTGAATATGTTGAACTTATTTTCTAATAAGATTTTTACTTATATTAAGTTTTTATTACTTATGTGTTGTTGGATATACAAATGGAGAAGAGTTTTTAACTCCATATAGAGATCAACAATATCATTTGAATGATTGGAGACAAAATCATCAACCGACAATACCACAAGAATACTTCAACTATAGGCAATCATCTGCTAGAAATGTCATCGAGAGATGCTTCGGCTTTCTTAAAATGAGATGGACGATTCTTAGAGAGAAGTCATTTTATCCAGTTAAAATTTAATATAAACCTTGTTACTGTCTTAGGTGTTTTTGGGCTCAACATGTAATAGTATATCAATTTTTAATATTGCCAAACATGTAATAATATATCAATTTTTAATAAATTTGACTTAGGGGTATTTTAAAAATTTGATGTTACATTACTGGTAATCTGGTTGTCATACCAAATACAGTAATCAATATTACTGTAACATTATCTGTGTATATCAAACACAGTAATCAATATTACTGATAATCTATCCAGTGGTAATCTATTTTGCAGATAATCCATATCACCTTTCAGAATTATCTGGCGATGCACCAAATACAATCTTAGAATTGATGAGGATCATAGATTTGGCAAGATTTACATTCTTCCCATATGGCTTGCAATAAGTTTGACCAGCTACTTTCAAAGCTCGGCAATCCGAGACTCTGACTCTAGACAAGGGGAGGAATAATTGGCAAGCAAATCTAATTGATCCTATCAAACGTATAGTCATCAAAGACTTATGCTTGGAGCCTTGTGCAATGAGTGAATTGCTTTATGTGCAATTAAAATATTATTAAAAATATATTGGCCGCTCGCAAAGGCTACCTGCCTCTTGAATACCAACTTATGAATTACTTTATGAACCCTATTAGGTGATTAAAGCTCATACTAGCTAATATAATAATTCAACAAATACATGCAGATAATCTAAACAAACTTTCATACAATGAAGTTTAAAACTTGTACCTTGTTGACTAAAATGCATTTGCTTAAAGTTAATGAATATATATAACTTAACAAATGGTAGATACTAATAATCTTGGAATGATACGTCAAGCTTCACATGGGCCCTTTGCTTCCATCATAACTAATGCAAAGATTTTTTCGAAATTATTAAGTGACATTAATTTTTATGATGCATTTAGTATGAGATAAAAAAAAAAAGAGAAAAAAATTATAAAAATAATATTTTTTTTTCTATAAATTTTATTTTCTTGAAAGTTTCATGTTAATTACTTTGATTGTATTTGTGTTTGCTAAATGAAAAAATTATTTAATATTTTATTAATATCATAATATTTTAATTTTTTTTTAATTTTTGAATAATTTTTATCTTTTATCCTTGGTTGACTACTTGACCTATCTCTTAAGTTAATAATTTAGAAGTAAGAAGAAAAAAAAAAACTTTTGAAAAAGAAATAAACTTTAAATCTAATATCTTTAAAATGAGATGAAATATTATAACCACAATTTGTCATTCCCTTTAACTTTATCTCAACTGCGGTCTTAAATCGAAAACTTTTGACAAATAAAAACTATATTATAAACTTTTTTCCCCTTGAAAAATGCATTACTTTACCAACCGACTGCAAGCTTCTGATCGACTTGGCTGTTCATGGAGCTGGTGAACCGTACCATGCTTGTCACAGAGAATAGTTAAGTTTAATATAAAGTAGTTTGGCACCATTCGGAAAGAGAAATGTAAAACAAAGAGGAGAATGTCCTCTCCCTTTTGGTTGGATTGACATCAATATCTTTGAATGCAAACTTTAAAACACATTTTGACTTCAATTTTCCATATCGCAGTAGACACCAGCAAATAAATAAAGGAGACCTTGCAGTCAAGTTGATTGGAAATATTAAACTATAAAATTTTCTACATATTTGCCATCTAAAAATTACTATTCGTATATTTATCTCCCAAATCATCTTGTATTTACAATGACATCCTTCTTGATACATTTTTGACTGATGATATTAATAAAAAATTATTTTTAAATAAAAAATAACACCATCATCTTTTTGTATTAATATTTCTAAAACTATCAACATTCAAAATTATATATATATATATATATATATATATATATGTATTCAAATTATATTTAAAACAGTTGCTCGCTAATGGCATTAAAAGAAAATTTAATAGGAGAAATATTGTTCTACATGTAATATTGTCTAGGAGATTTATGCACATTGTAATTTCCAAAGGATTAATATGGAGCAAGCCATATTCGCAAAAATATGTGGAAATTTTTTTTTTGAAAAAAATTGATGAAAAAAGAAGAACATGATAGGAAATATAAATAATTCAAGCATTCATAGATGATAGCATCTTTATTTTGAGGTTATGGTAATCAAAGCATGCATAACTAAATGCTTGATAAAAATAGGTGGTACATGATTGGTGAGGTAATGAAAATCTAGTCAAGTAATAAAGGAGCCTTCATTGATGAAGTGGCGATATTTTGAAAACTTGGTATTTTGGCCTGATCATTAAAAAATTTTTTTTTGAATTGAGTGCCATAATTGGATTAGAGCATTTAGAGTTACATCCAAATAGTAATATTTTAAAGCAGTATATATTTTATAAGCATGTTTTACTTTCTATGAATCTTGGTATTTGCAGCCATACGCATATATTATTTTTTAAAATAAGAATGAAAAGGAATAATTTAAATTTCTCTTTTTCTAAGAATAATTTTCACGTTGATCAAAATTAGTTGGAACATTAGAAACAAGCATGCTAATATCACAAACTAATCACGTCATGCTAAGAACTTGGAGATTTTCTCATAGTTTGGTATCCCTTATATTGAAGGCAATCCTGATAAATGTTTAGCAAAAAATTTGATATGTTTTAAAGCCCACTTTAATGGAGAACAAAACTTTCTCAGCTCATCATATAATGGGTGCGATTCTCACATGAGTTAAATGAACCTGGTTTTTTGACCACCCCTCTATTTATGGTGTGGCAATCTAGCTTGGGATCTTTCATTCTGACATGGCACAGACTCTGATTCCATCCGAGCTCAATAAATTTAAAGTCAGCTAGGTGGACTTAATCCAGTCTAGTGACCAATGGGATCACATTTGAATTATTCAGACTTGCACCTAACCTGGTCGCAGCACTTGACTTTATAGGAAAAGGGGACGAGATCCACCAATACAAATAATGCATCTAGAACCTGGTTAGCGTCAAACTAGGGTTTACTTATTTTTCACCCACCCCCGGAAAAGTTTACCTATTGAATCCGCTGTCATCCTCAAAAGATTTATCTGAGATGAGATGGTTGTTGACTAACAACTATCTGATATAATTGCTGAAAAGCAATCACTTAAAAATATTCAGGCAATGAATTCAAAAGCGACATGAATGCTAATCCATTAGTTCTTTAGAATCAAGATGATGCACATAGTATAATAGTAAATTCGGCGAAGTTTTTTTAAGAAAGTAATTATAGTTTTAAATGTCAAACTAAAATATTGACTCATATAATAAATCTAAATTAGATATTTGAGTAGGATACATTTTTGATCCTCAAATTTTACTTAAAATTTATTTTGATCCTCAATCTTTTAGTCATATAACTTTAAAGAAACGCATTAGCTATTCTATCAATTTTAACAAATGATATGAAATAAAATATTAAGAATACAACATCTTTAACATATAAGAAACTAAACATTAGCAATTGAAGCTTTTTGAGATCAAAAATGGATTTCGAATGAATTGAAACATTCAGAATATAATATTTTTAAAATATAAAAAAAATTAAAGAATAATGATATAAATTTTTAGATCAAATGAAATTTGAGCGAAAGTTTGAGAATAAAAAGGTATAATTTTTGTTTAGATATTTATTTTGGGACATTTATTGTGAATTTTGTTTGCTATGATGTCAAAATTTAGGGAAGTGAAATCGTAATTAGAAAATAACAGCCGCCAGCCAATGTCCTGAGATTTATTAGCTCGTTGTAGTAGCGGTGGGCGAGGTAATAAAGGCTGTGAGAGCCCTTTCATGCTGCACCCAGAGAGGAACGTTGCATCATCTCTTCCATTGGTTCTCAGTGCGACAGCTTACACACGCTGCTGGCTAAAAAACAAGCAAGCGCCCAGCAGGAAAGCACTTCCACGAAGTCCAACGCCTGGACCCACAGTATTTCCATGCCGCAAGATTCCACGACATGACGCTACTGACGCCACTGAAGGGTTGGTGTGGTTCACAGCAGCATGGGGTAGCATGGCGTATGCCACGTTGGGAGCGCTTTGATGCCACACTTCCCACAGGGTTGGGCCCTTGCCCTTTTATTTTTCAATAATTTTGATGCCAGATGGATAAGCTCCATCCATCTAAGATTTTTATCATAAATCATGCATGCCATGCTCAAAGTTTTAAGTGGTCTTTATGTTCAAATGAACTCAAGTTGTCAACATTTAATTGAAACCGAATTATTTATTCCTCACAATCGTGGCGCATTAAAAATCACAGTGAGATTGATTAAGTTTAATCGATTTATATATCGATCAAAAGAAATTTAATTTTTTTTTTTAAATCTAAACTTATATTTTGGTACATAGATATCTTCTTCATCCATCTTCACCTAAGATTTTAAGTACATGATCATCATATCGTAGCAAATTTTTTTTTTTTTGTGCAATATCAAAATTATCCCTTAAATTTCTCTCCAAAGCCCGAATGAAAGTAAAATCATTATAATTTTATAAGGATAAATTTAACTTTTACTCGATAGTTTAATGGTATTTAGGGATAGATCGATCGAATGGAATTTTGTGTATCTAAATAAAAATTTTAGGATCCACTCGTAAAATTAAAACTTTATAATGGGAATTGAAATTATTAATTCTGGTTCTAACTATTTGTTTTAGTGAAATTAAAATCTGATATCAATTCCGTTTGAAATGGGAATCATCTTTTAGGATGGATTACGAATTCAAATTCTCGTTAAGATTATGATTTTCATTACAATAGTAATCATAATCATTTCCTTTTTATTGCTCACCCTTTTCATTTCTTCTACTTAATGTTGCATCTTTTTCTTATATTGTAACTCTTATCATAACATTGTCATCATCACAAGCTCTTTTTTTACATATATAATATAGATGATTTTTCGTACATGGCATTCTAATTGAACATAAAAAAAAAAAAAAAAAATTCTAGTTAGGCCGCATGACAAAGCTTGGGGCTCTCCTGTATTCTCTTTTTTAAACGTTTAGAGCTTAGAGAAAGGAAGAATTACGAAGACAAACTTGTGATACCCATCTTCTTTTAGAAATTTATTAGAGAAAAATCGATAAATAATGCTTATTAAAAAGAAATAAAATTAATCAAGAGATAGGCATGATCTTTATGTTTCCAAATTAAATTCTAATAAATTACATATCTTTATAAAGCAAGAAATTAATGGAAAGCTAGACTTTTTATCTTAAATTATTTATTTATAATTGAACTTAATTATATTTTATTAATATAATCGTAATATAGATATTATTAAATTATGGTTTTATTATAATATATATTTATTTATTAATTTTTAAATATTTTTATTTATAAAAATAAAATATTAATTTGAGTATATATATATTAAAAAATTTTAAAAATAATCAAACGCTGAAGCTTTTAGCTTATAAACAAAAAAAAAAAAAATCTAGATTTCTTTTTTTTGTATGTGTGTTTGTGTGTGGGTGAATCAAGGAACGAACGATTTTGAATTTAATTTTAATTTTGATTTTAATTTAAATATTGTTCGGAGAAAAAAAAATTCTTTCGAGATCAGCAAAATTTGAGAGGATTTTTTTTTTTTTTTATCTTCTTCTTATTTTATTTAACTGCGTATGTACAATGGTTTCACCCTCCGAGAGGCTCACACCAGTTTCTCGTCGGCTCCGCCTGCCCCAAATATCACGCCAAAAATGGCAGGCGCCCTGGGCTCCCAGTCGAGCACCCGCGCCAAGTTCACGTGTCCGGCGTCCGTAGTCGCAACGAAGACCTGGCTTCGGAAAGACCGCCGCGCACCCACTGACTGGCCCACCGGGCCCCACTCCCCGCGTGTCGCGGTCCCACGCGCCCCGGCTGCTCTCTTTTGGTGTTACCTCCTGAGTCCTGCCAGCCAGTCGGACCGAAATCTAGACCAGACAATACCACCGCCCACGTGGTACCCACCTAACGCTGCAACGATAAGTGGGGTCCATCAGTTACGAAACCCAAATCACCCGTTAGTTTCCACGTGTCCCTGGCGTGTGGGTCCCGCATAAAATATAAGAGCTCCATGGCCCGCGTGGCGACTGGTGGGTGCCGAAGCGGGTGCTCTTAAATGCGTTCGCATCAGGGATCTACTGGTACGTTTTTACTATTCCAAAATTACCCCCCCCCCCCCTCTCTCTCTCTCTCTCTTTCTCGCCCTCCCCTCCCCCGCCGCCCGGCGTCTCTCTCTCTTTCTCTCTCTCTCTCTCTCTCTTTCTCTAGAAGGGAAAAAAAAAAGAGCGAAACGAAGAAAAAATCGGGAGATATAAATTCGTCTGGGCGGTGCGACCCACTCTGCTTTCACTCACGGAGGGGTAAGAGGGAGAGGAGATCGGGGAATCTGTGAAGCTCCTTCAAATCTGGATTCTTTTCCTCGTACCAGGTAGGAATCCTATGTTTCTGACTCGAAATGGGCGGAAGATCGCGCCTTTCGGTTAGCTGGATCGGTGGATTTGCCTCCGGAAGGAAAAAGATCGTCTCCTTACCAGTCGTTGTGCTGCTTCTGATGGGAAAATTTTAGTTTTCAGGGTTGCGATCTCTGCGGCCCGAAACGTGGGATTAGGGTTCGCTGGAAGCCGATCTTGGAGGATCGGAGACGGCCGCAGCGCCGGAATTGTGGGTTTCGTCTTGTTGAAGCGTGGGATTTGAGGTAAGTATCGGGTTGGGCTAGGGTTAGTGTTAGGGTTTTTGGTAAGATGGCGGACGGGCGCATGAAGGCTGTGGTGGACTATGACAGCAGCATGGATGGTGATGATGAGGTCGGGAGGGTGGGTGAAGACGAGGAGGATTTTGTTGACCTAGAGCTTGGGCTTTCCCTGGGGAGGTGCGGATGGAAGGGGGGGACGGCGATGGATGGCGGAAGGAGGGAATGGTTCTCTCAATGGGAGCAAAACGTCGGCAGCTCGCGGTTCTTTGAAAGGCAGGGTGCTGCAAGTCAAGTTTTTCCTCATAAGCAACCTGATCCCGATCCTACGCTGAGATTTTGGGGAGAAGATCTAGTGCCGACGCCATTTGCACGGGTGGGAGAAGGCATGCTCCGTTTTGATGACGTGACCATCTCGGATATAGAAAGATACACGCAGCACAAGCGGCCTAAGGTTCTCGCCTCCCCAGAGTGAGTTTCAGATTATTCAAAAGCTCTTTTTTTTTTTTTAAAAAAAAATGTTATGGATGTTGGCTTTACTGTTTTGAATTATCTTCTATGTCTTCCACCTGGAAAGATTTGTTTTTGGTACCACAGTTTCCACGTTCAACATATTTTGCATAAATCAATTATTCCTTTGTCTCGTCTTTAATTTATATTTTAAAGAAAAATCTTTTTGGTTTATGTTTGTAATGCTCTTTAATGGTAATCCATATTGGAAGTTCGTGTTAGTAACTTCCCAGGACATTGCTTAAAAAGGCTGGCTAGGTGGCATTATTCGGATTCCTTGGTCCAGTGGAAGTAGCTAAGATCTCTGGGGTACACAATCAATGTGGAACTTAACACACGTTTGCGTAGGCTCTTTCGTACTCTCTTCTCAAAAATTTTTCTAGACTAAGTGATCAAATTCAGTCTCAAGTTAACCACAGAAGGACTCATGTTAACTGTCTTCTGGTCCACATAGGCCATGGGCTAGATCAGTTTTGAAACAATTCATAGCAACCTAGGACCTCACTTAAAAAAGACTATTCAGAAGTTGTTATTTGAGGAAACCTCACAATTCATGAATATAAAAGGTGGATCCATTTTGTCGTTTACATTTTTTTCTTTTAATGCTTTTCTGCCAACCTAATGTCAACCCTCCACCATTTTATATGGTTATTTGCATTCTTATAAATTAGAAACCAAGTTGTGATTGAGGAATTTCTGTCGAGTCTATTTGTTTTGATTCTCCTTTATTCACAACATGATGATGGTTCATTCACAATTTTTGAACATCTCTAGCATGTATTGGAAATATGGGTGTAAAAAAGCCAAACTAAGGCATCTCATATAATTTCAAAGTCGACCCTTGAGTATCTTAGTGCTTCAAACAACATATTAATAGTTGGATCATTGATGTGGGATTACCATTGTCCAATTCAAAGAAAGTACAACTCTATAAGAGTTGCACTAGGTGTAGCTTAAACCTGACCTTACACACACACACATACATACACTATATATGTATGTGTATGCACACACATGTATATATAGATACCCACACACACATGCATGCATGCATGCATATGTATTTATGTATGTATGTATTTATATCTTTTATATATGTCCATATATGTTGAGTATGGAATTCTTTTTTGTAACCGTAAATTGAGTTTCTATCTACTTCCTTGCCCTGCCAGGATTGAAAGTCTTGTATTTTGTGTAGCCGTGTGATGGGGTCCTTAGGTTTCTGGAATATTGTAATGTAAAAAGTAGTGCTTTGAATCATTTCTATTTATTATTTTATTTATAGAGGTGACGTATTTGTCAGGTCATGGAATTGTGTTGATAGTGTATGTAAAGGTCCCTATTTTCTGTATGAACTACGGTCCTCCTACTGATTCAATAAACTCAGCAATAAAAAAAATCATGTCTATCTATGACTAACTCTCATGACTTCAACACTTAGACGTTCATTCTACTATTATTTAGTTCCGTACTAGTGTTTCTTTAAGTTATCTTTTCTCCAGTAGGTACTTCTGTAAAACTTTTTGCAGCAGTTGATGATTGTGCTATTGCAATAAATCTCTTATGAGTTGGAGGCTGGTCTTGGTTAAAGCATCCACATAAAACTTTACACGGATTCTAGAGCCTACCATAGACTGCAATATCTGAGTGCTCATAACCATTTTTATACTTTCATTCTTTACAGGGCTGATGAATATACTGCTGCATCTTCATCAGGGGCTGATGCATCTGCTCCACCGGTGACTGTGGAGTACACCACACACATCTCATCATCTCTATTTGATACTGAGATGGCTTACTATCTAAGCCATTTTTCAAACGATGGTGGTGATGGAAAGCCCAGGGAGTCTAATGATGGAGGGGGTGCTGATGGAGGTGGTACTGGAAATATTGATGATGTGGAGGTTAGAATGGATCTTACAGATGATCTATTGCATCTGGTATGCTCTTATCGCTGGTTTATATTTTGCTTACCTTTTAGTTTCTTGAACTAGAATCTATGTAAATATGGTTAATGTGCTTGCAGGTTTTCTCCTTCTTGGGCCAAAAAGACTTGTGTAAAGCTGGTGCAACATGCAAGCAGTGGCTAGCAGCTAGTGCACATGAGGATTTCTGGAGGTGTTTAACGTTCGAAAATATAAGGATCTCTCAGCAGAATTGTATGCCTTCTGTTCTAACCTTTTATTTATTTATTTATTTTTACTGTGGTTGTAATTTGGATGATATAAAGTGCCTGGAGATATGATATTTTTGATGGATGTGGTTTAGTGTATGTTCCTTAATCATCTGAAAGAACATCTTTTGGTGATTCATGATGCTAGTAGCAGGTGCATATGATTTGCATGATATGCCGTGTGGAACTCTCAAGGCACTTTTAGAATTGATCAACCATTGCATTCTATCATGTATATACTTTGGAGTGCGCTAAAACATTACCAAGAATGATGGTGACTTAAAAGCAAACTGAAGAACTGAAATGAATCAGGATGGCCCCAATTTTTGGCTGAGCATGTGATTTGACAATTATGTTGAACATTTCTTCTTAAGTGCAGCCTACTATATCTTAATTTTGTTGAGTTCGAATTCCTATTATCCAAACCTATGGCATATTTTCCATGAAATGAAAAGTCTCTATCTTGGTATATTCATTTTTGATTTTTACAAGTTTACAACCAATGGAATAATATTTTTTTATTTAGGTTTCTAGCTCTAAAAGTGATCAATTTTAATATTTAGAATCGATGGTTCATATGTAGAGGGAGATTAAAGAGAATGTTATTTATTCATAGGATTAAAGCATATTGGATAAAATGTAAAGGTATAATTAAGTTATTATATGGCCATAAGATGCTTGTCAAATAGAAGGGAAAGTTTTACTGGATGGCTATTAAAATAGCTGTATTTTATGGCATAGAATGTTGGGCCATTGAAAAATAATGTGTGTAAAAAATGAGTATCATTGAGCAGAAAATGTTGAGATGGATGTATGGCAATACAAGAAAATATAGAATAAGAATTGAAGTCTTTTGTAAAATATGGAGATGGTACTTGTTGGGGATGAATTGAGAGAAAAATGACTTAAATGGTTTGGACATGTATATTATAGGTAAAGGAATGCATCGATACTAGGGGTGACAATTTATGACCCAACCCTAGAGCTGGGAGTGGGCCAAGCCGGGCTGGGCCATACTCCTGCTCGAGTCTAATTTGATTTTTTTTTTTTTTTTCAGGGTTTTGGGCTAGGCTGAGGTCTGAAAATTATTTCAAAACCTAGGTTCGAGTTGGCGTGAAACCTATCAGGCCACCCCACTTTGTGTGCTTGAATTCCCTGCTCTGATGTGCATGTGGACTGAATTTGGTGTGCAGTTCGAGTGAATTTCATTTTGAGTGCATTTGAATTCCTCTGCATTTTGTTTCATTTCATTTCGTCCTCATTTAGGACAAGTTTAGGAGGGCACCGGTTCTCTATGGAGGAGTTTCGATCCACACACAGAATGAACCTTTGCGCTTTTTTGGTATAACAGGCATAGGGTAACTGAACTGGAGATGTGCCTTTTCCGCAATTAGCACAAAGGGAGCTCTTTATTTTGGGGGATCCCTCATCTTGATGATTCTAGGCTTCGTGGGCTTGTAACAAATGGCTAGGAACAAGAAGAAGATAACTAGTCTTTGTTGTGATAGGTCCTCCTGCTAAGATGACCCTTTTTTTTTTTTTTTTGTTCATTCACCATGGCACAAAAGAATGAAGAATAACTCCCTTCTCTTTTCTCTTTTCGTTCTCATTGGAGTTGAAGTGAGCTAAGATGCTGATCGAAGGAAGAAGAGCAGAGGGGTTTCGAAAATGGATCAAGAGAGGGGGTGAAGAGTTTCCTCGAGATCGAGCTTGAACTGAGTCATGGACATCTTGGGACTTGGAAGTTTCTTCGTACTATGAAAATGGCAAAGCCCCCCTGGTGGGCAGTAAGCAGTGAGAGAGTGGGGTCAGGAAAATAATAGAGGAGCAAGGGTTACCTTGGATTTGGGTTCGTTTATTAGGTCCAATTCATGCTCAGGTTCGGTCCAAGCTCGGGTTCATGCTGGTCCTAGGCCGGTTTAATGCTCTACCCGAGCCTATTTTGAAATTGATATGGGTTTCAATTTTGAGCCCAAGCCCAGCCCGAACATAAGAAAACCTAGCGCATGGTCTGACCTGAAGCTAACTTAGCCTGGGCCCACTTCTAGCTCTACCCGACCTGTCTTCTCAACCTGAAATCGGGCTTTAAGTAGATTTGGGTTTGGCTTAAATGGGTTTGGGTCATAAGCAGGGCAACTTGTCTATATCCATTTATTAAATGTGCCGAGTTCACGTTTAGACTTCTAATCCGTTTAACTCATTCAAACTTGTTTAACAATTGGGTGCGATCATATCCCTATCTATTTAACTTATTTAGGACATGTTTAACCTGCTTAAATTGTTTAACCCAACCTGCTTAACGTATTTTAAACTAATTTAACCCATTAAAAACCCACTTAACCTGTTTAACCTCATTTAATTCGTCTAATAAATAGGTTATGTGGATTAGTATAGGTTACCTGTTTAATAAAAAGTTCTGATATAAATATGAATTTTGGACTTATTCATTAAACATGTTAAGTTCGGGTTGACAAAATTTTGATCCAACCCATATCTGACCCAACTTGGTCTAATCTGATTGTGAGGTTGACTAAAAAGAATTTGATATCTTTACATATTACAGAAAATATGGCTCTAAATCGAGTAAAATGGAGGAAGAGGATTCCTGTAATCTACCTCAACTAGTTTGGGAGTAATGCGTATTTTTTGTTGTTGCCATTATTGTTAGCTTCTAATTATTCATCTTGAAGATTTAAGTATAGTGATTGTGGCATTGGTAGTGGGTGGTGGAGGTGTTCATAGCGAAGGGTGGTGGTTAGTGACGGTATGGTGGTGCTAGTGTGGTGGATGGGTGGTGAATGGTGTTTGGTGGTGGAGATGGTGAAGGCATGGTAGTAGAAAACATGAGAAAAATACTATTTCATTTTAAAAGAAAAATAATGAAAATAATTTAAAGATGTTTTTCAGATTTAATGTACATATGGACAACTAGAAAACTAGTTTTTCATTTTTCTACTTGGAAAAATATTAATTTTGAATACAAATTCTGTTTTCTATTCTCTGTGGAAAAAATTTATGGAAAACACCCTTAGTTTTCCACAATTAAACAAGCCCTATGACTTTTCATGTAATGTTTCTAGAGTTCAATAGATCTTGATTAGTCATCATGTGTACTAATTTGGCAGTGTGCAGTTTTTTTCCCAGTTTAAGCTACTCCAGGTCCGCAGTAACTAATGAGAATGAAGTAGGACTTCTAGCACATGATACATTTTGAGATTTCAACTGTCTTCAAGGGCAAATGAGTCTAAAACTCAAAAGTGGAGTCTGGAGATATAAGTTGTTGGTGCTTCAGAATTTACCTTGTAAATGCCATACTCCTTTTAAGAGATCCCCAAGAGGAAAGTGTACTCCATCCTAGTTGAATTTAATGCAAATCAGGAAAAATATTTTCAAACTAAAAGATAACTCGAAGCCTATAAATGGTTTGACTAAACTGTAGGAGTCACACCCAAATCCAGAATGGAAGGGCGAGTGAAAATAAATATTTAGAAATTGATTTTTTGCTTTTCTGGCTTGCAATCAGATGTGCTTTTGGTCTGCTGCATTAAGTGAGCCATATTTTCTTTTCTGATTCCACCCCTCTGACCTGTCGTTGAACTATAGTGTGTATTTCTCTTTGACCTTCGTACTTGCATTGGGACGACAGAGTTGTATGAATCAGATGTTTATTTGATAAGTGACCTTTTGAGGTTCTAGTTTCAAAATTTCCTTGTATTTATTAGGGGTGAAAAATAATATTTGTCTAGTTCTGTTATTGTATCTGAATCTATATGGATATGGATACAAATTTTGGCATTTGACTAATATCCATTTCTGTATCCAAATCCACAAAAGAAAAATGGATATGGATATGGATAGACAACTATCTGGTCCGTATCTGATATGGGATTGGGTTCAGTCTGTAATCCTATTGATTTTTTTTTAGCTTGTGAACTTTAAAAGGGAAATAAGTGACAGTATTAAGATAGGTTTCACTTAATTTTCCTTCCATATAGTGATATCTTTGATTTAGTGGTTCATAAATTTTATCTGATTTATATATGTGTTTACATCTGTCCTGTTGATATCCAATTTTTGTGCCTATCCATTTAAATCAAATATGGATATGAATTTTAGCATCCTATTAGTATATCTTTATCCATATTCGTCAGCTGAAAATGGATGTGGATATGTATATATTGATGTTTGATCCATGGCTAATCTCTTTTCAGCCCTACGTAGTGTAACTGATCAAATAACCTGAAGTGCATTTGAATATATGATTATTTATCATCGGTTGTTGATTGATGGAATTGTATAGAAATGTATAAACTATACAACTTATGTGCAGTGGTCCATGAACCCAGTGGCTCAAAATATTTGCTTGTGGTGAACATGGCTTTAGTTGCTCTGGAATCTTGTTAGAAAATGAAACTTATGCCCCCAGAAGATTAGCCTCATGTCCAAAACAAGAGCTAACTTGCCCTCTATTGGAAAATCCACCCCTTCCAGGAGTAACAATCCTTTAGCCAACATCTCCTTTGCTGCTTGCATATTACTTGTTTGTTGACATGCTATGCTCAACAGTTAGCAAAAGTATATATTCCTGTTCTTTTCATAGACTAGCCAGAATTCATGCAAGTTCTCTTGAACAAACAGAGGACTTCTGGACTTGCATTCTACTTCTCATAGACAAGTGTTTTTATTTCCTCCAATTTGCTTATTGTTCCAATGCCTTGCAGTTTTTGCCATTTGCCACCGATATCCAAATGCTACTGAATTGAATATGTCCCATATTCCAGATGCTGATATGCTTGTTATGGAGGCAATGACTTCTCTTAGGTTTTCTTCCTAAAAGACCTTTCTTCTGTGCTTTATTCATTCTTTTCAGTTTACTCATTTCCCCTTTGACTTGCTCTTTAACTTTTTGATTTTCAGGCGCCTTGAAACTTTGATCTTGGAAAAAGGACACCTGGGCGATGGTTTTTTCCATGCCTTGACAGATTGTCCGGCATTGACCAGTCTGAAAATTTCTGATGCTTCTCTTGGAAACGGCATTCCGGAGATAACTGTGTACCATGATAGATTGCGCGACCTTCAAATTGTGAAATGTCGTGTTCTCCGTATTTCTGTCAGGTGATGATTTCTAAACTTTAATCTGAACTCTAGAACACTTTCTTTATTTTATTAAACACATTCATCAACTTGTCTGCTTAATGCTGATAATTTACAGATGCCCTCAGCTTCAAACTTTATGCTTGAGGCGCACTGGTATGGCTCATGCTGTGCTTAGTTGTCCTCAATTACATGAATTGGATTTGTCTTTCTGCTACAAGTTGTCTGATGCTGTGATTCGATCGGCTGTTACATCGTGCCCTTTATTAGCATCATTAGATATAAAGTCGTGCTCCTGTGTTAGTGATGAAACATTGCGTGAAATAGCTTTTGCATGTCCTAATCTGTGTGTTCTTGATGCTTCATACTGCCCAAACATCTCATTTGAGGTCAGTTCTGTCAGTTTCTTGATGTTCTGCTTTATTGATCTTTTCATGTTGTTTTGAGCTCACTTATTATTTGTCTTTACTGGAAGTCTGTGAGACTGCCGATGTTGATAGATTTAAAGCTTGAAAGCTGTGACGGCATAACTTCAGCTTCAATGTCTGCAATATCTCATAGTCGTATGCTAGAGGTTAGAGCATTCTGACCTTGGTTTCTTGTCTGTAGTACATTTGTTCCATGATATCTTTTGCACCATTATATTTTATACCACTTATATAATGCTTGCAGGCATTACAGCTTGATAACTGTGGCCTACTAACATCTATCTTACTGGAGCTGCCCCACCTGCGGAGTATAAGTCTCGTGCACTTACGCAAGTACTGTATAATATATAGTTTTTGTCTATATCTTTTGTGAAATTTATCCTTGCCTGTGGGCTTTATGCTAAACCTCATATTATAGATTTCTAGATTTAAATTTGCGGAGCCCTGCGCTTTCGTACATAAAGGTTTCTAGATGTTCAGCACTCCATCGCATCAGCATCACATCAAATTCTCTACAGGCATGCTTTTATCTAATGATACAGGCTGGCTTTCTTTGTTCTTTATTTTGCTTTGGAGGTTACATACCCAGAGAGTTGTTTTCCTGTTGTGCAGAAATTGGTATTGCAAAAGCAAGAAAGTTTGGCTACGTTGTCATTGCAATGCCGTAACTTGCAAGAAGTGGATCTTAGCGATTGTGAATCTTTGACAAATTCAATATGTGAAGTTTTTAGTGATGGAGGTGGTTGTCCAGTGCTCAGATCTTTGGTCCTTGACAACTGTGAGGTTTGCAATCATTGTCTTTCTAGATTTAATTAAGGCAAATGTTGTATTCAGTTTCTGGGTTCTATAATTTTCACATTCTATTTAGAGTGCTTTGGCAAAAGTAAGGAGCTGATATTGGCTACCAATACTGAGATCGCAATTATCTTGGTGATACTATTTATGAATCCACCTAGTACAGAATTATTAAGTGGGAAAGGATTGGGTAGATTAAGAGTAAAAAATTATGATAATGACAATGGAATGAAAGGTTAGTATGACTACTAGTCACTGCTCTTTTCCATTTTCACATTTTTTCACATGGGATTGATGTACGGTTGACATTTTGAAACTCTTCTACACTTTTTTTTCTTTTGTCTGTTCGGCAGGGGTGTAAAGCAACTCTTCTACACTTTGATGATATGGACCTTTGTGTTTAAATGTCTGTCTTGCCTGACTTTGATGACCATCCATTTTTTTTTTTTTTAGTCATTTGCGTGGATGATCAGCTACTACTGTTATTGACTGCCAGTCATCATTATTAATTCCAACTACCACTTATTTCCAACATTATAGTAATAATCTATCTGATTATTATGTTTCTCATCCATATTCAGCTTGTGGGGATTAAATTTCATAGTCATGATGTGATTTGTCAACTGTTTATTCAGGGAATCCTAATACTCCATTTGTTCATATGGCATGTGTGTGTGCGTGTGCGCGTATAATACAGCCACTCTAGCCTCTGTGAACACTACTTCATAGCTCAGTTTTGTTGTTTTTAAATAATATTTTTTTCTAATGGTCCTTACTGACAGTGGTTTATGCTAATGTGATTTGATTTGCTTCTGGATTTTTAGTGCGTTCATGCATTTTATTGTGGATATTGAGGTATTGTTGTAAACTTAATATATTTCTTTTTCAGTGCTTAAGTATGGTGGGACTGACAAATAGCTCTCTGGTCAGTCTCTCCCTATCTGGTTGCCGTGCAATGACTTTTCTTGAACTCTCTTGTCCAAATCTTCAAAAAATAAATCTTGATGGCTGTGATCATCTTGAAAGAGCATCATTCTGTCCTGTAAGTTATTTTTTCAATCAAATGTGCTTAATGTTGTATCATGCACGTGTGCTTTTTATACCTTAGCTCTCTTTTTTGTACTCATAATAATACATACATGCATATGTACATATGCACATGCATCACTGTGTGTGTGATTGCATGTGTATTATGTATTACATGTTTCTTTGCTTTAGTTTCCTTTAATGATGACTTGCTGTCGCATTATAAGTCGAGTCAACTTTGTGCATTTTCTACATTAAATCAGTATGCATTTTCAGCATGTCATTGCAAGAGTTGTAAATGAGATTCTTTGGTTATTTAATTCCCAGCCATCTATCTTATATATAATATATAATCTTCTTGTCACTGAGAAATGCAAAGGGTTCCAAGAGAAGATGATGTTCGACTGCCACTATGGGCATGCGAAATTGGATTAGGTAGCGTAGCAGGGTTGTGTACGAGAGCAGGGAGCCAGTGCTCTTAAAAAAATGGCAAGATGCTTGAGATCTGCACTGTCAGGAAAGAACAATCATGTGTATGTCATAAATCTTAGTTTATTAAGATGCACCTGTTCATGGCTGTACCCACACACCAGTGAATGCATTCTCATGCTCACATGAACAAATGCATATACATACAAGAGCTAAGCTAGTATCCTACTGGCGCAAAAGCAATGAGGGTCTACACTGCTGGTTATGATCAACCATATTTAACTTATGTACAAGCTGAAAAATCATGTGTGGAGTTCCCTTATCTCGGCAACAAGTGGATGAAAATTTGGTAGTGTTAACGTGCCAAAAGTATATTGGAGATTATATAATTGTTGAATCTGTTTGGTTATTTTTTTTTGGAGGGAAAATGAGGACCATTAGTCAGGGGAGAGGAGGACCATTGGTCCACCAACTTTTATTAAAAAAGAATGAAGAAATGCACTCCTTGTACTGGGCAGGGAGAAATAAAAACATTATAAACTCATGTTCCTGTGATGAGCTTCCTGAAGAGCTCTACCAAGTTCTATTCCCTCACTCCATCCTGGCTGACAACAATGATGTGCATCTTCCTTTTAAGCTATCCATTCTTTGATCACATCCCATATCCTGTTAGCATAAGAGCACCAGATGAAAATGTGACTAGATGTCTATTCGATGGCTACAAAAACACGAGCACCGCTTATGCCCCATCTTTTCTTGTCCATCACTTCTGTTGTATAATTTTTTCAAGTGCTAACCTTGTAAAGTCCAATTTTTTCAGTTGCTGGTGCTTTCCACAACATTCGTACCAATGATTTAAGTCTCAATGGGACGGGGTTTGAGACGTCTCGTTCCAGAGAGATTTTTTGTTCTGTTCCATTTCAACCCTAATACATTATAGTGTCAATTTTAAATCGATCTAATTTATCATAAAAATATTACTTTTGAAGTAAAAAAAAAAAAGAATAAACACTAAAACTTTACAGATAAACTTTTTTTTTTTAAAAAAAAAAGCATTTCAAGCAAGTACCGGAACGCTTAACTGGGTCAGGGATCGAGACGGAACAGAACGCAAAGAATCTTATTTTGTGAAAAAAAGAGACCTTTGTCCCACGAGATTTAAAACCTTGATCGGTACCATGAATGTTAATCTAGGATATTAGAGCATATAAAAAGCAGAATTCAACTGGTTTGGATGCTTCCGAGCCATTATGAAATCAATTATTCCGAGCCATTATGAAATCAATTATTTGGTTATGCCATCAAACTCTCTTATTTTTGTGTGTGTGCTCATGTGTGTGTGTGTGGTGTAAAGTTAAAAGAGTTTGATACTTGGTTTCTAGGCAATGTAGATGTCAGAGATTATGTTTAATGGTGTGGATTTTCAATTTAGGTGCTCCTTAATTAATCTTACCTTGGTAGTATTGTAGCCTCAATCCTGCTTGGAGGGTACTAGTAGTGGTGTGCCAAGCATGACTGGGTTGGCCTTGGCTAAGCTTTGAATTGAAATAAAATGTGACCAACTTGGTCTCAGCTTATTTATCGTAGGGCTAAATTGGACTTGGCTCTGTCAGGTTATTAGGGAATGAGGTGAGAGGAGAAAAGTGCAGAATGCAGACTAGTGATAAATTGATAGTGAGCACGTGAGGAGCCCATATAATGTTACTGGCATGGTTGGAGGAAAGGTGGGTGAAGACAAAGGACTGCCATCTCACTTGATGTTCTTTGTCAATTCTTCAGACAAATCCAGTGATCAATGGCCTGATCTTGATAATCATTGCCATCATTGATCTTGTCCCCATCATTTGATTGCTGCTGTAAAACAAGAGGAGGATGGGAAGTTAGGAGTCTAATCATGAGGCGTTTTGTGGGGCAGAGGGTAGGAGTATTAGAGGTTAGGATTTGTCATCGGGAAGAGACCTGCTGTTGGAAAAGGAGAGGAAGTGTGACGTCCAGAAGCTGATCTTCAGGGTCTGGTTGACTGCTGCCATGGAGGATATGGGGGGGTGTTAATGTTTTGCATTTGAGAGAGGAGATAGAAACAGCAAGGAGAGAATGGGAGGCGGCCTCAGGTGAGATGTGATGATTGTAGAAACAGGGAAGTTAAAAGCTTTAGCATGTAAAAATACCTTGTTGACCTAAACCATTATGCCTCATTCCAATCTAGAAATTTTTCATGCATCAGTCACAGTTGTTGGATGGAAATCTAATTGCTTTGTTGCATTCTTCTTTACATTAGTGTTATTAAAGTTATCAACTAGATTCACTTATATAAGCCGTGGCTAATGTTGCAACAATAAGAGCTTGAATACCACTTGTAAATAATCCTAGAAGTCTAACAGGTATAGGATCATTATGTGTGGATGATGATATTCCATTGATACAAAGCCAATTCTGATAGACTTATTGAACGTTCCCATTGGCATTTATCCAGCAGGAATTCAAATTCAAATGAAAGAATGGCACATCAGAAAGAAGTGTCCAGGTCTGCAGAACCAGTCCATGGCCATATAAGAGACCCAGAGAGCTACTAGTCTTTAAGCAAGAATGCTTAGGGTTAATCACCTGTGAGGTATGAAAAATGGTTGTTTTTGTGGGCAGACTTTGAATCCCATCAAACAAGGACTAGATCACACCGAGTGCTCTTGGTCAATCCTCTGATTGCCATTACAAAAGCAATCAGGAGACACGTACGTATGCATACATCCATGCATATACACGCACACCCCTATATTTTTTGCTCATTGAGTTATAGCTATCCAAACTTGAGTGAGCTGGGCTTATCTCATGTTTGGCTCATTTATATTTCAAACTTGAGAGTCTAGTTTGTGCTCTGATAGATCAAGCAAAAATTGTACTGAATTTTGAGCCGAATGCTTCCTGCTTGGAAACAGCTCATTCGTTTGACAGCACTGGATGCTAGTTGATTGTAGACAGTTGGAGTTGTAATACAAACAGGATGGAAAGAGAGGTTTACCCACATTCAGTGGTGTACCCCTTCTTTCCCATGTACTTGAAAAGACATGGCCCATGTGCTTGTTCTTATAATTTAATTGGGCATTACATATGTCATAATGTGGAACTCTCATCTTTATATTACACAAGACCAGATTGGCCCTCAATTCTGGTGTACCTTATTGCAGTCGCGCCCCTTCATGTGCACAAATGTGTATTTATGTTGCGGCTCTGACCTTTTTCTTGTGTCCTGTTCATTCACTTCTTTTTATTTTTTGCTTATACTATTGATCTCTGAAATCATTAAATGCTTTCTGAATGTTAACCGACCTTAATTCAACTTAGATCACAAATCATTCTGGGCTCGAGAAAAAAAAAATCATTTATTATCTTGCTTTGGGTTTATACTGAGAGGAGCATTCTTTGTAGGTGGGGGTTGAGTCGCTTAATCTGGGCATATGCCCAAAGTTAGGTATTCTTCGGATTGATGCACCAAAAATGTCGAATTTGGAGCTGAAGGGCTGTGGTGTGCTGTCTCAAGCTTCCATCAATTCCCCTTGTTTGACATCTTTAGATGCTTCATTTTGCAGGTGGTATTTTTTCTGCATGTTTTTTCATTATCTGTTATTTCTCCATGTAAGCTGATTTTTTTTCCCTTTTCTTTTGTGCATGCAGGCAATTAGCGGATGAATCATTGTCTACAACAGTGGCTTTATGCCCTTCCATTGAATCTCTGATTCTGTCATCCTGCCTATCAATAGGATTTGGTGTTCTGTCATCTTTGCATTGGCTTCGACGTCTGACCCTGCTTGATTTGTCGTACACTTTTCTGATGAATTTGCAGCCTGTTTTTGATACTTGTTCACAGTTAATGGTGAGTCTATTGGACTGTTTGAGGTATTTATTTCAATTGTTGAAATCAATGCTTTCATTTAAGTATTTAAGAATTTTTTTCTAGAAAATTAACTCGATCAAATTGCATTACTTTAATTTCATAATCTGTCAACTAATTATTGATGCTGCTTTCTTTTGAATAATGTTGCTGAACTTGCTGTTGTTGACTTGCTGTGATCTGGTTAGGTTTGAATATTTTGTGTTAGAACTTAGAAGTAAATCTGCATCACTTGTTTCCAGTCAAGTTTGATTAGAGGATTTGCAATTTAAATTATAGTTTTGTTGTCACAGAAGGACATGTCAAACATGAAAATACTAAATTGTTAACTCATTATATATAGGAGCTGCAAGGTTATTAATTTTTCAATTTTGAACATTATAACGTCAAGTCTAGCAGTGGAGGACGGCATGATATATCCTGTAAACAAGTCACAATTTTCATTCTATTTTAATGCTTTTTCCTTTTCACTTTTTAGAAGCATTTTCTGCCTTTGTGCCATTTTAAACGTGTACATAATTCTGAACACACGCATTCATGATGTATGTCATTTACAAAGTGGGAAGTGCTGTGACTTTTGTTTCGTTCTTCTGACAGACGCTAAAACTTTCAGCTTGTAAGTACCTCACTGATTCGTCTTTGGATGCTCTCTATAAAGAAGGCGCACTTCCAGCCCTTTGTGAGTTGGACTTGTCTTATTCATCCATTGGGCCGTCTGCAATAGTAGAACTTCTTGCTTGCTGTACAAATTTAGTTCATGTGAACTTGAATGGTTGTGCAAATATTCATGAACTCGTTTGGGGTTCATATGACTTCCATTCATTGGAGATGCCAATTGATGCTTGCTCATCTAATTTGACATTCTTCAAGAAAGAGCACAAGGCTTTCAGAAAATCTGAGCATTTGCTTGAGACACTTAACTGCACTGGATGTCCAAACATTAAGAAAGTTCTCATTCCTTCTATGGTTCATTGCTTTCATTTATCTAAAATGAACCTTAATTTATCCACAAATCTGAAGGAAGTAGATCTTGCATGTTTCAATCTCAGCACTCTTAATTTGAGGTTAGTGTTCCTTACATGACTTGCTCTTTTTCTGTTTGTTCTGTTTATCAATGTATGCATGTTATATCTGTCTCTCTGATATTTAATGTTTTTGTGATGCCTAGCAATTGTAGCTCCTTGGAGATTTTGAAGCTCGACTGTCCCAGATTGACCAACCTCCAACTTCTGGTAATTTCCTTATCCATGGGCATGTGAAAATTGTTTACAAATAAAGTACTTACATGAATGATACATCACTGATAGCTGTTTCAACTGACATTATTATTGACTTTTTCCTGCGGATAAGGTTGGTTTTGAAATCAAAACATAACTGAGTTCCTTCACATGGTATCACAGTCTTTGGTTGCCCGAAATTTCCATGGGTAGTGTTCCTTGGGCTCAAAATCTTATCTCTTACTTACCCAAGCGGGCTTGTGTGCATCTTGAAGTCACCACTGTTATCCGTTTGACCTTGTCCAAAGTCGGGCTGGTCATGCGTGATGCAAAAAGTAACAGCTTTTCTCTGTTGTGTATGTTTTAGGATGGCAAATTGAACATTCACATGGCTGTCCAAATTGAATTAATTATTGGGGACCTATAAGTGTCTACGATATGAATCCATGTTGACCACCCGTCGCTACCTTGCAATAACGTTCGTGACATGCAGTTTTACATGTTATGTGATGGATCGAAGTGCAGTTCTTTAGTTCACAATGCAGTATACGAGTACCAGCAAATTTTTTTTTCATATGGTTGCTGGTGTTCAGTCTGTGTGGCTACATGACAATCTATAGTGTGAAGTTGACCTGTGTTTGCTCGGCTGGTTGGCACCCCTCTCCTTGATGCTTGAGCTGGGGAGAGGCCCTGAACTGTGACTCGGGATGGCAGAGCCCATAGAATTTTTATAACAATTTATTGTATAAATTCAATCTTTTCATATTCATAAAAAGTTGTGTTCACGTATAAATTTATGCTTCTCTGTTTGCTCTTCTTGTGTGCATCTATCAAATCATAACACCCTAATCTTGTCTCTTACTTATTATTTATTTTGGACTTTCTTGGTAAATTATGCTTTATAGGCTTGCAACATGCTGGCTGAGGAAGAAGTAGAAGTTGCCATATCACGCTGTACTATGTTGGAAACCCTCAATGTTCATTCCTGTCCGAAGGTGAGATTACATGCTTAGTCGCTATATCGGGATCTTTATTGAGAATTTTCAGATTTCATTAGATTTGTATACCATCAGGTCTTATATGAATCGTCCAATTTCTTTCTTTTTGCTTGGTTAACCTGTTGTTTCTGCATGTCTTGTTGCTTTCATGGGCAGATAAATGCTGAGGATTTTGGGAGATTACGAATGGTGTGCCCTAGTCTGAAACGCATCCAGAGCGGCACATCAGTGTAGCATTGATGATCCAGTTTATCAACGAATTATTTTTTGATATTTTTTTTTTTTTCTATTGCTGCTGGCGTTTAGGAGACCAGACTGACTTAGCTTTGATCGCTAAAAATGGCCATGGGTGGGTGCTGTTCTTGTACATGATACACCAAATGGCGTTGCATGTGTTTCCTGGCAGCCTTTCCAATGTACTACTACAAGGCACGCGGCAGCCTCTAGAGGAGGCATATATGCACGTGCATACCATTTAAGCATCAGAATCGTTTGTGGTTTCTATATATTAAAATAATTTATGTACTTGGATCTGGGTGTGGATGGTATAATGGCGTGGTGAGGTTTATACGTTCGTAGTTCTCAAATTTTCTGTTTTTAGCTGCATTTCCTGATAATGAGAATTTTGACTGCTGCGTCATCAATCTATTGTCGTACGTGATTGATTGCTGCCGGAGACCGATGTAGTTGCTTGAGGATTGATGATGGATAACTTTTCTCAGGGCATTATGGCATATATTGGAGATTTGGTCACGTGCTACTCCAAGCGGAAGAAAGGATTAGGTGAAATCAGTTGTGAAGTGGTTGATGCTCTCTTGCTTTTAGCTGTAGGTCTTACAGTGGGCGGATGATAAAGCGGATTCTAAATATATATGTGGAGACGAGCTGTCCTAACTCGGTGCTGTATGAGAGGATTCAAAAAGGTACCGATTGTTATCATGGGTGGGGATGGCCTTAAAAGATTGGGGCTTAGGGCCGGATTTTATATTTGTAGCGGCAAAAAAAAAAAAAAAAAAAAAAGGCTTGACCTCATCTGAAAATATATAAACGAGTCCAACTGAGTTCCAACTTCTTAAGCATTATTTTTTATTGTAATAATAATTTAAAAAATCAGAGTATAAGTCGTAAGTTAATATATTTTTTTATTATTTTTTGGGGTGAAAAAGTAGGGGTTGCTTTGAAAGATTTCTGGGGGTGCTTGCTTTTTCACCACCCTCTGGCCCTTGTCCACCACTGCTGTTACAATTTTTTTTTTTTTTTTTTTTTTTTTTTTTTTTTTTTTTTTTTTAAATCGATCACTTCTTCCTTGTTCATCCCTTTTCCGTTTGCCAGCTTGCTATTCATCAATGCTAACCTGTGATTTTTTTACATTTTTATTTTTTTTAATAATCTTTCCAAGCTTTAGTCCTTTTGTTTTTATTTTTATTTTTATTTTTTGTGTCCATTTCCGTCACCTAGCTATGCAAACAATGCGTGCTTTGATTCTCTCTTTACGAGTTTGACTGCTCATTAGAGAATTTTTTTTTAAACTTTTTTTAGATTCATACTTATTCATATTAAGCAAGTCAAGCCATATCAATTGAATATAATTTATTTATCAAATATATTATGCGTATTGTATCATGTTACTCATATGATAATAATATTATGTTTATATATAAATTTTTAATATAATTAATTAATTAATTAATTATATTATGTTGCATCAACTCATATATATCGTTATATCTTAATTGTGGCATGATACGAATAAGATAGAAAAAAGGTATTGTCACTTCTACTTCCAACCATCCGCTTTGAAGGAGGACGTAAGAAGGCTGAATTCACCGAGTTCAATTTTCCCCCGGAACGAAAAGGCAAGTGGCTCGTCCTTTTCCTCCTCGAATGGTTTCCTCCTCTTAACCATTCGACCAGGGAAGGCAATCGCGATGGTGCAATTTCTTAGCAAATATTGGACCCGATACCCAGCTTGCAATTCAAGATTGCTGCTGGTCTCCCTCCATGACCATCTATTCCCTCACAGATGCTGTACTTACCAGACCTAGGCATCCAAATCATGAGCGAGAGGGGCTACATTAACAGCGACAGAGATACCCACCGCCTCAATTCAAGAAAGCTCTCTAAAGCCCAAGAGGGTATTTGGTACCAAAGTGATTCATCCAACATGCTGATGATCCAATTGTAGGTAATAGGATCAACGGTTATTGTTTTTGATTGCATTTTATTGATCTTATGTGATAGTGATTCTAAATCACTTCTATCTTTAAAATAACTATTTAATCCAATGATTTCATACATGTTCTTAAGGATAAATATTTAAGATCATTCCTATCTATTAAAAAAATTTGATATTATTTTCACATTATTATAATATAATTTAATATTATAATATTATTACAAAATTATTAGATATAACATAATATAATTGTTATATTATATTATTAATATAATTTAATTAATCATAATATAATATTATAGAAAAAAATAATATTATAGAAAAATAATATTATAATTTTATGTAAATATTATAATAATAAATAATATAAACAAATGTTGAATAATTATGATAGTTGTAAAATATGTCCTATATAATTTTGGTATTGGATGGTACTACTAGCCATGTGAATGCTATCAATCAGCCATTTAGCACATCAATCTCCTACAAGCTTATTGAAAGTTTAATTTATGAGGACCCCTCAGCCCTTTCATCTCAGCTTGAGAATGAAGACAATCAGATGCTATGATAGTTCTATCCATGAGATTCCCCTTTGTGGTAAAGGAGCAAAGCTTTTATGAATTATTGTCTTCTGATCTTCATAATTTTCTTGCTAGCCTGGTTATCATGCGGCAGGTGCTGATGAGACATTTGAACAAGTGCATAACATTTTAGCTCCATCCAATTGGTTAGGACTGCAGGCATGCCATCCTTGTGTCTACATATATGATTTGCTCTCTTCATTTTTTTTGTTTATATGGTCTGATAGTATTGCACTTTGTAGAATGTTGAAGAGGTTATCAGCGAAGGATAAGAATGACAATAGAACGGAGCGAGATGGAGAGCCGCTCTCTATCCCTCTCTCCACCATTATTTTAATCCACCATCTCTGCCTTCATCCCTACCAATGGGACAGATAAGAATTTTCTTATCTCCATTTTCATGGGATCTTTATCCTTAAAGGGTTCCATCCTCGCTTACCTCATTTTTAATAAGGTTTCTATTTTTTATTCTCATGAAGATCTCCATCCTACTAGAAACTCATCCTCATCAACTTCATTTTTGATATTAAAATATATATATATATTTTTTATTTTGATTCTTACCTACTATATTTTTAAAATAAAAAAAAATATTGAGTTTCATGTAACAAATAAAATAAATTCAAATAAATTTACCATAAATATAAATTTTATGAACTAATTTATAAGAAATATATTAAACAAGCATAATAATATAAGTTTGTGATCGTGAGCTACTTTACAACAAACAAATACATTAACCATAAGTCTCAATAGATACAAAGGAGGTGAATGTATATATATGGAGTTATATAGTCTTAAGATATTTTAGGATTATATATGGAGTTATATTTATAATATTAAAATAATATAATAATATTTAAGTAATATAAAATATATAAAAATTTATTATGTGGGTGAAGATAAAAAATCCCATAGGATGGGGAGTATCCCCTTTATCCGCATCCAGCTCCATGTATGGAGATATCCCTATCCATCCCTATGAGATAAAATTTTTTTGTTCTTATTTTTATTGGAAGAAAAATTATTTTATTTCTATCTCACTCAGGATGGATCCCGTGATGATCGAGAAAAATGAACAAAGTTATCACCCGTGGAGAAATGACCGCTTACCTTCCGAGCATAGTCGTCTTCTTAGAAGCTGACTGCTTTCGTGCTGTTGTATGATGGCTCTGTGGACGTATCATCCCATACCCTATGCTCAATCAAAGAAACAGATAGGGTGCGGAAGAAACACTCCACAACGAGTTGTAGCTTCTTCCACGCTAACCATCAGTCATAGTCACAGGTCCAAAATGCGTGCAACTTCATTGGTTAAAGTAAAAGTAATATGTGATCATGGATTCTCCCCCTGAATTATAGAGTTGAACACTGCTGTGAATTTGGAATCACTACCTTAATGCTAGCATTCGAATAAATTCAGAAACTTTTATTATTTAACTCCGTTAGTGTTATCAGAAACACAAATTTGTTTGTTAGCTATAAAGTAGGTTGTATGGCCCCACTGAAGTCTAGTTATTATGACTATTTGCTCTTGAGCCTGTGGCAGGTGCCGATTCACGTGAGATGGCTTCAAAGAAAACCAATGAAGCAGTGATGAATGTGAAAATTGAAATTAGATTTAATTAGTTTCAAATATAGCTAAATCTTAAATTTAATTATTTATTTTATTTTTAAATTCATAGATTCCAAAGCTTTTTATGGATCTAAATATGAAAAAAATAATTAAATTTAAACTTGCCTACTTTCTAATGTAATCAAATCTTTTTCTCTCTCTCAATATATATATATATATATATATATATATAAAAGCAACCTATCTTAATAAAGAGCGTTTCCCATTAGCAGCCTCAATAATACTAATGTCAATTCTATTTTCTGTCACAGGACTGGTCTGCAATATTAATACTTCTTTCACCAATTCATCTAATTTTATCTTTCTTAAAAAAAAAAAAAAGAGAGAGAGAGAGAAAGGGATGGAGACCCACCTGCAACTTGATCACCTAGGTTTAAATACCTGGGGATGCGCCATTGAGGACTCAAACCTAGAAGACCTGATTTCTAAATGAAGGGGATGTGACCGCTGGTACAAGCCCTGATCCACATTCATCTCATTCCAACTTACTATTTGTTGCCACATATTTCTATTATTCATGATTTTTATGCATATAGAATGCTTCTCCTTCCACTTCTGCCAGATTTTAGATTCTTGATTATTTTTCTTGCATCTTATCATGAGACAGAATTATCTCACAGTTCACGTTTGGCCTTGTTAATTTCTTTGCCTTGTTTTGGCTCCAGTAATGACTGATCTCTGTTTCATTAGGATGTGGTTAGCAGTCTTAGTATCACTTGCTGGCGTGGATGACCTGTTTCTTTACGCAGTTGGATACATTCTAGCAGTTCTTTTTGAGAATTATATCTCCTCTTTGTATTACTAACGTCATTACAAATTGCCTGTGACTTCTTGTTTTGTAGAATTTTGGGTTCCCTACACCACTACCAACGCTAGCATTGGTTGTTACAACATTAGTTGGTGTTCTGACAGCATTTTTAATCTTCCAGTCTGCTTCTCAGGATTGATTGCTCTTGAAGTGTATGTATTTGTTTTTAAGTGTCCTCCATTTCTTCATTGTTTATGTGCCTACGTATTATCTGCTTGATAACAGTTCTGTTGCTCAGATAGTTTATGTAAAGTGTGGATCGTTTTTGGATGCCTTTTGTTTTGGAAATGGCTGAAGATTCTGTCAGCCTGCCATTGTATGTTGTTACCTGCAACACGTACGCCTAATTGTTCCATTTCTACTGTGCAAAATTTGTAGCTCTTTTGTATGACCAACAGTGGAAAAGTTCAAGAAATCTATGATTTCAAGTCTTTTAAGGTGTTTTCTTGGAACACTGCATGTGAACATACCGACCGTTTCATCTGCTGTTGTAATTAACTCCAATTTCAGCAATGGTGATATGAGGGCAGTGTGAGCCTTTTGTTTTTTTGTTTTTTTAGTCCAAGGTTGAGAGAGATTCATGTACATCTCCTTTCCAGTCTATATTTCTGCCTGAAATGTCTTTGTATGCCGTTTATGATAGTTGTTGCCTACTGCAGCTGTACATCCATGTAATCAATAATACATGGACACAGGAATGTCTCCAACACCTTGGCTATCTGATGCTCTGATTGCTAACTTATTTTAATTTTATGATATTATGGTCTATGAGATTAAGCAAACATTGGTTTTGCTGCCTCCTGGATTCAGGCAAAAAAAATATTGATTCAGCACTACTTTGTCAGAAATTATCCCCTTCAATCCAAGATTCAGGCCAAAAAAAAAAAAAAATTCCATCATAACCTGTCATCTAATGCCAGTTCCTCAGTGATGTCAGTGTTTGTGAAACAGAGTCAAGAACCGTGGCCAATGAACATTAAAATTTATGTTCATATTATGATCACAATCTTGCAACCTTTAATCAAGTTATCCTGCAGTTCAGTAGATCATCACAAATTTAAGTTAATTGACACATGCATGCCCAATGGTAGTGTGTTGCAATGAACTGAGCAGTTATTTGATAATTCTCTGTTCTTCGATAGATATGAAAGCATGGATTTTATTGTGCTTCCTCAAGGTTTGACTGAATTATACAAATATGCATCCTTGGAACGCAACTTCATTGCCATTGAGTCAACCATTCCCATATCGTGCACGAATGACATGAATTGTTGAAAAGTACCAAGAATAATTAGATGCTAGCGTGGATTACTTTGACATTCTCTCAAAGTAATTTCAATTCAGCTCTCAAAAACATAAGTAAAATATTGGATTTTTATGCATCTTGATAAATCAAACATTATTTCTCAGGTCAATCTGTTTTCACCCATGACCTGAAATCTTGGTATCCAGTATTGCACTGATGCATTACATAGTCAATATGGCGTGATCGGTATAATATGGTATACAATTGTAATGTGACAACTCCCAGGTATTTTTATAGGGGTACTGTTTGAAATCAAGTAGTACAGACCGGTATGGACTGCTTTCTGTACCAAACCAACAAACCAATGCAGCTCCACACTGGTTTAATATGGTATGCCTTTACTGTTCTGATTAAGTTTTACAGTCCTTGATGTCATATAATATGTGCTTTTCTCATACAGAATTATATATGCAAGAAGATTATGTGAAGTATAGTTTGTTAAACCAGGTGCATTAGACATTGCCCATTATGAAATATTTTGCTGGTTAATGTTCTATTCTGTTTGGCATTTTCAGATGACCACTCTGTAAAAGAGACAATCTAGTTGCAGATTGTTTAGCAGACCATGAGAGAAATGAAAGCACAAGCTGCAACTGAAAAGTTTGCTTGGATTTGTATTCAAGCCGAATTTGTAAAAGTACTACTAAAAGATCCCTTAGGATCATCCTGTTCAAAATGAATTTGAATAAACTTATTATGACAGTGTCCACCTGCAGATGAAAGAAATTTCTGGTCAGGGCCATGGGTTAGGCCAAGAAATTTTTAATCAGTACTCAAATTATCAAGAACCGCCCCTAAGTTTGCTTTGCCAGACGTTGCAGTTTAATTTTACAATTGATAAGTAGAAGACAGTAGGGAAACTTCATTAATAACATTCCATGGTGATTCCAGTTAAGCTAAAAGTTGTAACAACTAAGAGGTTAACTCACATCTTGACAAGGAGCAATAGCGAAGGAAAACTTACCAGCATTATATCTTGCACAATTTGGCTTTGATCAAAGGACATCCATGCAAGTTACCTGAGATCAGCTCTTAAGAGAGGCCTTACATTTCAAGACAAATCCAAGCACCAAGAGAAGAGCCATGATCCCACATGAAGAGCCTCCCACTCTGTGTATCCAGTAGGGGTCGAACCTTGTGAACCTCCGGTCCAAGAAGCATGTGAAGTTGATGACCACAATCAACACTATGAGCACAAGAGGCAGCCACAAGGCCAAACTCCCATACCCAGCATCGTATTCAGGCTCGACAGGGGGCTTTCGATCAATGTATAGTGGCGAAAGCACAGCAAGAAGCCCCAAGGCAATGGCAGCCAGCTTCTCAGTGTAAGTAGTCCTCCCCATGCAGCTAGCTCTCCTCCTGAGGGTAGGCAGACCCTTTCTTCTCCTTAAGCATTTATCCCATGAGACAAAGCAAGCTTTAGAGAATTGAGGCTAACCTTTTGATATTTTTATGACTTGGTTCCCTCAACTGGTGGTTTCTATGACATCTTATCACGCCCAGAATCTTTTCTCACGCCCAGAATCTTTTCTCACGACTTGATAAAATAGGTCCGCAGAGAATAAGATAATACAATGAAGAGATAGCTATTCTCTGCCTGAGCCAAACAGCTAGTGTCTGAAGGAATCGGATGCTTAAACTAGTGGGAAATAAACAAGGCCACAGAATTCCCTAAACACTAGCAGTGCAACGGCAGAGCAAAATTGCAACCTATGCCTCTTCGAAGCAGCATAAAGCCTCTTGTGAATTTACTCAGTTGACATCTTGGATCAGTAGGTCCCTCCATTAATGGTCAAAACAACATGGAATAATCAAAGCAGAACATGGAAAAGAAAAATAATGTAAAACATTTGCATTTGCTGTTAAATTACATGAACGCTCACCTGGTAATATGTAACAACACTTCCAAGGCACGGCCTACTCACCCAGCAAGTGTGAAAGTGCTCGAGCTTCGCACAGGCATCTCTTCGCCCTCTATTGTTGTTTCTTTAAAGCACACACTTTCCGAACGCTTTAAGAGCATCTCTTACAGCTGAAAGGAAAGGGTGTAAGCTGTAAGATTGGTATCAATTCCTTTCACACACATCTTCAGAGATGCCACCTAAGACACTTTATATCGTGGTGGTTAGGCTGCTTTAACTTCACAAGGACTGGAGCACTCCTTCCCTAAGAAAAAGCACTTGTAAAATGCTCTACCATTAGTCAAAAGATAGATGGATACCTTTGAAGCTGATATTATTAAATCCAGGAAATCATCTTATCTTGTCTAGGTTCAACACTTTTTTTAAAGAAATCTAAAGATGTTCCGTTATTGCTTATTTTGATATAACAGTGGGCGTAGATATGGTGATATGTGATATGGAGAAATATAGTAATGCCAATGGATTGCTCATGTTGATGGATGATGTCATTCTTTGCTCTTAAGACTGCGGGTTACTGATTCTGATGGATGCAACAATGGGCATAGATATGGTGACATGCGATATAGGAAATACAGTGAGCTGAACCAGGCAAATTTTATCGAAGATGTACTACTCATGTGAATGCTATCAACCAGCCATTTAGTCCATCAATCTGCTACAAGCTTTTTGAACTTTTAATTTGCAAGGACCCCTCAGCCCTTTCTTCTCAGCTTGAGAATGAAGACAATCAGATGCCATGATATAGTTCTATCCATGAGATTCCCCTTTCTAATAAAAGAGCAAAGCATTGATGAATTATTGTATTCTGATCTTCATAATTTTCTTGCTAACCTGGTTATCATGTAGTCTGATATTATAGTAATTTGCAGATGGTTGAAGAGACTATTCCATATTTAAATTAGTAGAGAAGAAATATTTGCTCTCCTTCTAGACCTAGGCTTGTTTGGATTAGCTATTGACTTCAACTATTGGCCAACAGCTATCTTACATAGCTGTTGGCCAACCAACAATCACCTAAAGGTATCCCAAAAGTCAATCTATAAGATTATTGGTCAATAGTCACTTAGGATGCGTTTGGTTCACCGATGGGATTGGATTCAGTAGGATTCCCAATCCAGTATTATGATTAGAAAAGTAAAGATCGGATTGGTAAACCATCATTTTACCATGAGTCCTACTCTTTCGTTAGTATCTCAAGATAGAAAATATGGGATTGTCAATCCCATCCCTACCCCCTGTGTTTCTTAATTCTATCGTACCTCAATCTCATTGGTGATCTAAATGCATCCTTAAAAGGTATCCTAATAGCCAATCTAAACAAAGCTTTAGCTATTTTCCTTAAAACTTGGTTGCTTTATATTATTGCATAGAAAAAGTTTGCTTCTTTAATAGTTCTATTGACACATTATCCTATACCCTATGGTCAATCAAAGAAATAAAGAAGATGTGACAAAAACAATCTAAAATGAACTAATGGCAGCAAATAGACCAAATGATTTTGGTACGATCAAACCTGGCATGTCAGCATGGCACAATATGGGTCATACCAAGCATGGCACAACCTCTTAGGCGATATCAGACCAAGCCCTACATACCCACTCGGCCAACGAATTGTGCTAGTCCGATATGATTTACAAATTGTCATGGTCCAAACAAACAGGCCAGCTCATGCCATGGTTCATAAAAATTCTTTTTTAATTTCAAATATTTTAAAATTATTAAAAATATTTTTATTATTAAAAAATTATTAAATAAAAAAATAATGTATAATTTCTTTTTTTTTTTAGTACCATGATTATATTTCGTAACAGAAGCCATGCCAAGCTGACACAACATGATGGCTGTAAGACCACTCCTTGCATTGGCTGTGCCAGTACATTTGACAACTCCAACACCACTAAGCATCAATCATAGCCACAAGTCCAAAATGTGTGGAACTTCATTGGTTAAAGTAAAAGTAGTTTGTTATCATTAATTTTCCCCGAGTTACAGAGTTGAACACTACTGTGAATTTAGAATCAGTATCTCAATGCAAGCATTCGCATGAATTCAGAATTTTTATTATTTAAGTCCATTAGTATCATCAGAAACACAAATTTGTTTGGCTAGCAACGTAGCAGGATGTATGCCCCACTGCGAGTATAGCCTTTGTGACAACTCGTTCTTCAGGCTGCGGCAGGCACCGATTCACATAAGACCAGCTTCAAAAAGAGACCATATTACAGCGATCCAATCTCAGAACATTGTTACCAATGAAACATGGTGATCCAAACCTTGTCTAATCTCACATCCATGGATTTATTTCCCTGATTGAAATCATTCCAACCCTTTCAAGGCGGGAGGACGCTCACAGGAGTGACCTCATTAGACTGCGTCCCAGAAGCAGTTAACCATCCACCGAAAAATACCCACTGCATTCATATGGAAGGAATTCTGGAGATGCCCTGCAATTTTTGCAATCCAAGAGACAATGTCGCTAAAAGCCATCTCACTGAAAACCAACTACGAAGCAGAAATGTCACCGTTCGTGAGGACATCGCGGCCAGAGCGCTCCGTAGAAAGACATTCGACTCGAAACCAGCTTTGATCGCATTTCAATGGGCCTCGATTCCTTCCCACAGAGCGGAGATGACCACACGCGAGTGGAGTACAAAAGGGAAGGCGAAGTGGTCCAGTGAAAGGCCTATTCGGTGCATCTGATTGTAGAGGACAGGGACCCCTCACATGGGCCTGAGCGGGGGTGGCCACGGAATGTAGGAGTCTCGTTGGGACGCAGCGTCAAACACCTTGCGGGCACACTCCGTGTTCAGGGAGAACGTAGAGGCAAGGGGAAATTAGCTTGGTGGGCTAAGGCGAGGTGGTGAGAGAAGCCTTGGGTTAGGATGCGGGCATGAAGGAGGCGTTGCAGGGCGGGAAGGGAGAAGCAGGAGTTTAAAAAGGTTGAAGGAATGGGATCAGTTCCGGAGTAGCGAAGGAAAGGGTGGTCGACCGTTGGACTCCGGAGTTTAAAATTTTGAATTATATGGACACGGGTGACTTCCCGATCGTTGGGCATAAATCCCAGAAGCTTTGTGGCAAAGGGGAATCTCTAGTGACATCAAAAGCCACAGGCATCCAAGGGTAATTAATGATCCTTGGGCACTCATGGAATAAATTAGGTCGATTTCCAAGACTAATGCCAATAGAATGCATTTTGATGAATATGCCAATTTTACACAATTTGCTTCAAGTTTTTGGAAAGAATCGCAGATTGGAGCTGTCCTCAATGGTTAGACACACCATGGTTTGAGACATTGGATATCTAAGTTTTCAAATTTGGGAGTCTGCAACGACACCATAAAGATCGAGGCACTTTAAACCTTTTTGGATTCGACCAGTTATGGTCTATCACCTACAAGCATCATACACCATGGAACAAGACGAAAGCTGATAATATTAGGTGGAATGTATCATATCTGCTGCACGAGGGGTTGTCAATATATTTTAGGTGCAAACCATTCGATCCTTTTCTATCTCTCTCTACTTTTTTTTATAGCCAGTTAAGCTCTCTCTACTTTTTTTTCTACTTTTTTTATAGCCAGTTAAACCCTACTTAAGAAGTAAGATAAAGATAGAGAAAGACTGAATAATTTATACTTAATGAACTGCATCTAAATTCTGTTTTATATTTAACAGGGTTAGCAGGTTGATCCATACCCTCATGCGAAATCAAATATAGAGAAACTTTTTCGACTAGTCTATTTTGGCATTAATTCTCATGATACTTCCAGGTATTCCTTTTATGGCCAAATCCTTTTTACAATGAGGTGATGTAAATTATGATTAAGAGTGCATTAGCTATGGGATAAAAATAAATAAAGGTGAAAAGCCACAAAAGTAACATCTTCTAGTGCAACTTTCAAGGACATAAAAGTTTTTTAATTAATTACATTTGATTATATCTATAAATAAAGGATGAATAAAATTAATGTAACAAAAGTAAATATGCCATTAATATTTTGTTAATGTCTTTAATTTAAAAGAGATGAGCTAAGAAAGAGAGCGAAGAAATTATTTAATATTTTATTAATCTTAATATTTTAGCTTCTTTTTATCTAAATTAATAATTTGGGAGATAAAGAAATAGAATAATTATTTCTTTAAAAAAAAGAATCCCATACCAAATATCTTCGGGATGGATGAAAAACTACTAAGAGTAACTTTTCATATACCTTAATCCATACCAAATACACCCTAAATTATATAACAGAAGGATAAAAGAATCTAGAATGAAGCAAAGATTCAAACTACCTGTATCTTATTTTAATGGATCAGAAGGCTAAGAGTAACTATCCTAATTAAGAGAGCATCACTAGCCCCTACAAAATGTCTCAGGATAGTGTCCCATGTTAGCAAAAATATGCTTAACCTAGAGATTCTATAGTTATGCAGAAGAATAAAGCTACAAATACAAGAAAATTTATAGCAAGAAATAGATCTGTGGTATATGATGAACAAATTGACAGGGCAAACAGCAGGAAGGGTGCAGAAAGGCTGAAGGGCTATTCACAAGATATTTTAGATGAGTAGTTCTAGCATTAAATTGAGGAAAGTAGTTGAAAATCTGGAATAAGTGTACAAGCGCCGGTTGTTCGTCATCCGCACTAATGAATCAGAATAAAGTGGATGGCAACACAGCAAGCTGTCGCTGAAGACATTCACAATATAGCTTCCAAACCAAGCAATGGGTGAGAAGATATAAAATGCCAAAAAGGATATAAATATTACAATTAATTAAAAAAAACATATATATATATAAAAGTACTGACAGAACCACTATAAGTACGATCAATTAACATGGAGATACAGAAAAACTCCTATGAACCCCACTATTTGTGCCAGCCATGTCAATCAATGAGGTTCATGCAGCAAAAGACAAGCTCATGCACGTCAAGACCTAATTGACATCTTCTGAGTTTCTGGATCTTTTGTGGCATACCCTTCTCATCCACTTTTCCTGTGCCCTTGTGAGATTGGTGGGCATGGTGTGAGACAAAGTATTTTGCTGAGTTGTGGTGGTGACTGGAAGTTCAGCAGGAAGTGCAGCAGCAGTGCTTGTAAAAACATTCAGAACCAAGAAGGCCAATATGGGCGACAGATCCAATGTTCCACCTAGAGGCGGAATAATCCCACGGAATATATTCAGGTAAGGATCGCATAAAGTGCTGAAGACAAATTAGAAGCCAAACAGAAGGTTAGTGGAACAGCTCAAGGCTCTGAAACTCAAAAGGAGACAAATTTAAAAATCTAAAGAAATCCTATAGTTACTAATTCACGAATTTCAGTACAACAGGCCTGATGTTAAAAATACAGACTTTATGGCTATATAAAAACTAAGCACCACCTCTGAATAAGTGTTTTAGCCTGCCTGCTTGACAAGAGCTGAACTTAGGTTGATTTGTTCTAATTTATGTTTTTGTTGTGTGATTAAGCCAAATAATGGATCAAGATGTAAAGAGTATAATAATAATTACTCATATTTAGACTGCACCTTAATGGTCTGGCCAGATAGTGGTCCAGTGAGGTACTTGGTTCCGATTAAAGAAATAAAAACTCTTCGGCCAGATCATGGGAACTTCATAAAAATTAAATTAAAAACTAATACATAATTTGCTCAAGTTTGAAAAATTTTTGCTCATGAAGGATGTAAAGATCCAAAAGAATAGCCATATCCTAAGATCAGCACCAATCTTTGATGGCAAGCATGCTTGAAGCCTAGCAGAGTCTGTCTCCTATTCTCTTATACGGCATTACAAAGTGGCTAAGTTCTATACAGACTCAAGACCACAGATAGAGCAATGAAACCTAAATTATTTAACATGAAAAGAAGACAGACTGGCACTCTGATGAATGCTTGGCAGTCTGATGGGCATTAAACTTGAAGCCAAGTCAAGTCATTAACTCATGAAAAACTTAATTTCAGAATTCCCAAAATGAAGTGGTTAGTTATATAACGAAATGCAATGAAGACATTAGATAGGGTAATTTTGAGTACAGTTTATTCTGCTGCTCTTTTTCCTTCCTTCTTCCTTTTTTGTGTCATATGGTACAATCTATTTTTGATAAATTTATCAAATTTCACCTAAGAAACAAGACATAAGAATTAAATGGAGTCCACAGTTGAGAAGAAATTCTAGCATCGAACCACTCAAGAGTTCCTTGCATGTAATTGATGTCTTGTCCTATATAACATTCTAAGAGTCCAACTATTTATGGTGAGAACTTGAAGCGATAAAACAAGTTTCTGTGTCTCCCTTGCTCTGTTTGAAGATCTTATGGATCAGGGAAAGTTTAACTACAACTCACATAAAGTGAACGTTAACTCAACTTCCTCTTTTGAAAAGAGCATGTACTCAACCTACTGAATATCCATAGCAAAATACTCATATAAAACCCTGGCTCTGCTGACAAGGAGATCCAAAATCTAGAAACTGGTTTGAGAATCCTCGGGAGACCTAAGTAGGCGTGGATGTAAGTAGTGGGAATGCTTAGAAAAGTACATAGTGCTCCCAAAGGATGACTAAGAGGAATGAATGGCGAAATTGCATAAATAAAATTATAGAACCCAAATCACATAGATGGGAAGAGATTGGCTGTTTGTGCTTACAAAATATCCAAGCCGATACATTCAAATACAAACTAAATCCTTGAGAAGTGACTTACAATTACCGATTGGTTCACTAACTAATCTAATACCAGGTTATGAAGTGCAGTATCTCCACTACATCTCATCATCCACTTGTATCCAATCACGAAGGATGCAAGCCTGACCCACTGATTCTTAGAAATTTGACATGCTAAGGCTATCCATCTCTAATCTACGCTTCCATTGACTACTAGAGTACTAAAAATTGAAACTTTTTGGAAAACAAATGGGCAATTATACCTGAGAGGGCTGACGATGGCCGGAGGCGAGTTGGGGAACCAGGTCAGCACCAGCCTGACCACCAGCAGCGTGTTGTATAAGTTTAAGAAGTTGGTGATGCCGTTGGCCACCACCAACCCCCCCACCGAGTCCCCCCCCGGCAGGATAGCCGCAAAGCCATGGGCCTTCACCAAGCTATGATTTCCATGGTTTCCACAACTGACCTGGACATAGAATTCGACAATGCACCCCATTTCGGCCTCAAAAAATCACCAAAAATATCCTTAAATGGACTCTAGGGAAAGGGCAAATCTCGTGGCTGTACTTGAATAACAAAGGGATGATGGATTTAAAGGCATGGTCATGGTCTCACCTGGCAGAAGCTTCGGAGGTCGGAATGGAGGGAGAGGAGGGGTTTGAGAAGCGGGTGGCCGGAGACGGCGGCGCGGAGCGAACGGATGAAGCGCTCGGCGGTGGAGAGCGGGAAGGAGAGGGGGTTCAGAGCGCGGTCGGGAGCCGTGTGATCGGGGATGGATGGCTTTGATGGGGGAGGAAGGGCGGAGAAAGGGAGGTGGCGGAAGGCGGAGGAGAGGAGGCAATCGGAGGGGGCGGTGGAGCGGTTGGCTCGAGGAGTCTCCGAGCGTGGAGATGGAGGAGCCATGGGCTTTTTTTTTTGGGTTGCACGAAGAATTTGGTGGGGAGATTTCAGAAAGTGAGAGCGGATAACGTTGCAAGGCGGGCGTTGCCGTTTGATTCGATGCGTCGCGTTTTTGATGGTTAGTGATGGATAAGATTTGGGAGTTGTGTTCTTTCCTCCAAGCCGGTGATGATTGATGAACGGATGTCGACACGAACTCACTTGCGCATGGACGCATAAATTTTTTTTATGCGTCAGTAATTCCTCAGGAGATCTTTTGCGGAAGTAGATCCGCATACAAATACATTTGCGGATGTCCGTACTTTGCCGGGACGTGCGCACCGCCTCCAAATTCAAACATGAGAAAGGTGATGATTTTTTTTTGGTTCCCTTAAATAAATTTCAGGTCCGCTCGTTCAAATTCAAATCTTTGCTTGCAACTTTCCCATCAAAGAGTTGCCTCTTCCCCTTATCACAATAAGTGATAAATGGTTAGAACAAATATGCATATTAATTTCATTATCAAACCTACTACTCATGTCCCATTTCCCTATGAACTATGATAAATATGCATATTTTGCTTCTAATAAGGCTTAATTTAGATTAAATTCAAGGTATTAAAATATTAAAAAAAAAAGAAAGAACTAAATCAAAGCCTCCTTGCTTCAAGTTTTATCCATAAAATTTTTCAAGCTTGTTATATAATTAAATTGGGTTTTAAAAGTTATTTTAAAAGATAAGAAATAGGATAACTATAAATTCAAGCTAGCATAACAAATTTCTCTTTAAAATTGATCAAATGAGAGAAAAGACTTGACAAAAACTTAAAAAATAAAAATAAAAAGAAAAGGCTTATCAAATAAAATATATTAAAATTTTAGAAAGAATTCACACCCATAAGATAGATATATTGATTGGCCGATGACTTTTTGCTAAAATATAATAATTTTTTTATAAATTACATACACATTAAGTAGTACTCAAACATGAATGATATAATAAAAATCATCAACAAAGTGAGAGAAATGAAAGAAAGATCTGGCTCAAAATATTTATATCATCTTAGAGACAATAAACCTTTTTTTTAACCATTCCATCTTAGAGACTACCAATCTCTTTTTTAACCATTTCAAACCAGAAATAAATAGTTTAATATAAAATAAATGATTAGTTGATTGAACCAATGATCAAACCACTGGATATAATAGTCTCCTAAATACACAAATGGTAAAATTATATATTAAATAGGTAAAAAGAATCAAGTTAAATGACTCAAATAAATACAAATATTAACGATTTTAATAATTTAAAAGTTTTCAACTATTTCACACGCAGCAGAGTACAACAGAGAAACAATGGCGAGTTCTGTGTCCGCTGGCCACCCCATAGTGACCAACCAAACAAACTCAGCTCAGACTCGGAGACAACCAAGCTCGGAAAGCACAATCACTAAGAGAGAACAAAGAGTATACAGCAGCAGAGCCCCGCATCATCCTTCGAAGTCATTCTCCACCCACTGCCCATACTTCTTCTTCATCTTCTCATCCAGCGCCCTTGCCTTGACCTCCGCCATCGCCTCTTCCTGTACTCGAGCCATCCTCCAGCTCCTCTTCCTTGCGGTCGCCTCCCTCTCAGCCTCCACCTCCTCATACTCCATCACCCACCACCTCTGTATAACGCACGCCAAGACCAGCACCATCGACTGCACTATGAACATCCCCAGCAGCATCCCTTCCTCTAGTTTCATCAGCACCTTCTGCTCCTTCACGCTTCTCGCCGAAGAAAGCAACCTGAGGCTTGGGTCAGGCTGGAGAAGGAGCGAGAGGAAGCCAAGCGCCTGCCCTATGGTAGAAGCAAGGACGATGGAGATGTGGGTGATGAAACAGAGGTGGGTCAGTTGGGAGTAGAATCCCAGGATGGAGGAGACGAGGGTGGTGGCAGAGACTGTAAAGAGGGCCCAGCCAAAAGAAGTTGGGGGAAACCTTAAGAGGAGGATGGGGGCAAAGGAGGCCGAGGAGATGAAGAAGAGACAGAGATTTAGAGCTGAGAGGATGAGATGAGGAACCGTGGAGGAGCTTCTAAGCTTGGGGGATGAACCCATTTTTTCCTTTCCCTGGATTTGGTGCTGGAGAACTGGAATAGTTTAAATAGAGTGGTATGCGACCGTTGGAGCCGAAGGTAACGGCTAGGTTAGGAGGTGGAGCCCAAAACTTTCACTTTTTGCTTGCCTTTCTCCGTGTTCAAGGGTTATGAAAGCCAATGGCATCTTTTGTCCTCGTTCTATCAAAATTATTTGAAATCAGACACCACCCGTGATAACAGGAATTCCATTTCATGCTTTCTTTCTTTTTTTTTTTTTTTTTTGTAGTTACAACCGTCCGCAATGAAAAGTAGAGCTCGCAGTACAGCAAGGATCATCATCATTCTAATGCATCCCTGATAAACACCATCTCTGTCATATGGTCTGGATTTTGGTGCCTGAAATATTGAGCATGATCTGACTGATTTTGGTGCCTGAAATATTGAGCATGATCTGACTGACTTGCTTTGAATGTGCTTCAATGAAAACAAACCTGGAATGGTAACAGCACTTCCTACCGATGACATCTTTTCCTGTCAAGGCCTCACCATCGTCCAGTGCTCCAAAGTCCAGAGAGAACATGAAAACCCACTGACAGCTCTCTGTTAGATATTGTTGTGGTAAGGAGTGTCCAGATTGTTGTTCATTTAAATGAAATTGTCTGAATGGAAAACGGAATTCAGTTGGATGGCAGTTACCAAAAGGTAATATTTATAGACCGAAACTTAGACATGATGCATTATTTACGTACCTTTCAATTTCATATTCATCTTCACTTTTCTTTTTTTTTTTTTTTTTTTTTCTTTCTATCATCACTCTTTATATACAAATTAAGAGAATATTTGAAAAGAAAAAGAGACCGATGAAACCAGCAATGGTTCCACCATTCTCATAACAGTGCATAAATTTCCCTGCAAGATGATCCTTGCTATAGAGCCGAGATTCCAACCATTGAGGGCACTTTTTACCTTGAACTTCAAGGAATGAGAAGTGTGATGTGCATCTCTGCCATCCGAACCACTTCTTTTTCAATGTTGACCACCTTCAACGGGCATGGACAAACTCCTACAATTTCAGAAAAAATATGGAACATCAGCCTTCTTTAAAAAAAATATAAAAAAAAACCTCCATAAATCAGCAATAATTATATCTAATTCATGTACCTGTGCATGGGAAAATAAGCAACTAAGAGGCTAATGAGAAGTAACTATAGAAATTATTCACACACAAAAGAAGAGAGCATCATCAATCGATTTCTTACCAATTAATGAGTTTTAGTAAGAGGATTTGGTTGTTCAAGAGTAGATCCAATGAAAATTTCAGTAATAGCACCCTTAACCAAATAATGATCAAACATTGTTCACTAAGTTTCAATCCTGAATAGCAGAGAAATTCTGCTTTGCATTAAGGAGTTAGGTAAACACTTCCATGACCAGGCCGACTCAAATTTCAGCAGGCTAGTAGACTTAATGAGTTGATCCGATCCACTTGCAACCCCAAATAAAGGTACAGATATGCGAAAAATTTATGGAATGCTGGTAGTTTCAGATGTCAGCTACAGCGAAGAAAAGGTTTAGAAGAAGGTCAATCAACAAGTTGATCAGTATATAATAGATGTTCTTTTTCTGAGAAAAAGAATTGAAATCACCACATGCCATGTTAGTAGCACATGCTAGAGTTACTAACTTATGCAAGGGTGCAACTGTCGTCCTTATTGCACTTTCCATCCCTCGGTAAGGCGCATGACCTGCCTACATTGTAGAAGGAATAGTGACAGTACATAATTCAATGTTGAGAAACGAATGACTCGGCCGCTGTTTGAACTCTCTCCTTTTTTTAATGTCCAACTTAGATCATCCAGTAGCCAACTCTAGAACAAGGTTACTAAGAATTAGTTACAAGTTCATTGCCATGATAAATCATCAATCCCACAAATCTAAAACTAAAAGCTTTGGAATGGAAAAAAGTTGCCATGAAAATCATGAATACCATCATCAATATTATTGATGGATATAAAACTAAGAAAGGAGAAGGAAAAGATTAAGTGCGTATCATCAATAAGTCTACATTTTATTT
>JACVBY030000406.1:527500-617198 GCA_017589505.3 Metroxylon sagu | reverse complement strand
CAGGACTGCAGGCTGGAGGGCACTGGTAGCAGGATTATGTGCTGGTCCATCAATGCTCTTGACAGGACCAAATACACAGCACACTAGCTTGGCTACATACATCCTTATGCGTGCTTCTGTACTTGCATCTCGCTGTGGGATAAAGAGCAAACAATTTGGAAATGTTTGTAAACCTTTGACTTGGTCGCATGGTGATATATTCCTTATGTGTCTGTCCTCTTCACAAATATTGTATGCTTCCTTCTGGACATCTCATTTTCATTCAACATCTTACCTGAGCATAAAATATTTTATATTTAGATCATTTTGTTCAAAAAGATAATATTGCTATGTATGTGGCATAGCACCTGGTTTGAGTTGCAAGTCTCTGTATTCCATGCTAAAAGATATCTAATTATAATGACTTATGAAATGGTGGAAGAATGAGATATATAGGAATTGAGGTACCCTGTAAACAAAAATCAACCGCTATTCATTTTACATGGAGATAATGAACAGGAGCGGTAAAATGATTACAATAATGTGCTGAATGTAACCGGAGCAACATAAATGAATTTGAATGCATAATTTTTTTATTCAAAATGCTTTATGTGACCATAACTAAACAATTTCATGGACTGATGATAACATTGTGATCATGCACCTACTTGTCTATGCAGCCTTGAGACCGATACCATTTCAGTTGAAAGTATGAACTATTTACTGCAGATTCACTTGGTGACTCTATGACTTAATTTAATGTTCGTGAAACTCTTTATGATTTTTTTTTATTATCATAAAACGCTTCCCTTTTTTAATTAATTTTTATATAGTGAACGTATTAAATAAGATTACTGCCAGTATTGTTGATCTCAAATAACTGGTTGTTTTTCACTCTTGCTTTATGAAAATTTTGAAGGCTCTAATCCATCATTTTTTCAGTTAGATCTCTGTTGGCATTGGTTTTACAGATTTGATCTTTGGAATGACAAAATTTGATATAGAACTATCATGTAGTCAGCATTGTTTTTCAAGGGAAGAGTTTAGGATCAGAAACAAACATAGGCCTTTAAAACTGGAGTCGCTCATCACCTTTTGTATTCATAAAAATTCTGATGCCAGTTATAGGGTAGATTGCTTTGGGTAGGCAAATAAAGAGTTGTAGTGACTAGCACAAATGTGTCTGAAAGTTGGGTAGCAAATTGACATTATCACGAGATTTTGTTTTTTGTCCAAGTGTTTTAAAAAAGAAAACATTCTTTATAAGTAAACTCTGATGTTGGAGTGCATGCAATACTCCCAGTGGGCAGTCCAAGGGGATATCTTTCATCTTAAGAGCAAGCTGCCACACTAGGATTGCACGTATCTGTAGAATGCAAGGCATTCCATGAATTAACTCATATAACAAAAATAAAAGAATGCAACAACAGACAATATAGTGCATATATTTTGATGCATTTACATGATTGTAGGCTACTAACCAGGGTTCAATTACTAGTACTGGCTGTGATATCAGTCATGATTAATTTATCATGCAAAAGCACTGCCTAATATGCTTTTGGATATGTTATGAACTGTATTTGCATGTTTAGGGATGAACAACATTAACTTAAAAATAAAAAAAACCAGGAAAATATAAAAAATAATACACATTAAGAAACCAAAAATCTATAGGAAAGCAATAAAAGCATATTAATTTTTATTTATTTATTTACTACACTAGCAACTAGCAAGTTTAACATCATTATCTCATAACTCCTATTGAAATTTACTTATTATGCTTTTGTATGTGCTCATCCTCATTTTTTTTATTTTTCTTAATTCTAGTAGTAAAGGAAATGTAGGTACATTCTTCAAGGAATTGGCCTCTTTCTTTTTTCTTTCTCCATGCTTCAATTTCATGCTTCCAAGTTTTATCAGCCAAGACGGAAGGCTGGAAGAAGCTTAAAAGAACAAGGTTTATTGAGATCTTGGTTGATATATCATGACTCAGATATTGAATTATTGGCTGATATAATTGAACCTAAATTGAGAACCCTTTTAGGCACAGATTGTAGTATTTAGTGAACAATAAATCCATTTAAAATACTGAGGAAAATATTGGAAATCTCGGCCTATATGTTGTTAACATATTAGCGAATTTCGCAAGATACATCAGTTTATTGAAACATAGATAAAAAGGGCCAATGTTTTATAAATATTGTATCAGCGAGTGCCTGTGCCAATATACAAACTAATTTCTTGGTTGCAATAAAAACAGTGCTTGTTGGCCCAATATCATTATAACATGAAGAAAACATGCTTTATGGCACAAATATGGCACTGGAATGAATCTCCAGGCACCTTGTCAGGGTTGCACTGGCCAGTACCACTGAATTTGCAGGCCAGTTCAACTGCCATGGGCAGATTTTTTTTTTCCCCCTCTGAACCAGCCATATATGAATACGGAAGGCAATGCTGTATAGGTTATGGCCCCCAGGTTCCTTCAATTTCAGGTTTCCTTTTCTCTATAATCTACTCAGTAGAATGGATTGCCTGGTAGTTGCCTCTATGTGCAAGCATTGTTCATTACTGAAGGAAATGGGTGGGTCATCAGTGAATTGGCTCAGATCTTATCTGTTTGTACATATCTCTGGCTAAAAATTTATAATTCTAGACATGCCTGTTTTTCTTATTTAGTGTTTTCAAGTGGAGAACAATTATGTCATTTTTTACAAAAGATCACTACAATTTTATATCATTCATCTGTTGTTGTCTCCAAATATCACTCTTGTGATGACTGTAAGCAAATAAACTGATAATTGTCAACTTTTTTAGGGTTACTCTTACATGATACAATAGAGTTGTGCAAAATGAAATAACAAGATATGTAATTAGGAGTAGTCTGCATCTTATGATTAGTAGTTGGGATATGGAAGTAATGAATTTTCCTCTCTTAAGGAGAGAAGTTTATTTAACTTCTGACTTCACTTGCATTAATTCATGGTATTTTTTCCCATTTTTCTAGAAGTTAAGGATAAGATATGCATATAATATCAGTCAACTTTAATTATTTTTTTGCAGATCTGCTTACATTTTGAAGCAAGACAGTTTGCCATCATCATACAAGTCGTTTCTTAATAAGCATGGTGGAAAGGATGCTGTTATTCTGCAGGGAGTGAAGGATATTGCATGCAACATACCTTTCACCAACTTAGAGGTGATTGAGAAGTATTACAAGTCCTTGGGTGTTGACATAAAACTAGACCCTAGTATGAAAGTGCCATGTTCGGTATGTATTCCACACTTTTAACATCATTTTCTTTCAAAAGGACTTGCATTAGGAAATATTATATTTGTGGATTTTTAGTGTCATTATTCCATATGTGCTAATTGTATTGTAATGTTTTATTTTTTTAAAGACAAAAAGTAGTCCTTGTTAAATTTTGTTGTTGTTGTTGTTGTTGTTGTTGTGCGTACAATTTTCTTGAATGGTCACTCTCATATTCATTCATATCTGAATCCAATTCAATTAAATTATTTATATCATTATTCAGCTGAATATGGATTAAAACAATATAGAGAAAGATAAATAATATTCAGGACCTTTTATGTTTTTGTTGACTTCCAGTCTCCATTTTTTTATAGTTTTCCTTGTGCCATTTAGGGCACATTCCTAGCATGTGGCTCAGAGTGGTTTTTTGGAGTGTTTTGCTTAAATATTGAGCTCATATTTATAATTTTGTTGATGATGTTTTTAAGAGCATCTGCCATCTTTGCAGTTGTCATATTACTGGTAATGTCATTAATCAATGAACACATGATCTCTTTTTTTTTTTTTTTTTTTTGCAGATTGTTCATGGTGATCAATCATGTGTTGGACATTTCTTTTCTTTCCTTTTACAAGCATATAAAAGGGCCTTGCCTGTTTATCTACCAGTATACTTAGTTCCTGCACTTATAGTTCATCGTCGAGGCCTCTTGAAAAGGTATAGATTTATTCTGTTACAATATTTTCAGTCAACTTTCATAATGAGAAATTGGAAGATTTTTTTGTTTGATATCTATTCTTTTTGATGCAAACATCTAAATGCTATTGATCATTAAATCCACACTCTTGTTGATAGATATGCTCTACTTGAGAATAGTTTAATGAGTTAAATGGCCCAAAGCATCCTCATATGTCATAATCATTCGTATACTAGTTGGGAAGGAGTGATGGGACTTGAAATGGTCATGAATAATCAAGGAAGCAAAAAGGAGTAAAAGTTAAATACAAAAGCAGCAAGTGTAACATGGGTTGTACATTGAGATTGTGCATAAAATATTCCTTCAATTTCCTTTTTATTAGTTTTGTCTGAAAATCAACACAACATATTGTGTCATCAATACTATTAATTTGGAGCTGGTTGATGCATAGGCAAGAAGTCCTGAAAGAATATGATTTTTTTTTTTAGTTGGCAAACATATTAGACCTTGTGGATCTTGAGATCCAGCACAAAAGCCTGAATCAAAAATGATTCATGTTTGAACCATTAGAGTTCATTTGTCTAAAATTTAAATTAATTTTAATTGAAATCCATTTTGTTTGGACATGAACCTAATTGGTCCAATGTGGTTAAGTCTGATTCAATTTGAGTTTACCTAGCTCAATTCAAGATCCAACATTAATCATTTGCAAACCATTTAAGACTAGGTCTGCAATTGAAGAGTTAAAAAATGACCCTAAGATATTGTGGTATTTATAATGTTACGATGTGCATTAGCACATGGACGTGTGTTACATGGTCTAAGAGCTATCAATTCAGACAACCACATTGAGCTTGAGTTAATAGAAATTTTCGATGTGCCCAACTAGAGTCCGGACTTATGTTCACCTTAGGCTGGTTGAGCTACACCATTTGAGGCTATGAATCATGAAGAGCCAAGCCTTTTGTCCTCATGTGAATCTAACAATGGATTCATATCTAGACTCAATGATCTGAACCAAATGGGTCCAATTTAGACATTGCTGTAGCCAGATCCACCATTGGATTATCATGAAACTTTATGATAATAAAAACCACAAATTGGCTTTCATTTTATCACAGTGGATTATTCATTGCTTTATTGATAATTGTCACATCAACGACCTAAAGTTTTGAGTCCAAAATGTGACAAACGCCACATACCCATAAGGCATGATCTCATAAGCATATAAGGCATCTATCATGTTATCAAATCAATAATTAAGCAGTGGAAATAAAATTTAATATTTGACTTGTCCAGAATGAATCTACAATAATTTGAATTACATGACCATAGGCAAATACTACTCAATACTAATTAAAATGATCCTAAATTATGATGCAGTCTTCATTCACTAAACTAGACACTCCCCCATCGGTGCCTCAATGCATCTACTGATCAAAATTTGAAAGGGCAAAAATAATAGAACAATGAGCACAACAGTCTGGTAAGCAATGATCACCTATACCAGCCAATACAAATTATAATATTCAAATATATTTTTCAATAATCAATTGTATTAATCAAACAACATAATCATTTAAAGAATAATAAGAATAAATCCATAATTTATAGGTTCATAGTTATTATTTAAATCATTAAATAAGTTTGTAACGTCATACCCAAAAAAAAAGTTTGTAACGATGCATCTTGACATCCAATTCGACTATGCTCGAAATCGTCATCTCATCATTTGCCAATGCATATATTCCATTGGCCATGGGTATTAACCAATGTTTGAGCCTTGCTGGTATAGGTACAATCAATGTATGTCGCCTTGTTGGTCACTAGGTCTGAATCAATGTTTAACCACTACTGGTAGGATACTAATCAATGCATATTCTCTATCGGCCATGTATATTAACTAATATTTAACCTCACTGTATGGGGTTTCGATCAATATATATCCCTCATCGACCATGGGTATCTAACGTAGTGGGCATTGAAATTTCAGCTGGCTTGGAACTTCGAAAATCAACTTATTCTATATATTTGTTTCTCATAGTTTGTGTACACTAAATCATGACTGATAGGCATGATAATCCATCAATCATGAATCAATAATCATGATACCATATATTAATTCATAAATTGATAAACACAATTAGGTACTAGGGTTTATAGCATGATATCTAATAGCATATTCATAAAATCTATAATTTGCATATTAATCAGTCATAAATAGATTGATAATAATGCATAAAATCCAAAAAGATGAGTCATCACTTATCTGATAGGCATGAGTAATAATAATGCTAATCAATTTTATTTATTTTCTTGAGTAATCACATAATTTATGCTAAATCAATACATAATTAGGTCTCAAATTAATTTCATAAATCTCAGAAGTCTTAAAACCAATCTAAATCATTAGTCTAAGAAATTCACCTAGGAATGCTTCATATTGAAGAAACATTGATCCTGATAGAAAAACTGATGCTCATGGGATTCAATGGCATCCAACAAGGTTAGAGTGGGGTGTAACCCATCTAAACCTCTTCTTTGGGACTTATCACTAGGATCCTGAGTGGGACTCGTGATTGGGACCTAGACCTATAGAGAAAGAAAACAAAAAGAACATATATAAAGAAATGAGAGAAAAAAAGGGAGAAGTGAGAGAAAGATAGAATAGGAGAGGAGCCCTTTCTCCTTCACTCCACTTGCCTCATGATGGGGAGGACTAGTGGTGCTACGCCAACAATCGGCTGGGGTCGACAACCATCAGCTGTGAGGGTGGCCATCGATACTTTCTCTATCCAAACAGCAAACAACCAGTGAACAATGGTTTAAGATGAGGAAAGAGGTAGCAAGAGGCCTTAGATCATGGCCTTTTTAGTCGGCATCCCACCTTGGGTGGTCCGATGGCTGGAGAAGGTGCTTTGATGACCTGTCATAGTTGTGATTCAATCACAGGTCAAGAATTAGGGGAATGATATATGGCCATGGCATTTGGCAACAAAAGAATAGGGGCAAGAAAAAACAAAGGGAAGAATGGTCTTGAAGTCTAACAACATCTTTGAATTAGCCGACCTCATTCCAATCCTCCAGCAGATAGGCTGGTATCTCTAGTGATGAGCATCAAGGTAGGACTTGGTCAAAATAAGAAAAATTGATGAAGACAGGGGAGGTCAGCTAAGGCTGGATCTGATGTTGATGATTTTCAATGAAAATCGATAGCGATAAGAACGAGAGAGAAAAAGAGGACTCGAGGTGGTTTGTCGGAGGAATCAATGGTTGGCAATGATTTAAAATTAAGAAAATAGGGATGTGGAAGAATATGAGAGTGGGGTTTCAATTGATTTCACCATCGCCAATGATTATCAGCGATCACAATGACGATCAAGGGAGAAAGAGTGCAATGTTTATAAACATCAGCATAGGCTCGCTGACAGAGTGTTGCCCTTTTTGTTTCTAAAGTAGAGGCAATACCTTCCATAGTAGGGGAGGCACCGCCCCTTTACGTTTCTTGCAGCTTTCAACAAGAATGTATGCCATCATAGGTTAATGAGAGCAAGAGAGGATAGAGACCCTTACCTAGTCTTTGATGAAGCTTCGACAACAACTTTGAGGGGAAACTCATTGAAAGGATTGGTACTCAGTGGCAGGTTAAACTAGGGAAAGGGAGGTGTCTAAATTTATAGAGGAAGCCTTAGGATTCCTCCTCCTCTGCCCCCTCCTTTTTTTCTTTTTTCCCTGGATGACTTCGACACTAAGGTTGATGAGAGCCTGACCTTGATTGAGACTCTCGACCACCTCTTAGGACTCATCGAGTCCAATTTGGCTGAGTCTTGAGTTCATTTTCCTTTTTTTTTTTTTTAAATATAGTTTGGGCTGCTCAAATGGACCACACCCTGACCATAACTGGCAGGCCCAAATGGGCAAGACCTCACATTAATGGACCAAAAATCATCTTAAAAGAGCACTTGTTGATGCAAAGCGGCACTGTGAATCATGACAGGCTATATTACAATGATTTTTTCAAAAATAATTAACCATTGGATTAGCCTAAAAGTTAAACTCGAGTGAGCTTGTTTATTGAACTCTATGTGGTCCTTATGGATCATCTATCTATTGAGTCAAATGAGTTATGGTACTCACTGAATCAATATTCAACTAAAATTTAGGAATGATGTATGGATGCCATGTTGGTTTTGTGGACATGCAAAAACTCATTCCCAACAGATGTCGTCAAATGCTTTAAATCTTCTATTTGCATCTCTAGAATTGGATGTTGGGTGTAAAGTTATATTATGTATTATAACTACACCTTATAGATATACACGTATTTGTGCAATATAATAATAACAATAATAATAATAACAAAGCCTTAATCTTAATTCCCAAACTAGTTGGGATAGACTATATGTATCCTTTTTCTTCATTCTGCTTAATTTTGAACCATATTTTTTAGAAGATGTAAAGATTTTAAATCTTTCTTTATTGCTTGCTCTTATATAATTTTCAGTCTATCTCTGCTTCTTTTTTCTTCTATATAACAAATTACTTCTTTGCACAAATGCATTTTTAGGTTTACATTGTAAATGTCCAAACCATCTAAGCTGTTCTTCCCTCAGTTTGTCCTTAATTGAAATATGTATGTAATATATAGACATATATAGGCATGTATGTTACATTATAAATACATATGTACTTGTTTTTAGCCTCCCACATGTATGTTACATGTAAATACATTCCTGGGTTCCCATTTTCCATCTGAACTCATGCATCTGGTTTCTACAGACCTACTGCCATCATTTTTTATCAATGGAACTGCTTAGGCTCTTTCATTCTTAGGACAAGTAAGAAGAAAGAAACAGTATCGTCTTCTGGGAGTAGATTTACTGATATGAAACAAGCGTGTAACTTTGCATTCTACACACCATATATTTTAACACGGAAGATCTGAAACATGTATGGTTATCCAATTCTCTCTTTCAAGCAATCAAATTATGCAAAGTTGACATAGACAAATTCTTTGAAAATATCTTCTCTGCCTATCTTTTCCCCTCTTACAGGAAAATTCCAACTTCAGCTGATATTCTTTGAAATTTTGAGTTCAGTTCCTTGAAGTTAACTAGTTGACCTTACGCATATCAAGGATTTAGGTGTCAGTGCCAGTACCCATTCTGGTAAATGTCCAGTTCCATGTTAAAGCAATAGATAAATAAATAAATGAAAACTTAAAAAAACTCTAGTTAACTTTATTAGAAAATGGATTTAATAGGTTCTGTGCCAACAATTGCTAGGTGCCACTATTGGCCTGGTACATTATGTCCCTGCAAGCAAAAGATCAGCACAGCCAGCACTTGAAACCATTTTACATCTAAATTATACATGGCCCTGAACTTTGTTATTCTTGGCAGTTCCATCTTCAGCTCATTTTTTATGTTGTTTAGGTGATAAAACTCATGACACAACTACTTGATCTTGGATGCTCAAGTCTTTTTCATCATTATATGTTGCTAGATAAAATCCTGTCTAGACTGCCAAGGAAAAAGAGATGTTTGGTATTTATGGCTTTTTCACTGATGTAGCTTTTGTCATAGCACAATATTTGTTCTCTTCCTTTTATCCTTCCAGTGGAAAACTTCTATGGTACTTTTTACTGTTCTCATGAACTGGTCCCTGTTTGTGGACAGTTGTGTTGATCTCATGTTTCTGACCTGTACTTTACAGGCCGTGCACAATTCTGGGAAAAAGTGTTCTGGGTATTGCAAGATCTAGTCTGTTTCTCTCCATATACTGTTCATCAGCCTGGTGAGTCTTTACTTGAATTTCATGCTGGTTATTTATTTTTATGACTTGCATTTGCTATTTATATGACAATTTTTGCTTTTCAGCTCTTTTTTGATGAGAAACAATTATCTGGAAATTATATGATTAAAGTGATGGTTATGCAAGACACATAGAAAAGCATTTTTGGTTTCTTGTCCACGGAATGCTTTAAAGATTGGGAACTAATTTCATAGTTGTTATTCTTTTTTTTGGTAAACCATAATTGTTATTCAATGAACATCAATCCACAACAGTATTACATGTGATTTTTGTTGCATGATCAACTCATTCATATTTAGTTGGCAAGTTCTTTTCACTCTACATTCAAATAGATGAACACCAATTATGAAAACAGAGTCATATGCAGCTTACAGCTGCTTCTATAAAGAATAAGACAGCTTCATTATGAGAATGTGTTTCACCTTTAGCATCGTATCAGACTTCTGCTCATCTGCTGAATCCAACGGATGATGTTACCAATACCACAACCTGTAAGGCAATTTTCTTCATTTTCTTTCGATAGCTGAGAATTAATTGAACTAATGGAGTGCAATGACTCTTCAAATAAAGTAACTCTGCAATTTTCTTCTTATGTATAATAGCAAATCCCTCATAGAAAAATAGTTCATTTCAGCAACTTGTAACTCTGGAAATGTTCAATTATGGCTGCATGAGTCTGGCCCTTGGGGAGCACAAGTTCTTATATTTAGGACTTTGGTTTTCATTAATACCACCATGGATTTTTTTTTTTTTTCTGGTAAAAAAAAAAAAGAAAGAAAGGAAACTATGTTGATAAAAGCATGTTACAAATATACCTCCACTGTAACTCTGTAAATTCCTTTCTTCCACAGAAGGCTTGATTTGATCTTCCACATTTATCTCAGATCATGTGTCTCCTTCATTGATTAGGGGAGTTTCAATTCTATGTGTCAGCATTCCATTTGGCATTGATTAAGGGAGTTTCAATGCTAGGTGTCAGCATTCCATTTGGCAATTCTTTCTTGCTTTCAGAGGGACTTGGTTTATCTTGAACCCTTTGCTGGTGGTTTAGCTAGAAATTGTGGAAGAGATCTAAGGGATGTACCCAGGTGCCTGTGATATATTTTGCATCTCTAACTGAGGCACATTGTGGATCATGTTTCATTGCTATCAGACTCAGCACTATATCAATGATATATGGTTTAAAAAGTAAAATTAGGTTTGCATTTTCGTCTCAAATATAAACTCAAATTGCATGCTAGACAAAGGCATGTCCTGCAGTCACTAATACCTTTGTGGATCTTATCTAATGAAATTTACCATTTAGACAAAGCATATACAGTTTATTTAGAAGATTATTTCATCAATCCAGCTGTCTAATGTACCACTAGTGCTATATTTGCATATTGCATAATGGTGATTTTATAAAAAGAGGTTAATCAGAATCATTGTTTGGAGGCATGTTGATGTCACAATCCAGGACCTCATTAACAAATGCTAGCTAAAAAGGTATTATTTGAAGTCATTGATCTTGTATAGGTACCTAAGATCTTTTCAGTACACGATCGACATGGAACTAAACACATGCCGGCATAGGCTTGGACATGCTTTCTTTAAATGTCTTTACCAAGCTAAGAGTCCAAATCCAAATCCAAATTTGCATCGAAATCCAATCACAAACACATAAGACTTATCTGCAGTATCTTGTAGTCCACATGGGCTATGGGTTAAGTTTATTTTGATATCATTTACTATAACTTGGGACTTTACCTAAAAAGATTAATCAAGAATATATTATTTGGACTCCTTGATCATGAATAAAATATCAAGATCTTCTTAGTATATAGTCGATGTAAGAATAAACATATTACCACTATAGGCTCTTACAGTTAATGGCTCAAACTTGAAAAAAAAACCTGATGACTTGCTAGAGAAAGGCACCTAATCTTAAATCAAAATTTGGAAGTCCGTTTAGCTATCATACTGTGCTATAGCTTCTTCTTGATAGTTCTAGCTATATGGGAAAATCTTACTTTGGATTTTGCTTGCAGGGCTTGGACTTGCCTGCTTTTTAGAACTCTTAAAAGATGCAATATTCCAATGGTTGCAATGGGGACGGTAAGAAGCTGCCTCAAAACTCTATATTATTTATCTCATGCATCAAACTGGGATTATTTCAGTGAAGCAATTGTTCTATGGCAGTTTCCTACTGGTCTGGCATTACTCATTGAGAAGAAGAGCAGGAGGATCGAGATATCTCTATATTGCTTAGCCCGAGCCATCGAGAGCTTTTTCACATGCATGGCAGATGCTGGACTGTGCCCTCAAACATCAAAGCTAAAGCGAGCTGATGTGGTCGTATTTAGTTTTGCGACAGCCATCATCATGCACTGCTATGCACGGGAAAGAGAGGTGTTCCGCTCCAAATACTTGAACGTGCTTGATTGGGTGTTTGGTGTGCCACCTGCATCTGATGATGAGCATGATAAAAAATGCTCAGAGAACTCACAGAAAGTTCTAGTTCAGCAGAGTGGAGTTTTTTAAATTTAATTATGTTTGTTATTCTGAGTCAGTTTTGATTATAGAGCATGACCCCATAGTGGCCCCATTAGTGCCAATTAGGGGGTAGAGAGTTCTAAGCCTACATTGCAAGCTTCAGCCAGATATCAACATTACTTCTGGCCTGCCATACACTAACCAGAGAAGAACATTGATCTTCGAATTATGCCAATCCTTCCGTCTGTAGCATGTAAGAGGCAAAAGTAGTTCTATCTCAAGCCCTAGTCATAATATCAGGCTCGGTATCTCACCCAAATATGTCTTCACACTTACTGAACTAGCGAGCTTTGTTGATTAGCCAGTTGTCTAAGTGGGGTGCTTGATGAATTGTCTTCTGTCCGGAAGTTCTTGTAGGAAGGGAAGAGTCCTGCATTCTACTTGAGAACTTGCTCTCGTCTGAATTATTTGTTGCAGAGCAGGGTTTTGATTAGCAGAGAAAATTTGTTTAGAACACCGAAAATGTTGTTAATCAAGTATCAACTTCATTGTCACCACTATATCATGAAGACACAAGGATTATAATGAGTGCTTCTCACTAATTTATTATTATTATTATTATTATTATTAAGTTCTTGCAACTCCTGTACTCAATAAAATTTCTGACAAGTTTATGACCTTGCTTTTTTATAATTTCTTCAGAATCACTTCAGAATCACTTGTGCAGGATTACCTGTCCGTTTGCTCGAGTCAATAGAGTAGAAATCCAAATAGAAATAGCAACAGGATTTTTCTTCTAAGGATTTTTCCTCCTTTTAATGGAACCACCAACTCTCCAATAATATGATTAGAAATCAAAAATACATAGCATGAGATATCAAAGAAATCTATTATATCCAATACATGGATCCGAGATGGAAATCAAAACCAGATTTCATTCATTGGTTACACGGCGATAAAACCCAACCCACAAGACAGCAATCAAAAACCCTAACCCTAATCCAGCGGCACAAGAAATCATCAGACCTCGTCCTCGTGAAGGAGCATGTTGGGGATGCCCTTGTTGATGGGGAAGCGGCGGCCGGTCTCGGGGCAGACGAGGGCGCCCTCCTCGACGTGGAGCTCGAGGAGCGCGTGGTGGAAGCGGCGGAGGAAGTCGTCCGAGTCGAGCATGGAGGCGTCGGCCTCGTCGGGCAGCTCGCTGTAGCCAAGGGCGCGGGCGGCGCCGGCGAGGGCCTTCCACTCGATCTTGGGGAAGATGCCGCGGAGGAAGTCGGCGTTGAAGTCCACCTCCTTCTCCACCCACTTCTCCGCCTCCAATCGAAGCGGGAATCCGTTGCTCACCCCTTTTATGTTGCTCGATAGCATGTTGTGCGTCAAAAGCCTCATCTCTTCGAGCTCTCTCGCTCTCGCGATCGCTCGTTCGCTCCCTCTTTCACTGGAAAATGGAAAGCGGCGACGGAGGAGCCTCGGTTAGCATAGGAAACGTTAAAAATAAAATAAAAAATAAAAAATAACCAAGTTGGGAATAAAGCGGCGATGGGTGTTGAATCATTGGAATAAGTGACTAGTTTTTACCGACAAACCAATATTTCGCTAAAACGGAGACACGGCCAAGCTCTCATTTAATCCGTCAATTGTCCCAAATTCATACAAACCGATAAATTGATATTTTTGACAGATATTTTCGAGTTATTTTTTGTTCAATTATTTGATCTATATGAGTAGATCTGATTTTGGAAAACTTTAAAAAATAATTCGTTTTGGTTTTAAGAATTAGGGTTTGATCCTATACATAGCAAAACTTGTCATCCCAAACTAAACTTCCCTTGTTTTTTTTTTCCATTTCAAAATGCATGTTTTGTACTAGAGATAAATGTTTATTTTTTCTACTTTATTTTATTTTATTAAAAAAAATAGAAATATGAGATTCTATCTATGTTATATATAATGCCATTATTAATCATAAAACTTTTTTTTTTTTTGTGTATACTTTTGTTATTTTTAAAAATTTACCATCTCATTACATGCGACATCACAAGGTTAATGGGTTGATCTACCATCGACCAGCAGTCCAACAGGCCCATGAACTACTCTCAGCCCATGAACATTAAAAGAAATGAATCATAAATTTTTTAAAAAAAGTACCCTTTGGCCCGGCCCAGACCCACCCCCTGGCTCTGACCCCTAACATCGTTTTGCGCCCGTAACTTCCACGCCGCTTGCCTTCCCTTCTCTCTCTCTCTCTCCCTTTTTGTTTGCTCAATCCACCCATTCGTTCCCCTCCTCTCGCGGCATCTCTCTCTCCCTTCCATCTCCCTCTCCACTCTCAGCCGTCCTTCTGTCTGCCACCGTTCTATCTCGCCGTCCACCAGCGCCGCACCACTTGCAGCCATCGGACTCTTGAGTGAAGAAGAGAAAAACGAGAGGACCGTGGATGGCACCACGGTCATGGCCGAGGAAGTTTCTTCGGGCTCTCACTAAGCGCCTCCCCGCAGCCCATGATGGTTTTAAGCCAAGCTTGGGCTTGAGGAAAATCTAATTCGATCCAGTTACAATCCCAGAGTACTGAGACAATCCCGTTAGGTCCCACCAAACCCCTCACATTGTAGAAGCTTCATCCAGCCATGGTGTTGTGTCTCAAGATTCCCCGTGCAAAGTACGCTCAGAGATAGTGGTAGCCACCAGCCGTGGTACTGACCCAATCTATTTGGACCTTTCGATAGTTTTGAAGTCTGATACCTTGATTTATATAATATCAGCTAAAATCTCAGGAAAAATCTTGAGATAGGTTGAATCTTTCAAATGCGTTCAGACATTTGTTTACATAAAGAATTTTTAATTTTTCTAGTCAAAATAAAATGAGATTTTGGTTGTCCAAATTGAGATCTAGGCTGTAATCTTGCTTCATCCAGTCTAAAATGGGAGGAAGATGGGAAAATTTAGAAACGATGGACCACCTGGGAGTTCTCTCTTTGTTCCATGCTTTGCATGGGAAAAACTATGAGACACAGGAGTCATCGAAGTTATTTCTCTAATGAACATATTAAAATTTTATTTACAAAATTAATAACTAAGAACTTAATTTAAATTCATAACATGCTCTTTGGAAACAAACAAACTTACTAACTGATATGTAGGAATCACGACACCTTGGGTGAGCCCAAGATTTCCGACACCGCGGCCGCAGCCAAACCCTCGCCCACTCACTGACACGTGGGGTTTCACATTTTCTCTGCCCTCTCTCTCTCTCTCTCTCTTCTCGTAATTATTTTCCATTATATATATATATATATATATATATATATATTTCCAGAGGGTAGGTCTCTCTCGTTATTCGCCGATCGCCATTAGGAACAGATAAAGAGGAAGATACCGCGAAACCCTAGGAATCACCGAACGATCATCGTTCTTCATTTCTCCTCGTCGACGGAGAGGGAGGGCGTCCAGGGTTAGGGATTCGATCGAGATCGGGCGCCGGAGGTGGAGCTTTTGGCGGCGTGGAGGAGGACTTGGATGGTGATGGGAGCCGCGGGCTCGAAGCTCGAGAAGGCTCTGGGCGACCAGTTCCCTGAAGGCGAGCGCTACTTCGGCCTCGAGAACTTCGGCAACACTTGCTATTGCAACAGCGTCCTGCAGGTTGGTCTCGCTCTCTCTTCTTGTCGTCCGACAACGAAAATTTTTACTGATTTTTCTGCTCTCTGGATTCGTTACATGTAGTTGCATTGGATGGAAATGTTTTAGAAAGTGCTGGATTTGGAGTCAAAATGTTCTGGGAAGAAATAAAGTTAGCGATTTGTTATATTTCTTTTTTATGAGCTTGTTGCCGTTTGTGGATTTGATTTTAATTGATTTAGTTTAGTTAGGGATTATGAATATGGCCTTTTTTTCATGATATTGAAAATGATAGCCTTTTTTTTTTTTTTTTTTTTGGGTAATTTGTTTCTTTCTTCGTCCAACATCAACATTGCGTTCCCCTGTTTCTTAGCCTGTCTGCTCTTTATGCTGTTGGCTAAGGATTTATGGCCTTAAGACACATGTTGGTCATGTCTTTGCATATGGAAACTTTACACTGATGTGGAATCGCCACGACTGAACCTCCTGTGCATTTGCCCACTGCATGATGCCTCTTTAGCGCAGAATAAGCGTCCACTCTCTCCAAAAGTGAAGTTGGAAACAGTGCTCTTGTGTTCTTGCACCCATGTTTTGTGCCTTCTTTAGTTGTGCCAATAATGCCTCTTGCTGATATTGATGCATGAAATAGATTCTCAAGTTTTATGTAGATGTGATTGCAATTTCATAATGACGAAATGATCAAAGCTGATGTGATAGAGTAGCTGGTGAAAAATTTAGTGGAAAGTTTTGGCTAAGCATTTATATTTGGATTCTCAATGTGTGAATACGTCATAATTCAGTGACACATAGTAAGTCTACTTAAATGATTGCACCATATGATATAATTGTAACTTTTTTAAGCCTCATGCCAACTATTTCTATTCAATTACATGAATCTTCTGTGCCAGGTTCATTTTAGGGCTATGAGCAATGTCACTACAAGCTCATCCATGTCCTTTCTCATAATTTCAAACAAATCTGCAGTAGAACTACTCTCTAGTATTCATTTTTTCTGACCTCTAACATATATGTGAGTCCTGTTAGCTGTCAGGTCCTCCTCAACTTTGCATGGCACATACAGATATCATCTCATTGATTTTTCAACACCTTTATCCTCAACCAATACCACTATTATGTTTTGTTGGATGTACTTGTTTCTGTTTTTCCTTGATTTACCAGTAGTAAATCATATCTGAGGCTCAACTTAGCCCTCTTTTTTTTTTTTTTTTTTCTCCCCTTAACATCATGATCACTACAACGTAGTAAGCATTGTTGCTGCCTGATAAAATTTTCTTCTATCTCAGAGGTACGTATGCTACAGTCCACAATAGCCCAGATGCTCCTTTCCACCTTTCTCACATTGCTTTAGTAATTAAAAATTTGTCTCGTATAATTTTATTTATTTACTTGTATACTTAATCAAAGATGGTGAAAATTAGTGTGTAAGTGAATTTCCCATTAATTATGCCTATCTGTGCATGGAGTCCTGAATTGAGGTACCCTGATCTCAAATTATAGGTTTTGTCATTCACATAATGCGTATGCCATGTCGCATCATTTCTATTAGTGTCTCTGGGCTTAGACATTTTGTCTTAATCTATTGGAATGGTTTCCATTCATGAGGAGATTCCAGGGAAAACTTGTGAATCATGACATGGTTCAGGAAAAAGTGGAGGAGCTAGCTGTGTAGAATGACATTGATAAAGGCTGATCATTGATGACAAATTTATTGTACGTGCTTTCTTGAAAAATTTATTTTTTGTATTTATTTTAAATGTTCTATGTGGTTCCTGAAGCTATATGGGAAGTCATAACACAATCATAGACATAAATATATACGCAAACCACATTGCATCTCAACTTCGCATGGTTCAGGAAAAAGTGGAGGAGCTAGCTCTGCAATCAGCAACTTTCAAGGGTGGCCTCCATTAGTTGAAGGAAAATACTCGAGGTGCTCACTTGAGTAATTGAAATGAGTGAAGTTTGAAATTGTAATAGAACATACACAGTATATCTTTGATTTTGACTGTTATGTGGTATAGCTTTTTTCTGTTTCTAATTTGATAATCAATTGGCCATATACTACAAAGGCAACATTTTTTTTTAAATGCAGGCACTTTATTTTTGTCTCCCTTTCCGGGAACAATTACTGGAGTATTATGCAAGTAACAAAAGTGGGGGGGAAGCAGAAGATAATCTTTTGACATGTTTGGCTGATCTATTCACTCAGGTAATTGTTCCATAGGTTTATTCCATGCTTTCTTAGTGTTTCCTCCATCTAAGTTTTTTCTGATCTATGTCAAGAAACCTTAAACTGCACTTGTTTGCTACTAGAAATGATGATTGACCCTTCACTGGGGATCTTTGAGTTATAAACTAACAGGTTCTTGATTGTTTTACTCTGTCATTTCAAAAACTGATGCATTAAATTTTAGGCCTTTGTTTGAATAGTAGCTCTGCAGCACTTTGTCCTGGATTTAGAAGCACAACTTTTTGCATAATTTGATGAAGGCAGTTAAACTGTTATTTTTTGCTTGGAACATTTATCATTAGATTAACAGTTTTAAAATCCTGTGGGGTGAAACTGTTTTGGATTTTCATGGAACAGAATGTGTTGCTGTCTTGCTCTTTTCTGACCCTTGGGATGGGAGATGTCTCAAGATGCATTGTTCATGATGCTAGACTGAGGGTGGGACTGTCTTGACCTGACATTTTGGGCAGTATCCTATGCCAGTATCCCATGGGATGTCCTCCAAGGATTTGAAACCATGACGCTGCATTGGAGAGGCCTTTAAAAACATGCTTGCAATTTAATTTATGACTTCTATTTATGGATACTTTAATAATTGGAAAATAACTTCTTTCTGTTTAAGTAAAAGTAAGGCTGCCTAGTAATGTAACTGCAGTATAAAATTCTAATATCAGGGTGTTTCGCTAACAACATTCATATTATGGTGGGGGTAATATTTTGTTGTGGCATTCCTAGCACTATGAAATTTCAACTCAACAAAAATGATTCTAATCAGGCAGTTTGTTGTAAAAGATGTTCAAAGCATAGCTGAATGCTGGTTCTGTTGGTTGTGCCTTCTTTTTTTTGTGTGTGCATGGATCATGAGATGAAGATATAATTTTTGATTACTTCTATGAGAATAAGTGCATTATAGATGTTACATCCTGCTAATTTATAGAGGAATCATGTATTTGTAAGTTGAATTATGCTCTAATGTATTCCCATTACCTTTTGTATTGGTCCTTGTAATTTCTCTGCTTTTGATTTGTAGTGCAGAAAAGAAAAATCTCTGTGCACGGTTGATGCTTTTTGAGTGTTACCAGGACAATGTTACGGCATGTGTAGCCAGGTAGAGAGTATTGCTGTGATTAATATACTTCTGCTATGCTGTGCAGATTAGCTCCCAGAAGAAGAAAACAGGAGTTATTGCTCCAAAGCGTTTTGTGCAAAGAGTGAAGAAACAAAATGAAATTTTCCGCAGCTATATGCACCAGGTAATTCAGGTTGGAGCTGGTTATGTATTAAAAACAAATGGACATGGGCATGGTAGCAGTCTTCGGAATATTTTGACAAGGCAGGATGTCCCATGGTGATCAAAATTTGTTTGAATAATAATATTCCTTCCTACTATTTCATATGGATTGTACTGACCTAAGCTGAATATCATAAGGATCATAATGATTCCGTCTGGTTCATAGTCAATAATTGCACACATACTTGGTCATAACGATTTCAATTTTTCCTTCCTTCATACTGTCTCAAAGTTTATAAGAACCTCAATATGGCATCATAAATGCCTGCATGTAGTTAATTGTCTAATTGTCTTGCTGTAGCGTCAATACAATGTTCCGCTAGATAAACCATCCATCTCTGGTCTAGAGTGGCATGGGGAGGGTGATACCTGTGATTTATTTTGGCCACCCCATGTAACAACCCTTTTGATTATTTTGACCATGTGACATTCATACCTCTAGTCTTATTTTGACCATGCGACATTCATACCTCTAGTCTTTGTTTCTCTCAGCAATTTGTCTATTTTTCTTGCTTTTCAAAGTATATAGAAAGATGCAATCTATTGAGGGCTTCTAAAAATGCCTTCCTCATGGAACGACATATGTTCAGAATTTGCTCATTCTGAGTTTGATGCTAAAATATTATGGCTTATTATGGTGCCTCCTATTGCTTGCTGTCGTATATCTTAAGTGTTTCTGAGCTAATATCTCAGAACTGTCTCCTCTTTTTGTAGGATGCTCATGAATTTTTAAATTTCTTGCTGAATGAGCTTGTTGATATTCTGGAGAAAGAGTCTAGTGATGCAAAAGTTTCCCCTGAAACCTCATCATCGTCGGAAAAGATTGCAAATGGGCCTCGCCATCCTCAAGCCAATGGTGTTCGAAAAGAGCCAGTTTCTACATGGGTGCACAAATGTTTTCAGGTGAAATCAAGCAACTCAGTCTAGTTTCTGACCTGTGGTGATCTGATGCTCATTGATTTAATTCCTGTATTCATTTCCTTTTTATGACCATTTACTTTAAAATTTATAGGGCATATTGACCAATGAAACAAGATGCTTACAGTGTGAAACTGTCACTGCAAGGGATGAAACTTTTTTTGACCTAAGCCTTGACATTGAGCAAAATAGTTCAATCACAAGCTGTCTCAAAAATTTCAGCTCAACAGAGACTTTAAATGCTGAGGATAAGTTCTTCTGTGACAAATGTTGCAGGTACCTATTTTTGCATCTTCCATCATTTTTTGACATTATTTTTCTATTTATCCGTGTCAATTTAGGCTACAGAAATTGTTGATTTATTTTGAATGTTGAATTTTCCCCTGATGTTGAATTTTATATAAGAATGGAAAATGCCTGTGCGTGCGTGCGTGCGTGCAAGAGAGAGAGAGAGAGAGAGAGAGAGAGAGAGAGAGAGAGATGCTGCATTTGCTTAAAGATTCAGTTGGTCATATGTCATGAGCTATAGTTCCTACATTATTTGTGGAACTGCCAAATTGTTTTGACTGCAGCCATGTTCTACTGGCCATGATAAGTGAATTGTTTTGAAACTATTGTTCGTTTCATACCTCCCATCCTAGTTCTCAAAAATTTTGTTCGTTTCATTAGATACTACTTCTGATTTCAATGCTAGTCCTTTTTTGCATGTATATTATCTTACCAACTACTTTTCTCAGTGCGGGACTCGTTAAACTTAAATGCTGTTTATTTTCTTCAATGCAGTTTGCAAGAAGCCCAAAAGAGGATGAAAATAAAGCAGCCGCCAAACATTCTAGTGATCCATCTCAAGCGCTTCAAGTACATTGAGCATCTTAGCCGGCACAAGAAGCTATCTTATCGTGTTGTGTTTCCTCTGGAGCTGAAGCTCTGCAACACTGTCGACAATGCAGACTGTGAATACTCTCTCTTTGCCGTTGTGGTTCATGTTGGGAGTGGGCCCAACCATGGTCACTATGTTAGTCTGGTCAAAAGTCATAACCATTGGCTGTTCTTTGACGACGAAAATGTGGAGATGATTGACGAATCCGTCATACAGTCATTCTTTGGGTCCACACAGGAGTACTCGAGCAACACTGACAATGGGTACATCTTGTTCTATGAGAGGCTCGGTGGAAGGAGTTGAAGGCTTTACAAACTTTACGGTTGAGGGTGATTACATTCTGCTATTTCTTCTCACCATATCAAGTATTTTTCCTCCCTCTCTCTATTTGGAAGATCTCACAGAAATCTTTATGCTGGAATATAGTGGTTATGTATAGAGGTTGCTGGCGCAGTGGCGCGTGATCTTGTTCATTTTACAATAAAGAGTGTAAATGAGTTTTGGGGTTTCAGTGAGGAGAAATTTCTTCGTATCCTTCACTGTTGGATTTTTAATATAGCAAAATTAAATTGCCCAAAACAAGCTCTATGGGAGGCTAACTTCAAGTTTTTGATAGCAGGATTATAGAATTGCTTATTATTGATCTTCAATTAGTTCCAGATACTAGGTTATGATCATGGTTGTCTTCCAAAGCTCAAAGGATGACCTTTGTTGTACTCTCTAACCTAAATTTAAAATATGTTTTCTGAGTTCCCAATGAATGACATCCATTTTTTTAAGTGCTTGCAAACGATAAAATTCTATTTCTTTGCTGCTGCCAGGCATCGCTAGCAAATGATAGAATCCTAGTTCTTCTTTTGCAGTGGTCAAGCATAACCTGAACCGCTGTAGACGACGCATTATTTGTGCTCTCTGGAAAGTTTATTTGCCGAACCATGTGCTTGATTTTTTGGCGCGGGAATTGAGCCATTGTTGCATTTCTTCCATAGAGTGGAGCATCATCATTTTCACCTCCATGACCATCACAATTCTTGGAGCTCATCCATGGCTGAAACTAGACAGGGATCCAAAGTTTTCTTGGTTTCCTTGGAGCGTGCTTGTTCTTGGGTTGGAAGATGAACCGTCTCTTTTTGTAAAAATGGGGAGCAAAATTCTTTCGGGTCTGGTCCTTAACATTGACAAAAAGCTATCCATTTCCAGCGATGGGCCGCACTGCTATCATATTGCACCCATGAAGTGAAGTTAGTTTAGCGCAGGAAAAAAAGAAAAAAAAAAAAAAAAAGAAAAATCAAGATCTGGCATAAATATATAGCACACTACCTTCTCTTTATGGAGCAATCTTGCATGAAGATAGGTGTGTCATTGTTAATAATCATGAGAATTGTATATCGTAACCCAATCTGTATGCATGCACGTGCGCTGTTTTTTGCCATTTAGAGAGCCACATACATCCAGAAACTAATGAATAGGAGTTGGTCCATCGAACAGGAGCCATTGGACCGTCCTACACTACAAGCTAATGCATGAATACTTTATCCACAGAGGTTGAAGAATATCCCTTGGATTGTGACTCGCATCCAACATTGCCTACTTGTGGCCATCAATTATGCATACAGCTTCAGACCATTGGTTCTCGTAAGCCTTTTGACAGTATTCCTTAAATACAGAGTTCCATGCTCATGTTTGAAGGCAAGCCAATCAGGTTGCCAATTCTCTGTCTCTCAGCTCTACTCATGAGACTGGATTGTTTTGATAATAAGCTTTTTTTTAAAACTTTTTGCCTGCAATAGCATGAAATCAGTGGCTAAAACTTGGTATAGCTCCGTTTCCTTATTAGGAGGATTAATGAGCTAAACTGGAGCGAGGTGGGCCTGGCTCTGGCAAAGCTTATCTTTTCATCAAGTTGAGTTGAAGCCAACTGATCTAATTTTGAGCTAAATTCAAAGCTGCTCACAGCTCATTGAACAAATCTGTTGAGAGCCCAACGTCCCTCAGGGCTTTCATAGCTGTCCTTCAGGCTAATTTTCATGGTTATATATTAACCTTGTAATTGGAATACATTCTATTCGATAGAAATATGATAGTTTTAATAAATGATGAGCATTTTTTTTGTATGTAAATGGTAAATAAATAATGTATACTTTACTATTTTTCAGACATCGAGTTTGATTGATTGGGAAGAGCTAGATCGAGCCTTACATAGCTCTAGCTCAGCTCATTTACTACTCTAGCAAGCCAAATCCAAACCAAACACTGGCTGCCTTTGAATGGCCTGATCATTTGACAGCTCTTGCTTTGCTATGCTTGCCATGCTCTCGACGGCCAAGACCAGCCTCGCTTCTTATCGGACTTCCACAAGCAACAAACCTACTGAAGCCTCTTTTAGTATGAGCAATAGGAGTTGGTCCCTTGTAGGAGAAGTTATCATGCCCACCTGCTCGCTAGGAAAAATGGGACTCCGCTTCTTACTGAATTTAAGCCTTGGAAAGTGCATGTGTTGCTCTCCAAGAAGGATAGTGACATTCCTTCTCAGAGATCCCCATGTTAGTTGATGGAGACCATGATAAATGGTGGAAATGAGATCAGCCTATTTAATCTGCATGGGCCCTTCATATTATTTATTTCTTGGGGTCTTAAATCGCTCTACAACCTAGGTCAACTCTTTACTGTGCTTATTCTTCGGTGCTGTCATCTCTATCTACAAGAATCTTAATGTTGAGCCTCTTCGGTGACAAGAAAACTTTTAGAGCTTGTTTGGTTCACAGAAACTGACTTACAGACAGAAATATAATATCTAAAAATTAGATTCTCAAACATACAATATCTAAACTATCATGTTTGGTTGATCATAGGAAATTAACATTTTTCTGGAAAAGAATGAAGCTGTCACGTTTGGTTGAACAGCTTCTTTTCTAAAAAAATAGTGTAGAATACCAATTATACCCTTTAGTTCTTAAAACTTTTTTTGTGCCATCTAATTTTTTTAATTATAAAAAATGATCAAGAAATCAAAATACTAAAATTCTAAATTAAGACAAAAGTTTTAGAGCAACATACAAGTTAAAAAGTCAAGATGAGCTACGGATGAAATTCACTTGTAACTATTATCTTCTGGATCATTTGGACGAAACAGAAGAGATGGACAATTAATATCTCATATCTTCATCTACTCATGCAAGGAATGGAGCTCAATCTATATACTCAAATGCATTTCTTCTCTCTTCTCGTTCGCTGATTTGGTAAAAAGGGTATACGATGGGAAAGAAGGGTATATTGGAAAAAAAAAGGAAACACACTGTGATAGGAAAGTAAATCCCACGGTACTGATGGAATTTTATTTCCCATAAAATGCAGGAATTCAAATTACGTGGAAAGAGTATTTCCACGGATGGATCTTAAAAGTGCGAACCAAATATTCTAATTTACAAAAAATAAAATTTTATGATTTTTTTTACCGTGAACCAAATGAGCCCTCAAGTCTTGCAATATTTTAACCTTAAAATATAATTGAGCAAAAGGCTCCTATTTTTCCTGTTATTGGAGGCAGTAATGAAATCTTGAAGGTCACATGAATGTTTTTTTTTTTTTATTCTTTTGTTGTTTCCTTGTTTTCTGAATGAGAAATTTTTTATGCACCGCGTGTGGTGTAGTAAATCTACACCGCGCGCGGTGATTCGTTCATGCGAAATGGAAGGGATGGGAAAAGTCAGTTATGCCCTTTTCTTCCATCCCTCTTCAAACATCGCGCTCCATCATGGACGAATCATTATGTGCGGTGCAGATTTTGCTGCACCGCACGCGGTGCACAAAGAATTAGCCTTTCTAAATTAGAATGGCTTCCACCCGCGAAAAATCAACTTACGCAGCAAAGATGGAATCAAACCCAGGTCTCTTGCACCAAGAGGCTTTGCCAATTAAACCGTTTGGCACCTTCATGTCTTGAACCAGCGTTGGCATTGTGGTGATCGCAAAAGAAAACGGAAGCCACATGCCTTCTTAATTCTTACTTGCGTGCAACACTATAGATGCATAATATTTGGTTGCTTGATTTTTAAATGTTAAACAAGTATGCCCTTAACTTATGGTTACCATCATTATTACTATCATTTACTGGCATAATTATGACTGTTATTACTGCTACAAAATTTACTATTGCTTCTAGTAATTCATTTTAATGCAGGTAAATTATTATAGTCGTTGTTGCAAGGCAACAAAAGTAAAGGTTCTCAAATGGATTAGGCAACCCCAGAAAATATCAACCAGTAACATTTAAGACAATAAGAATCCGAAAACAAGCGTTCATAAAGTGGCTTTTTTTTTTTTTTTTTTTTTTTTTTTTTGTGTACATGAGTGTGTACAAGTAAAAGCAATGCATGGTGAGATCTAATGACACTGTACAACAGAGAGGGTGGCGCGCTTCCTCGTAACTAAACTGCCCAAAATAAAAGAGGAGTTCAAGCAAACTCAGGCAAAAGAGGCTCATCAAACAACAGCTCAGGCCAGAATGAAGTAGCGACGCTCCCGCCAAGGCTAGAAGAGCTACAAGCATCTCCGCTGCCCATCGAGGCATCAGCTAGAGGTGGAAGAGTTGGAGGAGGAGGAGGAGGAGGAGGAGGAGGAGGATACACCATTGGTGTCGCCAGGCTTTTGCTCTCTCCCTGGCTAAAATCAATAAATGTGGAACTCTCTTTGGTTTCGCTGCCCAGAGGCTGCTCCAGACTGGCTAAAATCTCTGACAAGTGGTGAAGTTGAGTTTGAGCGTTAACAACAGCAAAGGGGCTATGAGAAAGATTTGCAGTCATGGTGGTAAGAGGTTGGTTCGATAAGTTTATTGGATCCATTTCACTGGTGATGCTGCCAAGATTGTTGCCATTGAAACCACCATTCCTTGCAGCCGAAGGCTGGAGGAGGTACTGAAGGCTCTGGAGGTTAGCCAACTGGACTGGATCGTCGCGTAGCTGGTCACCCAGTGGGCGGTGGTCCATGAGACCTCTGAGGCTCGCCAGGGCCATGAGTTGCGGCAGGGTGGCAAAAAGGTCGGTCCTTGGCCGATGGGTCACCGGATCGATGCCGGCACAGATCAACTTCTTCTTTAAATGGGTGTTCCAGAAGTTCTTTATCTCGTTGTCAGTGCGGCCTGGGAGGTGTGTTGCGATTGCCGACCACCTGAGGAAACACAGCAGTGGGATGGGCTTCAGATGAAAGAATAGATACAGAATGGAGTTTCCTATTGAGTAAATATATTTAACTGTAATTAAATATTTAATGAAGTATTCATGAGTCACTTGTATTTATGTTAAATGTATAGAAATAAATATAAGTGAGAGTCTAAGAGTTAAAATAAATGCATGAGTGGGGATTACAAAGGTCAATCTCTAATTAAACTCATGATCCTTGGAAAGAAGTATCATAACTTCATATTTCATGAAGTTCTAAGTCCAGAGAGACCTCCCTCAATGCCTGCATATACTTATTGATGTAACATTTTTTTTGAAGTATGAAGACTTATATGAGCTAATAAAGCTTGTAGCTTGATATCTTTATTCTTATTTCTATCTCCTTATCCACTTATTACTTGTGTTTTAACTGCCAACTCTCTTCCTTAGAGCCCATCATTCCCTTGGTCACTGGTGTCTCATACGAATGCAGGCTAAGGCTAGAATATAAAGGTAGGTGGAAAGTGAGAGAAAGTGAGAGAATTACTTGTTGCCGAGGATGGAGTGAAGATCGAGAATGGTTTGTTCTTCCTCAGAGGAGAACTTCCCTCTCTTGATGTCTGGCCTCAGGTAATTTGTCCATCTAAGCCTGCAGCTCTTGCCACATCTGTTGAGTCCTATGGTAGAACATAAGACTTTTAAACAGGTATATGGAAGAAATATGGTAATATCAGCTGTATATATATATATATATAGTTTTTGTGTGTGTGTGTGTAAGAGAGAGAGAGAGAGAGAGAGAGAGAGAGAGAGAGAGAGAGAGAGAGAGAGAGGATACCAGCAAGTTTTGGCAGGGCTCTCCAGCTGCCATGGCCATGCTCTTGGATGTATTGGATGAGCTTCTGGTCTTCTTCAGCAGTCCAGGGTCCCCTCTTGAGACCAATCTCATTACAACAGGGAGATCTTCCCATCGTTTCCTGCTTTGGAGGAGTGGTGGCCCAAGTCTTCCTCTTAGTCTTGCAGTCTATAGCCATTTATACAACAGCTTAGCCTGTGGGTCTGATTAAGTTCTAGTTTCTTTGAGAAAATTACAAGTTAGCCCTCACATCAATAGAAATGACAAAGATTTCTACCCTTTGTCCGTTTGAATATAACAAGAATACATTAGGAACAGGCTTGACGTAGAAAACATTTTAGGACATCTAGTAGTTCCAAGTTAGATCCTGCACATCTACTAGCAATCTATACCTAATACACTCATTATAAGTGTGGCAGCCTTTTGAACAATTCCAAGGGCTTAAACCTGGTGCTCCTTAAGTTTTAGAGGTGAGATGCCCACCAACTCTGCTAATAGTTGTTGGCATGATGAGTGTGGCAATCAGATCAAAATCTTGTGATCAAATTAAATTAGTCGTTTGAGAGAAATCATGGATATTTTAGATTGTTCTGCATTAACAAAACAAGTATTTGTTAAAACTTCATTAAATATCCAGATTATATCGATACTATTGAGAGTGTGTATAACTAAACATCATAAACTAGCATCTCACTTCCCATGGTTACTTGCTTTTGGAGTGAGTTTCAGAAGATTTCCTTTTTTCTTTTTATTTCCATTTCGCAACACTAATGTGCTAACAAGATACATTTATACAACTAATTTAGTTTTATAGTTTGAAATTGCTCTGACATGCAACCCAAATACTTCCTTAGCTCCTCTCTATTCATATTCAACAATCTTTGGCATTAGAAGGTGCCAACTAACTATGGGGGCCACCCTCATTTTGTAGCCGAACTTGTCTACAGGCCTCATCTACTTGCCAGAAACAAGAGAAGGCAACATGCGTCTAAACTGTATTAAACCGGCCACCTTTTGAAGGTAAATGCACCTACAACCTAAATAGTAGGTACTGGTATAGGACATGATAATAGAACCGAATGACTAACCATTTGGATATTTGGTGATTCTCTAGTGGAGGCTACCATAGGATAGACCACTTTGGTCTGGTTGTGGTCCTCAGAAGCCTTCAGCATTGGCTTTCTTGGTTGTGGAGCTACCGTGGTTGTGGCAGCATGGCAAAGTTTGGCATGCTGGAGTTTTGAGCCCAAAATGTGCGTACAGTAGGAGAATAAACTATCAGAACTGAGTTCCTTTCATTCGATGGTATGATTGAACTGGAACCTGAGAAACTAAAGCATGTAACCATGGAGGGTCATCTGATTATGGCCGAAGGGTAGAAGGTTATGAGAAATATGTTCTTCATGAGGTAAGTCAAGTTGAAAGTGGTGGTGGGAACAATATCAGCGATGCCATCCAGTTCTTAAACTAATAACGACTTTGGAAACTATTCTTAAGCTATTAATCTATTTATGACTTATTCAATATTTCATGAATATTTGAATTATATGTGACATGGGCTGATCAATTTATATAATAGATCAATGATGTTTTAAGTTGCAGCTAATGGTGGTGGTGATTGAAGTCATCGGTTGTTAGTTCTGGCTTCAGGATACCTGTTTTAGCAAACATTAGCATACAAGTTTATCAAAGAAATCGTGTATTTTAAAATTTCTAATAAAATTCATCACATTTTTGAAGTTTAGAATCTATTCCTTTAATCAAATACTCCAAAGACAAAAACTTGTCACCATACTGGAGATGAAGTGCTTCTCTTCAAGCCTGTACTATTATCAAAAAATCAAAGAAAGTAGAGGGCAGGAAAATTTCATACTTGAAAAATGCCATGCAAAACAATAATTTTATGCGATAGAGTCCATTTTATTGCTGTTTTACAGGTAATAGCAGATCAAATGCGGCAGATTATGGGACCATGGCTGGGTTGGGAGGTGACAGTTTTCCCACTCTGACCAAACCCTTCTCTCATTGGCACAGTTAGATTTGGTTTCTTTTATCATGCTAGCAACTTCCAATGCTATAATTAATTAGCATGTCATTAAAATAACATAGTCAAGAGTTAGATAACAATGAATCTGATGACAACGAATCTATCCACGATCTGATATCTAAGAACATCTTATGATTAAATTGCAGCCATATGGCCCAGCTTCTAGTTTGGTTGGGAAATTAAAGAACTAGAAATTTCTTTTTTTAAAAAAAAAAAAAAATCAACAAATAAAGTAGAATCATCATGTTCAACTCTGTTTACTCAATTCTGGCTCCTCTCCCTTCCTTCCTATTGTCTACACAAAAAAAATGGAAAAAAAAGAAGAAGGTAAAGACAAAACTTGAAGGCTGAGTTGGGCAAACACTGTAGCCATAGAAGCAAACATCGGGTGATTAAATAACCCTTCTTCAAGGAGATGGGAAGGGTAGGTTTGAGAGTACAACATGGCAAGAACGTAGGAAAGGAAAGGCAGGGAAGGCTTGAGGGAAATAAGGGCATGATGGCATCACAAGAACAGAGTAGTTGGTCTGAAGGTACGGAGGTTTCACATAGGTAGAGGAGAAAACGAGGACATGACAAGATTTCCTCTTAAATTATTTGAATGACAACTATAAAACGAAAATAAGAAAAAAGGATCTTCCATCATAAGACAGGCACAGGTCATATCATTTTGAATCAGTCTAATATGAAGTGAAATATAAGGTAAGAGCATTGTGATCAACCATAAACAGACGATGACAGTGTTAAAGATCAATAGCGAATTGATTAGCATGAATGGTCATCAGATAATCAAAAAGAATTTTTTTCAGAGAAATAAGGGAGAAACTTATTAACAAGGAATGCAAAGACCAGATCTAAGTTACAGCATCATTTTTGTCATCTCCAAAAGCTAGCATTTGAGAGCTCTGATCGACAGAATATTTCCATGTTATGGAGACTAGTGGATGCAAAATATATTATTTTGATGATGCCACAGAGTTAGCAAAGAAGTTGGTGCAGGCAACAACGCCCAGAATATCCATCGCCTACAGTGCATCCTGAAAGACATTCTCTATAGTTGACGTATATCCTCCCCTGTGAGCTGAAAAATTTGGTAGCACCTTAAGGATCACCTCACAATATCCAGTTAGATTTCACTCGCACTGGAGGACAGCATAATGATGGGGCCTGCCTTGCATCTAATCTCTCTTCCTCTGCATTCCTCAAGCCTTAAGAATATTCAAAACACAATCACAACCCCTAGTTATTAATTGTTCAACTTGCTAGAAATTAAAAAAAAAAAAATTATAAAGCTCACCCACTGCATAGGTCAATGAAAGAGGAAGAACTAAGACATTGGTTTTGTCTCCCTTCATCCTCCTCTCAATTTTCTTATTTTTTGCATGCCTGCTTTTCTTCCTTGCTTGCATCATTTGGTGAAGACAAGAAGCTTTGCAATAAGAAAACCCAGTGTGGCCAGCAACCACTTCAACCAGCTAGAAATTTTGATATTCTGAAGGTTGCTTCTCTGGCTGAAGTTTCTTATCTGTTAGACCATCCTCAATCTATTGATATGTAAACATGATCTCTGTTACGTCACCCTTCTAATAGCCGATAAACAGACAATGACCTCAGCTAACCAACTGATCACCTCATAGACGTGTATTCAGACCAATACCATGCTATTGAGTACTGTTCATTCCACAAACACATCCTGATGTAATTTGCTGGTAAATGTTACAACCTTGAGGCAACATAGTGGGGAAGAGAAAGAAAAGGAATGTATACCAGGCTCATTCAGATGCTCTGTCATAACTTCTACCTCTTGTCTTGGGCTACAAATAAAACAATATAGGGATATAAAATTTTTGACTCTTAGCATGTACCCACAAAAAATTTGATGCAAGATCAGATGATGCATGATCGATCTCAGGACACATCAACAAGGGGGGAGGGATACATGGATGCCCCCCCCCCAACAAAGAATGGAAATGAAGAGATCTGGCTAGGATAATACATGCTAGGAAAAATTTAATTATTTGCCGTAGGTTTTATTGAATTACATGATGAAGGCGTTTGACAGTTAAACTAATGCAATGGGATGGGGATCATGACTCATGAGCACCAGATCACCATCAAAGAATAAAATAAATGATATTTGCATGAGTAAATAACATCCAATGCACATGAGTTGTATTCAAGCCACAATATTAAAATCAACAAAACCTCCTAAACCAATGAGCCTGACAACCATATACAAGTTTTGTAGTTGCAGTGGGGTCAAAAAGAAGAAAAAATGAAATGCTAACCCTGTCAGAGCTTTAACATTTCAATGGTAATAAGGATAGAATGTTAGCTGCTCTCTCTATCATTTGAGGGGGTGAAGTAGCTTAGTGTTATGACTTGAGTTTGGAACTATACTACATCACAGGCCAGATCCCATTAGACCATCTTTTTATTTTCCCCTTGAGGATCGCTATTAGACCATCATAATGTTGAAAAATGATTATGGAATACATAGTTGCACTGAGAAAAAAACGAAGAAATAAAAACAAAAGCTATTCCTATTAATTTCGATAATGAAGGAAACAATAACAGTAACAGTTATAAAACTATAACAAGTTGATGAAAAGCAACATGAATAAGAGCCTAATAAGAGTGAAAATTCAAATATCTTGTCATGCAAAATTGAAAGTGGGGAGCTTCAAAATTCTCATTTAATCTTTGGCTTGTTCTTCTAAGTCAAATTGTATCACATCATCACTTGGCAAGAAGGAAAAAAAAACAATATCCTATCAAACGGAAATGCAAATTTTCGATGCCAAACATGGGTGAAACCTCTATCATAGCTGTCATGAAAGTTGCGCACCTTACATCTGGACTAAATATATTTTAGTATACAGAACACTTGAAAAAAAATTAAAGAATTTGCTAGCATACCTAACATTATTTATTATTGGAATTTGATAGAATATGGTGCAATTAATTATTGCTCAAAGCTCTAGTTTTCTGTATATGTGTATAAGAGAAGTATAATCGTAGTGATATTCACAATCAGAAGTAATCAAATTGCCATGACAGTAGATAAAAGTTAAAAATAAAGAAAGACAGTTACACAACAGTGCACAGTTTAGGTTTGTGAGCAAAGAAATTCCCCCAAATGTAGGATTTTCTCAACCACTTCGATCAACATCACAGGAATCTTTTCCTTATGTGAATGATAATTCAATCATGCTTATGGAAGTTTATATATTCCAAGCCACCTAATCTTTTTCTTTTCTATTCTTTTATTGTTTTAATTATGTGTCAGCCAGCAACTACTACTGTTTTATGTTTGCTCAACTACAATCAGTAATGATCTTAGACCCTAGCTCAGACTCATTAAAGTATAAGAATTAACTTATTATATAGCATTCATCAACTTGATGGTTTGAACATGGAAAATGATTAAGTCTATGTTCAATGTCTCAACTCATTGGTCTGTCTTGACAACTTTGAAGTTGAAGTAATGGAATGTGTTACTAGAGCATTACTAGGTCTAAACTGTTATTGGTTTTTGCATAAAAAACACAAGAATAGCAGATTTTAGCACACACCTAATCTAATTAGAGGAACAAGGGCCACAATATTGTGGAGAAAAGATGAAATTGCCCTCACAATGAAACATCAACTTTGCAGAGGCTTAGAATTATATAGCTGCAGTTTTAAGTCAAGATAAACATGGTAGAAGCTGTAAAATCTTCCTAACGAAGTCCCTCAATGAGGATTCAAATCCCTAGTAGTGACCTCCATACATTTTATGTAGACGTAAATCATTATCATCATTAATTTGGCATAAACAAATTGGTTAGGAGTAATGTTCTAAATGTTTGTACTTGGCATGGTAATGTTCAACTTCCATTCATATACTTCAAGTATTTCTTTCTAGATACTAATCGTTTTGCATCATCCAATTGCTTCCTGTGATCTCTCTCCCTCGCACACACTCTCACTCTATCTCACACATAAACACATGCAACCCAAAGGGCATGTTTACTTGCTGAGATGCTAATTTCCAAATATGCACTTGTATTCTAAGGCCCATATATTCTTTTAATGCATTCTCACATTAAGTGGTGCATAAATAATTAACTAGAACATATTAAACAGCACTGGACGCCACTAGTGAAAACTTTTAACACAAATCCATTTCACACTTCTTCAATTACCATTAGTGGTAATGTCATAGAATAGTGTTACATTGGCATAATAAGGATGTGTCTGACCAAATAATAAAATTTTTGCATGCAATAGTCATCATGCAGATTATTAAATGCAGCAGATGTTATGAAAAGATTTGTTAATAGTTAATCTATTTTCGGAAATGGGCCAGCTAGAATATAAGCCATGCAATATTAAGAATCTATTTTATTTCTGGTCTGACCACATTTGAGCAAAATCTGATTCCTTGTGGATGAAATCAAGTTCTTTGTTTCAGTGCAGTGGTTTTGCAGCCAACTGATTTGTAGCTATTATACAGCAACATGCTAAATACTTGTTAAAACCGACCACTGCAACATCCTATAACAAGGTTCAGATACTTTGACGATAAAGAATCACAGATCATATGATAACCACCATCTTATCTTTGTATAAGACTAGTGGGCAGATTAGTGACATTATCTAATGACTTCATGTATCCACTCCTGGTCATCTCTTAATGATTTTACTAACACAACCTACAAGTTTCTTTATTCACTAGATCATGATATATTTTGGCAGCCACACATATCATTCTTGAGATGGGTACAGCATAGCTCACTAAAAAGATATTCTCGGAAACAATGAATCTGAGTCTTATTGTCATCGATTGATCTATTTTAGCTAATTGTATGAATCTAATTATTTGATTAATGGATTTTGACCATGGTTGTGCTCTTTATGTACTTGTTTATTTTTTTTATTGAAAAAACTTGTTAGATGATCAAGATTTTCATGCAACTCCTTTTGTATTTTTTCAGTATAGTGGAGGTAAGCCCCACCCTGTAGGCAAAGAAGAAGTAACTGGGACCGTACTAGACATGAATATGTGAAACCCGGGATTTTCAGTCAAGAAAATCCATAGAAGGTTGAATATCTTGAAGAAATAACACTACTCAGGACTCAAACCATTGACCCCTTCCTTCCAAGATAAATGGTGTGATCACTGAGCTAAAGCTCAGTTCGCAGCTTTTGGTGCTACTTATGCATGCGTAACACTATCAGATTATCTGCACCATGTAGCAAGCTAACAGTAAAGATGGGATCCAAATAGCCTCAGTTTATAGCAATACCACATCCTCTCTTTTAATTCTTTAATGTAGCACTCATTTAGCCATTTTTCAGTGAAGCCACTCTTTCAAGGAAAGCTCACATGTTGACACAAGTAAAAGCTAACTTGCTCCATGAATTGTCATAGACTACCACTCCCCTAACCATTCGAGTATTCTGACAGTTGTACTACTAATTCTTGCTGCATGATCCTATCTAAATTATGCTCCTTTACAGTTTTGCTCCATTCAACGTAAAATAATGGCAATATTTTAAAAAAGGAAAAAAAGCTGCTTACAGTATGATTTATCTTCTATTTATACTTCTTAGCCTCCCTAGATTCCTTACAATTTCTAGAACTGTTGCTTCACAAAGTTGACACCTTTGGACTTACAATTGGGTGAAGCTATGGATCTTGCTATGCATATCTATCTTTAGTTTGCAAACATTATTCCCTAGAAAATTTTCCTTGAAAAGTTAACACCATTTTGCAGGACGCCATTTTCATATTTATAAATGTCATTCAAAGTCCTACCGAATTAAGCATTTGGTTCTTCCATTTCTAGCATCTGTATGAACTTGGCATCTGACTATAGCAACTCTGCTCCAAACAATTTGGGTTCTTAACAGAGTTAAGACATGAGATGTGAAAATGTGTTGATAGTTTGAAAGGAATGCAAGACTTTAAAACCATCGCAAAGTAAGAAGACAACCAATTTCCATGCCAGGCAAGGAAGGTTCTTATCTCATAAAATTGGATTGTCTCGACTTCATAAAGACATCAACAATCCAGGTCCCAAATTTCAATAATAATGATATGGAGGGAAAAAAAAAATCTGAAACTTATTATGATTGCAGGCAAATTTCGCCATATCGGGAATTGGTACCAGACCGGTATGATTCGGTATAGGGTGTATCAAACCATACTGGTGGTGTATCGGTTAGGTAGAATAGGAGACCTCAAGTCATGAACCGCCCCAAATCAAGCTTAACCGGGTGGTTCGGTTCGGTTCAGTTTGGGGCAATCAATTTGAGGTTGATTCAGTCAGTTCAGGATCGATTCTTCTTCTGTACTGAACCGACGGGCCAAACCATCCCAATTCCAGACCGGTTCGGTCTGGTTAGGGATGGGTCAGCATACCATGGTTGCAGGGTATGACTTAAAGGAAGATTTGTCAATAGAAATATTATACTCCAATAAAAGGATTAAGGTGGACCGAAAGTAAAGAAGCCAGGGTGTGTGGGTGTGTTCTAGGATCCCATTGTATTCTCACACTTATGCCATAAGTTGTTGGGCCAAATGAAGCAACCAAGCATAAAAGTTATATATTAAATCTCTAATGAATTATTAATCTAGATGATGATGCTGAAATATAGATAAATGTCCTTAAGATGGTGCTTGGATTTTTATATAAGATGTTAAGAAAGCCATTTAAAATCTTCTCAAATGACTGCTCTAGAAGATGTAAGATGAGAAAGGGACTGCCATCCTAAAAAATCTTGTAATCTTTCAAATATTTCAATGTGAAATGGCCACTAGGAGGCAACTTGGATGTTGAAATTCACAAATATGGAATGACACACATGAATATGATAACTCTAGGAACCAACTCTCTCAAACAGCAGTGCACCCAGTATGAAGGCAGCCTGCATTAGCAAGGTGAATTGGCTCCGGAATATGAACAAGGTTTGTCACATTCATGAACAGTTTGGGTCATCTGGTGATGTATCTTATGGTATAAAAGAAGATGCAATATCTTTCTGATATTGCATGCAGCCTAAATAAATTGTCAAAAAATTAGATACAGGTAGGTTTTTCGGTAGTTAAGGAAGGCCAGCTCAAAGAGCATTCTCTCAAGATAATGGTTAGCAGAGCAATTTTCATCAAGCTGATTTTTAATGAAGAAAGAAAAGTGGGTTTTTTACAGAAAGATGATGCTCAACATATCTTGACGCCTGGTTTAACCTCAAGAAGGCATCAAACAGATAATTGTAGCTCTTCCAACCAATCCTCCTAAAGTAGAAGCCAAAGCTATTTGGCTTGCTCTACACACCAATCCATTTAGCCAATAATCTATTCCTATTATCTACACTTCGTGAGATCCTTAAATGGAAAATGGTGGACTCAGGGGGAAAAAATGCCAACATTGTTAATTAATATTGGCAGGTGGTGAGAGAATCTGAGCTCATATTAGTTGACTTTAATCAATTCAATAATTGAGAATGCTCTCATGCACTGGTGGTATACATAAACTACAATTGAAACTGCATCAACAATGCTAGAGCTCAAGGCCTTCAAATCTACAGAAACTGTTTCATCTTATTGTAATGCTGTCAAAGGTTAACGTAGTAGAGGTGTTTTGCACGCTCAACTACACCATCCTAACCAGGAAAAAAATACAGTGATTTGCAAACGCAGTTGTGTATAGATCAACATTTCAAACCACAGGATCATAATACATGTGACTTAGATAAAATGAAGAGAATTTTGGGTAAAATTATATACCAAACCATCGGAAGTCAGTGGCTGCTACGACCATAATAATTGCAATTGTGTATCTGATTTTGCTTCTTTCTCTGAGCATAACAAAGGCTGACAGAAAAATTTTAATCACAGAGTAACATATAATAATTGGAAGAGGACTTGTTTCCCTTTTGTTTCCCTCTGAAAGAGATATGACATGAACACTCATTGTTCCTCTCATTATCTAACAATGAATGTCAAATGACAGGCATGCATGTGCACAATGAATGTCAAATGACAAATGACATGAACACTCATTGTTTCCCTCTGAAAGAGATACAACTCAAACGACACAAGGAACCACATCATAAATTCTTAGATGAACCGGACAATTAGTTAAGTAAATATACAACTCAATCAGCACTAGATATAATTTGTGACTTCCACTACATTTTTCATGACACTAGGTTCTCAAAAAGATAAGTTGCAAGAAATTTTTAAATCTGATGCCACACCCACTTTGGAACCATTTCATTTTTCACTCCAAGGCACACCACATTTTTCCACTAGTACTACTACCACCACCACAACAAAACACTACTATGAACCCTTTTCCATTTTTAGAAAATTAAATTAATGCTCATTTTCAATTTTGACTAATTTCCCTGATATCAGCAATTTTGTTTTGAGGAAAAAACTACTAAAATAAAACTTATATTACTTATTAGGTAATGTGGATATTTCTTAGGAGCCCCTACTTCTTAGAAATAATGGGAATCAAGTATCCCTGGCTGGTTACAAATATATCCTCATTCAGGCACTTGCTTTATGCAACCATATCCACAAGAAGACCATCAGTTAAAAAAGACTCTCACCATTATTTAATGTAAAACTTCATGCAATGAACTAAGCTGGTCCTGTGACTATTTTACGCAAGTGGAACAGCGAGAGTTGGCAGCAATTATTCGATAGGAGATAATCTTTGTATGTTAAGAAGGACCAGTGGAAACTTTTCAAAGTCAGATATGTAACAAGAGGCTTTAGTCATAAAACAGAAAATAGTACAATTGATGCTAGGGGGCATGAATTAATATCACCTACCGAAGCAAGGAAAAAAGAGAATGCAGACCTAGAGAGATTGAAACAGGACAGCAGTCTGTTAAAAACTGAAACACCACAAAGCAGAAGAATTTACCCCAACCTCTGCAAACCCATCAATCCCTATACCAAAGAAGAACTAAACATGTTCCTTGTATCCAGATAAGAAGCCTCAGCTGATTCTTTCAGAGAGAGATGCAAGTCCCATCCAAATATTTACCTGTCTTTTTTTTCTCACCAGATCTACAGCAGCACTAGTTGATGATTCTCTAAGTTTTAAATGCTGCATCAAGATTTGAAATTAAGGTTCTTGATAAATCCTGGCCAGATAAGTCCATCAGTTTCAGCCACATCCAAAACATTGCAATTGTTTCCGATTTTCTCTAGAACAGTCCAAACCAACGAAAAAAATAAAATATGCAAATTCAAAAAGGAAAAAAAAAATCCGTATGATAATTTAAAAGCTAAAAATATATTAAGCACATTCGACGAGCATGCATGAACGCTCACCGCCATACCATACTGATAGCCATACCATATTGATTGTTATTGATTACTGTCAAAGGCCCCCACCACTACTAAACAAGCCAGTGTACAGTGCAGCTACTGGATTGACAGACACTGGTATTGTAGTTTTCCCTACAATCACAATATTTGTTAACATTAATTGCTTAAAACACTTGTAAACATCAATCATGTGATTGGTGTTTCCAATCTTGAGATTATCTTTTGATGGATATCTTCACTACCATTGATAACAAAACCAGTAACTACCTCCACCTACATAACCTGCCCCAATGATTCCAATCATGACTCTCATCATCAATGACATCTATAACAGAATTGTCAAATAACCTAAGCCTGATTAGTTCTAATTTAGTTTGATAGTATTGTCAATCTTTCTCTCCTTAATAACACTCTCAAGCCTGCCATGTGCCCATCTAGTATGGTCTTAAAAAATATAATAATAGCAATAATAATCATCTACATGACTTGTAGATACTCCTTCTGAGGGCAGTGTTACAGGTCAATGAGCTCCTCATGAAGAGGCACGTTATCATCATCACTCACTGTCTTCAGAGGCTATTTTGCCAAGTTATTTTTTACCTCAAGAAGATCATTTTAAAGGAAGACAATCTTCTCATATAAGTTGGATTTCAAAAACCTCACAAGGAGAAATATTAAGATTTCAATTACATGTTCCAGGTATTATAACCACTTCTTAGCCAAAGCATCATAAAGCTAAACAGGTGTATGTGCATGAATGGAAAAATGTTTAATTACCATAGCTGGAACAAGCTAACTATAAATTCTAGATTGCTTTTCGCTCTGCAACTGCAACGCAACTTTGATATTGACAGTGCCCATCAACAAGAAAAACTGCATCAATATATGATGTATAGAGTTTTCAGCTCATATTTACCTAATCTAGCCATTACACAGTCTATTAGAATCTGGTTTCCAATAATCTATGTCATTTTTTTTTATCACATTCATCACCTACACATGATGCTTTATAAAGTTTTAGCAGATGTAATTAGGAAAATCTTGGATTTAAACAATAACTAGTCTTATTTCATCATATGTCAAGAACCAGTTAATTTAAGATGGGTGTTTATCATGTGTCTACGAGTTGAACAAATGTTTGGATAGAGCTGCTGACCTATAATTAGTTGCAATAATAAACCAACATTTCTTTAATGCCTTCCCCCACTTTATTATGAAAAATAAGTCTTAAATAAGCTCAATTAGAGCAAGCATGCTTTCAAACTTCCACCAGAATGTTCACAGAACACCCTCTCAGCTATTGTTCTCCTAATATCAGCTTGCAAAAATTTAGTCCACCCCTTGAAATGTCGCCACTATCCTTAACTTATAAAAGAATTACATAGAAGCCCGCCTTTCCCCCACTTTATTATGAAAAATAAGTCTTAAATAATGCACGGTAAAATATATAAACTCAACCAGATAAAGCATGCTCTTTAACTTCTACCAGAATGGACACGGAACACCCTATCAGGTATTGTACACCTGATATCAGCTTGCGAAAATTCAGTCCTCTTGAAAATTTACCACTATGCTTAACTTACAGAGGCAACACATAGGAGATCGCAGTTATTTTCACCATTCCAATGATGTAGCTAATATCATTGACGTCCTGCCTCAAAAATCCTTCCTAACGAGATTACAGCAGCTTGCAACACATGGTGTTCATAACAAATAATTGTGGTTCCCAAATCTCTTATAAGCTACATTGTCACAGATTTTATCGACATGATAGTAAAATTTAAAAGATAATAATCAAAAAAACTTTACTTGCCAACCTACTTAACAGCCTAATCTATATCAAGTGACACAGATAATCCAGAATATAACATTAAATACATCAGGAGGACTTTAATAGGAAATTAAAGACTCACCAAAGTGTTGATAGATCCCTACGTCATGCATGTTCATCAATCAAACATTAATATGCAGCACCTCTAAATCTAGATCGTATTTAATCCCCATCCAAAAAAGCACTATTGCTAATTTCTGTATGATATTTGGATAGATTTCAGTACCAGATACTAGGTACAGTATTGTTAAAAGCGCTAGGTACACTTAAGCACAAATGGCTCTTAAAATTTAGGTGCAAGACGCAAGCATGTACTTGAGTGAAGTGAGGCATATATTTTTGAAATAAATAATAGAATAATTTATATAAGCAAAAATTTTAATACATAATAGAAAAAAGTTAAAAAAATCATAATAGTAATATATTTAGCTAATCAGCTCAATGAAAAGCCTCTTTATTAGCTGAAATATGTAGTTTCTTAATGCCTTTTCTTCTCGTTCTCAGATGATAGCATAATTTTTGGTGTTCCATCTCTTTGTCTTTCAATTTTTAATTTTTTTATGGAATAAAAAAAATTATTGTATATGATGGTGCATCATAAAGTTAGCAGTCTAATAAATATGATAAATTTAAAAAATATATTATAAATATAGCTTATTAAGAAATACATGCTTTTTTTGTGTCCTAAATCAAATCAAAAGCATGTGCATTTTTTCACCTTATGTGCGTATAGATGAAAGCGTTTCACTAAGGGTATAAAAAGTGTCCAACCTTTGGCACCTTATACTTTAAGCGTGGCTTAGCGTTTAAGAAATGTTTAACCCTTTGTGCCTTGCACTTCACACTTTAGGCATACTTAAGGCATACCTTTGACAACACTAACTAGGAGGTATTAATCAGTGGTCCACGTGAAGTGAAAGGCATTATATCTTTGTTTAGATATAGTCATGAATAAACAACTTTGGGTGGTATTCCCTCCATATATTTGTATAGGGCATTGATCCATTTCCTTGCAGCCATCACAAATATGTACAAGATTTCATTAATCCAACAGAACTGCAATTAGATAATTCATTGACATTAATGCCAACATTGGCATGCATTGCAGCTCAATCATCCTTACACAGACCATTTAATGCAAAACAAAAGTAAAGGCAGGTGCATCCTCCTAGGCTTCACTTCCATCGCATGGTGACCATCCTCACAATAAGGAGGTTCAACTAAGCTACATTGTCTGAGCACAATCAGGATTTTGGAGCAGGTGGAGCTGACCTGTCCAGAATTTGGGTTGGATTAGTGTAGGCAAACAAAAAATCACTAACTAATTTTTGGTCTGATTCAGTTCAACTTAAAGGCATGGGACGCCAAACCGATCTTAAACTTGATCTGAGTGTTAATATACATGACCACTATGTTAATATATATCAGTATGCCTAAGGATGTTTAAGACAAAATAAAAAGGAAAAAATTGAAGAAAATGAACGATGATAGAAAAGCACTAAGACCATGATCCACCTAGCATTGCCAAAAAGAACTGAGGAAGGAAACATTTTATGGAAGCAGCTTGGACACATATGTGTCCTAGTGTCATTAATGGCATTAATTGATGAGCATGGATGGCTGTTTATCATGACAAGGTAACAAAAATATGTCTCATAAGATTAAGGAAGAAAGAGATTAGGTCAAATATATTGAGTTTGAATTAGTCGATAATAAGAGCATCCTAGTGGTAGCTTCAGTGACTTCTGGGTAATCTAATGTATGTTCAAATAAAACAACTCACCTGATGCTTATCAATTTTTTTTCCGCAAATTAATTAATTGCTGCAGCAGGTTACAACCGGACAGCATGCATAAAGGATATTAAGCTACCAAAACATCGAAAATGGATTCACTCAAATAAGCACAACAAACAAATATAACTCAAAATTTTCATATACCAGGGGAAATTGCTCGAAGAAAACTTAACCAAATAAACCATATATTACTTACCTGGTTTGCAATTATGCTTGCACACAGAAAATTAAGTTCAAAATAGACTATTCATATCATCACATTGTTCCGCCTTATCTGAAGCATTAACGGTGTCCGCACGTTCTTCCTCAGGTATCAAACACCAATTCGGAGACTGCACAGCTCGTAACCATTTAAAATCATCCACATTGGCCCAATTTCCTGTCTCCTCCCCTCGACCAGAATCTCCCAGTTCCTCATCGATTCCTTCGTAAAACAACCAGTATGGGGCAAATCTCACAGCACTGCTGTCCTCTATGATCGGCCTACTCCGAACTTGGAGATAGAAATCGGTTGCCTGGCTTGGCGGATCCTGATCTGCAGAGAGGCCAATATGAACAAACAATCATGCACGTCTTCCAGCAGGACTGACCACCGAACCGGGCCAGCAAAGATGCGGCAATTCCTAAGCCGATGTATAAAGAGTGCTCGGATCTGGCCTTTTAGGTAGATCTCGCAAGAATGAAGGTCTGAAAGAGTGAAATCCCCCTCGTCCCCTCCAGAAACCCTAAAACGCTTCACCAAAACCGCACCTTCCATGTTCCTGAACCCCGGCGAGTCCCGGCCGCCAGCAAGGTTCGACCTTTCCGCATCCAGGACCTTGATCCCCTCCATTTCTTCGACCTAAACGCTCGGATCCTTCTCTGATGCTTTGTTTTTGAGGGAAAACTTCTTCCTTGGCATCAGCTCCGAGTTGGCCCTCTGCAGCGCTTCTTTCAACTCGGAGATGGCCTTGAGAGAGGAACCGACCTCGTAGATGGATAAGAAGTAGGAGTTCTCCGCGACAATGCGGTCCAGATCGGCGATGGAGGCGGAGACCTTCTCGAGCTCGGGCTTCAGTTAGGAGGCCGATGCCGGAACGGAGGCAAGGGCACGGCAGCGGGCGATGGCGACCTCGATGGAGCGCTTGGAGTCAGAGAAGCGGTCGAGGAAGGAACGGACGGACTCGAATGCGGGGGAGGCGGCGGCGGAGTCGGAGCGGCGGGCGATGGACTGCTGGAGGCGGGAGTGGTGGAGATTGGAGAGGCGCTCGAGCATAGCGGCGTGCTTCTTCTGGGCGATAGGATCTTGGACTTCGGAGGGGAATCGATTCGGCTGAGATCGGTCTTCTTCCTCCATTGCGCTCTCTATCCAATTCGAAGAGGGAAGCCCGCGATCTAACAGCCTTTTGGTTTGATCGCGTTTGGAATCCAGGCGCGTTTCGGAATTTTTCTGAAGCTTTGGATTCAGGTGCTCGGAAAGAGTCTAGATTTTTTTTTGTTTTTTTTTTAACCCTTTATTGTAGGATTGTGTGACTGTATGTCAGAGAAATTAAAGGTCTGAAAAACTTATGAAAGTATGATAGTTAAACTCTTTTTTAATATATATATATATATATTAATATATCCTTACCATTTTTCACATGTTTGAGAAGTTGGAACCATCTTTCCTATAGAATCAGATGTTTTTGCTATAATATTTTTCAAGATATTATTCAACTTCAGTAGGTCGAGTGTAATTTGTAAAATGTTCTCACCAAATTTGATTGGAGAATGATTCTCTAAAATGACCAAGATACAGTAATTTAAAATTTATATATTTATATTATAACAATACTATATGCCTGATGGGAAAATAAAAGAAAAAAAAAGTTAAAAGGCATCATAAAATATTTTGAAAACACCAAGATTATAGTTTTTCTTTAAAAAAAAATTGAAATTAAGTTGAACTTTGGGAGTCTAACATCTGAAATATGCATTATAATACTAAAAATATTAAACCAATGTTTTCATCATCTAGTCAAGTAAATTTTAATTTGATTCATGAAATTAACCCCTCATACCATCCATAATTTTGAAGATTGTTGATGCCCTAACAAGATACATTATAATAGCACCGTACCTTAATTGAAGGTAGGTTTTTAGGCTAGTATCATTAGATCATATATCTTGTTACTATCTTATTTGATGAAGATTTTCATTTCAATATCCAAGCTGAAACAAACTTACTTCAATCTTTTCTTTTATTGCATGTATAGGTTATAAAATAACGTCAATAAAATAGTAACTACTAAAAGGGAGATGAGGTTTGAAGGATAGGGTAAACTAAGTCACGTCATATCTATAAATCATGATTAATTCTACATCGATCTCTCATGACTCTTAAGCCTTTTTTTAGTACCATTGGATTAAGCCAATAAAGAATCACATCAATATTGTTCGAATTAGTATCACGTATCAACAATAAACATCAGATCCACGATTTCAACTAACCTCAACACTGGACTAAGTCACTCTGCATATTGAGATGCATACTAACAAACCTCATATTAGTACTCCGTGTATAACAACCTAACCTAATGATGTATACATGTATAGTTTGGTTCTCATACTAATGTCCAACGTAATAATCTTAGCCATATCATATCCACAGACCATGACTAGTTCTACACCGGCCTCTCACAACTCTTAGGTTGCGTTTGGTAGCCGGTAATCTATCCAGATTACCAACAATTTAAACTGGGCCCACCAGATAACTAGGTTTGGTATGTTTTTTTAATGTTAATCTATCTTGCAGTGGTAATCTGGATTACCTCTCATGAGGCAATCTAGATTGCTTGAGGGAGGGATGGCTATCCAGATTACCGGAGATGTGGTAATCTGGTAATAATTTTTTTAGATAAAAATGGCCTTGTCACTTTCTCTTCCACAAAAACAAAACTCATCCTTCCGTATGCTTTTCCCCCTCTCCCTTCACCGTGCTTACCCTACTCCCACTCCTCTTACGTCGTCGGTGAGCTCCCCTCGCCTCCGAGAAAATCGCCGCCGGTGAGGCAATCCAGATTGCAGTGGTGTTTATTTTTCCATAAAAAAGCACAAATAGTGAATTTTTTTTCCACTCCAAGTGAGTTTTTTTTTTCCCCACTCCAGAACTTAAGTTTTTTTTTTTTTTTTGATTTTAATGCAACCACAGCATGGTGTTTGTTTTTCCATAAAAAGGTTCTCTTCCAGATCTCGAGGTTTTTTTTGATTTAAATGGAACCACAGCGTGGTGTTTGTTTTTTCATAAAACAGTAGAAGTAGTGATTTTTTTTTTTCGCTTCAGATCTCAAGTTTCTTTTGATTTCAATGCAACCATAGCGTGACGTTTCTTTTTCCATAAAACAGTAGAAGTAGTGATTTTTTTTTTCCGCTCAAGATCTGAAGTTTTTTTTTTTTGATTTCAATGCAAGCACAACGTGGTGTTTGTCAAATAGTATTTTTTTAGCTCCAGATCTCAAAAAGTGCATTCCAGGTCTTAGGTGTTTTTGGGCCCAACATGTAATAGTATATCAATTTTTAATATTACCAAACATGTAATAATATATTAATTTTTAATAAATTTGACTTAGGGGTATTTTGAGAATTTGATGTTACATTACTGGTAATCTGGTTGTCATACCAAATACAGTAATCAATATTATTGCAACATTGCCTGTGTATACCAAACACAGTGTTGATTACTGGCAATCTATCCAGTGGTAATCTATCTTGCAGTCAATCCACATTACCTTTTAGGATTACTCGGCGATGCACCAAATGCAACCTTAAGCCCTTTCCAGTGCTGCTAGTATAGGCCAGTAAGAAATCACACCAATATTATCAAAACTGCTACTACATGTTAATAGTAAAAATCATATATATCTCAGTGACTAGTTCACTTGCCCACATCATAACCCATATTCAAAATAATATATCACAACATATTATACTCATAAATCTCAAATCAAAGCCAAAACTATTTATAACTAAAATAATATACCACCATATATAAATAACTCCACAATAAACCATTGTGCTTAATTAAAATATGCTGAGAAATCCAATAATAAAATCATGATATATGCAGACATGCAAGACATGAAATATATTGCATAATAGTAAGTATAAAACTCTTATCTTAAATCGTTAATCCCAGTAGTCTTCTCAATCAAATTATATCATTAATTACTTATAATTAACATAATTAATTAAATCATTAAAATTCATAATCTAAAAAAATTACCATTTTACCCTTCAAGCCTACATTTAAAAAATTATCACCTTACCCTTTTATCTCAATGATTGCTAACCTTTGCTTAACTATGTTTATTCAAGATTTATTTATTTAATAATATTACTAATTTTCACCGATTTAAATATAATTATGAAAATACTTTTGTTGTGCTTGCACCTAAATCTAAGGTTAAGTAAACTCAATCTAAAACTTAATCAATCAAATTAAATTAATAACATCCCATCTAAGTTTATTACCTATTATTAAGCCTTAATTAACATTATTTTAGTTAGACTAAATGCAATATAAATAGATACTAGTACTCTTAAGTAGGACTTAGTTAAACTAAACCCATCATACATTGATTTGAACCCACATTAGTTAATCCTAATTCAACACTTTGATTCACCAAATTACAGCAATTAAAATCTAAATAAACTAATTAAATATTAGACTTTGATCTAATCAATAAGACTTAGGTCTAATAAACTCCCTTAAGCTAATTCAAATTATTTTGATCAAACCAAACATGACATATGAATCGATCTTTGAGCATGTTTAAATCAGTTTGATTAACCTAAATAATTGCATTCAATTTTAGTTCACTGCATTGAATCAAACATCTTGAGTTGATTAGTCTAATTGGTTTTTAAAAAATTAAAATTGGATTAAACTAGCTTGAGCCGGTGTGAATCTAGCCCAATCTTTGGCCAGTTTACTAACGATTAAGAAGACCATCGTCTTCTTCCTTGCAAGCAAAATCCTTCCATCGATCACCCATGGTCGACTTCCAAAGCCGACCATGGGTGATCGCCGCTACTCCTGATCGCCAATCAATCATTTCTAACTCTCATGATTTAGTCTCAAAATAAATCAAAGAAACAGAACATATATCTGGGTGTCGATTGATAGAAATACAGGGATGGCTAGCCTCCTATGGTAGAGCTCCAATCTTCGGCGAGCTTCCCCCACCTCTCCAATCAACCTAAACCAAGATTCTGATGGCCAAATTTAAGAAAATTCAACTGAAACAGGGAATTCAAATGATGGAATAAGGGATTTCTTCATAGTTTGGATTTGAATATGCCTCGCTGGCAGCGTTGTTTCCAACTCCGACGAGCTTTGGCGAAGCTCCAACTTAACCAGCAAGGTTCCAATAATCAAAGAAGAAGAGAAGAAATGGAAATAGAGAAAAAGAAGAGAAGAGAGGGTTGAACCATGGTTTGGCTCTTGGGTGATTTAATTGATCAAAATAAAATATTCCAGGTATTTATAGATGGAAAGAAAAGTGTTTCAGGTTTATTAATTAGTTAGAGAGTTTCTTAGTTTGTTAGAGAATTTGTTAATTAGCTAGAAGGTTTGTTAGTTTGTTAGGAAATTTGTTAATTAGTTAGAGAGTTATCAGGAATGCAAGGGAAAAGTTGATAATTTAAATTTAAATGATGGTAAAATTAAACTATTCTTAACATTAAATCAGTCTATTTTAATTTAAAATAATGATTTAAATTAATATAAACTGATTGATTTGAGATGTGATACAGAAGAAAAAGATGATACACTGTTTCAATACCTAAAAAAATAATTTCATCCTTGAAATTAAATGTATCTGGGTTGGCACAATCATAGATACTCAATAGTCAACCTTCATTTTATCCTCAAGCACACATTTAACTTTAAGAATTAATTTGATCTTTCTACGAAATAAAAATTGATTTTCTTAGGAAGTATTATAATTTTCTCGATATACATCTTTGCTAATCTCTCTTAGACACATTGTCTAGTCCCACACCTCATCTTCTTGAATGACCAATTCAAATTGATCATCAAATACTAATATATCTTTACATTTTTATTATTTAATATACATCTTTATTGTTATTATTGTATTACTTACCCTTCTATATATAAAAAGTAAATAAATAAATAAATAAATATTATTTTTAACTTTTCTTTTTAAAATATCACGATTCAAGAGATAAACTTTTTTTTTATCTGCCTCTCCAAATATGAATCCAAGAGATGAAAGGGAGGAGAGAGAGAGAGAGAGAGAGAGAGAGAGAGAGAGAGAGGTAGATGAAAAAAGAGGTGGAGTTGTTTTGATCCAAGCAATGGAGATGATGAATGCTCTTTTTTTAATAATTAAAATTTATGCATACAACTTATCACTTGACATGAGGACCATGCATTGGTAATGCAACTAGATAAATATAGGTGTAGCATGCTTTTCTAATAAAGATGATCTAAAACATTTTATTCAGGCACAAAATGCAGAAGGATATCATTTTTTATTTGTTCACTACTGTACAAATATCATACTACATATAATTGATTCGAGGAAGCACACAGATTGGAATACTTTTTAATGATACCCATGTAAATAGTATATTCGTTGAACTATTCATATAAATAGCGACAGAAGAAAGTGTGCAGATAGTATATTCACTGAATCATTAATATAAAGAATGTGATTTATTAGGTGCGGAAGTTTGAATCAACTCCCTACTTAAAGCAGGGCTGTGAAAAAGGTGGAAGAGGGATTGAGAAAAGCTAAAATTCTTACCCCCAAAAGGAATAGCACTTCAGTCCCGTTCTAACATAAATCAGAGTATTTTCGCCCTTAAGATGGCTCTAATTCCCCTTGAGCGCTTTTAGCCCATGCACATCGATATAACCATAAGGAACAGTCGTTAATAAAATTTACGACAGTATATTTTCTAAGCGTCAAATCACTTCCTTCGCTTTTCCCATTGCTTCCACTGAAACGCCTGTCCTTCCTTAAAATATGCAGGCTGTACCTGTCAGCCACCAACTTCCGACACGTTCCCTTCCACCTCGAAACCGACGGTTCTCCGGGTGGTTGTTCCTTCAATCCGTCGGGTTTGACGTACAGGTGTCCACGTCTTCTCCGTCGATGACAATCTGAACGGCGGATCACACGTTACGCATAAAAGGATTCCATCGCACCATCCGCGAACAATTCCTAGTATAAAAGCGGCGGGGCTTTCTCGGGCTACCACGTGGCGTGTATCTAATTGCCCGCTGGCCCGCTTCGGGACGGTGGGAGGCGGACACGGCGGGGGCAGTTGGGGAGCTTTGATGAAGGCTGAGAAAAGCGACAGTCATGGGAGGAGTCCATCCTCGTGTCCCTATTTCATCTCCTTCGCTCCGCGCCGCTTCTAGGATTAGGGTTTCGCCGGAGGGGCGGGGAGGATGGGGAAGGAAGGGGCGCTGCAGTCGAGTCTGGTGGCGCTGGCGGTGGTGGTGATCGTGGTCGGGGCCTGGACCTTCTCCTTCAAGAAGATGATGGCCACCTACTTCTTCGGCCTCCTGGGGATCGCCGGGATCCTCCTGCCCGACTGGGAGTTCTTCGATCGGGACTTCTCGCAGTGGTTCACTCCGATGCCGGGACGGAGAGGGGCGCCCTCTGATCGGGCCCCCGATGCTGGAAGGTTTGATCTCTCTCGATCTCTCCGTTTCTCTATCGACCCGTTTGTCAAGGGATTTCGGCGAATATTTGTCTTTATGCGAAGAATTTTGTTTTTGGTTCTTTTTATAGGGATTATGGAGGGTTAGAGTGTCGTCGTCATATGTTCACGACAAAAAAAAAAAAAAAAAAAAAAAAAAATGGAACATAAAAGTTTTCATCCTAGTTCTTATATGTGATTTGTTGAGTACAAATGTTTGGACTTTGGACTTTGGACTTTGGAGTTTTATAAATTCTCACCCCTTTTTTTTTTTGATAAAGTGATAATAAAGAAAATTTTGGAATTTGAAGCTGGATACATGAAATTTCTTATAAAAAACGTCTTGAACTAAACCTTTGAAATTCTAACTCAGAACTCGGTGATTTTTTGAATTTAGAGAGTGATCCACCCAGTTGTATGAGAAGTCATTGCTCACTAAATAGATAGGGCAAGGATTTGGGATAGCTTGTAGTAACACCAGAGGTGGCCCTTAATGGGAGCTATCAGTGATTAAGGATTGATAGTTGGAAAAAGGCTCTATCGTTATGGACAAAATATCATTCAGCAACATCCTGGAATTTTTAGGAGAGTGAGATAGAGACACGGTTTTGTTTGATTATCAAGTTGGTCAGGTGAAAAGACTGCCCAAGAAAAGACTTATATGAATGCACATGTTTAATTGTGCGAGATTATGCTTCTGTTACTGATGAAACATCAACAGTGAGCCTTTGAAGTTGAGAATTCACATTGCTGATCATAATTTACAATATTTAAATAAAACTTATATGTTTTCGAGGTTTCTTGCCTGAAGATCAAGTGGACATACAATGAATGACATTGATATAATTAGCATATAGATGTATTTTAGAGCACACTGATTGAGATTTCAAATAATCAGCCTTGATTTAGACATCTTAAAATGCATACAGACTAAATTTCAACTGACCTAGGTGCTTCTAAACCTTAAACCAAATCAAAACATTCAATTTTACCATTTGACCATTTTATAACTCCTGTTCTTTCTAATATATATATATATATATATTGGTTTGGCCCTCATATTGGAATAAAGGCACATATACCTCTCATGAGCTACATGAGCAAGAAATTCAAAAGATAGCACTAAAGGCTCCAGCTAAAGTCACAGTAGAGCAAACATTTGAGATATTGTTCACACCTAGGAGCACAAGTGTTACTTCTAAGACATTCTTAACAAGATTGTCAAAACCACCCACTACATTACATTCAGGATGATCTAATGGGTATTCTTTCTTTCCTTCCTTATCTCATGAGCAATATGATGTGAGAAACCCAAAAGAAAGCCCCAAAGGCTCGAACTAAAGAGGTAGTGGTGCAAAAGGTGAGATATATTGCCACCTAGGAGCACATATCTTCCACTTTCAACACAACGTAAGAAGATTGTGATTAGCAACTTACCTGGATCCAACTCTGTACATTAGCAACCTAAGACAGTTTTATTTACTGTCATATATTTATTTTTAAATCCACTGTTACATAAGCCTGGTCTCTTTAGGTGATCAGCACATGCCTTGGGGGAAAAAAGAGTAATTTCTTAAATCCTAAAAGAATAGATGAAAAATCAAATTACTAAATTGGATTGTGTATCACGAGCTACATTGAAGTTATTTCAGAAATGAAAAAGGGCAGCTCCTTTTAGTTTGTGCACTATGTGGTTCTATCAAATTGTTTAAATACTTTATCTTTACTTGTAAATTTATAGTGCAAGTATAACATCATTTTCATTTTCTGGTATCAAAATCTTATGTGATATATTCAAGGAAAAAAAAAAATCACATATGCAGGCATGCAAGCACGCACAGATATATATAGCAGTGAAATGATGACTACAAGAAGTAAATCCTTTAGCTGTATGCAACTCCATTTAGTTTTGAATCACAAAAAGGCACTGCAGGTTGCTATTATTTTAAATAAATTGAATAATTCTTGATTACATATGCTTTGTAAGTTGATTTATGTTTACATTTGAATTAAGAGTTGAATTGCAATAATTTTATTAGTAGTTAATCATTATGATCCTTATAACCATTGAGATAAGTGTCAGTTTTGGAACCAGGAAAAGGGAGGTTCTTTAGTTGAACATGCAGAGACCCCAGGCTTCTCTTAAGCTTGTCCAAAGGAATCCAAGGAAGGATCATGTTGATTCGGTGTATTTGATTTAGGTCTATAGTTCTTTAGATTCAGAATATCTTGTAGTTCTGAAAGTTGAAAACAAAGGCAAGGAAGTTGCACAGGCACCTCCATAAGAACCCTAACATCCTCATTAGTGTCCTATTAGTCATGCTGCTTGAACATTAACTTCATGTTAAAGCTATGAGAAAAGTCTAACCATCAGAATGTATCGCATGTACGTGAGCTTGTCCAAAGTTTATTATTCTAGAAGCAGACAGAGAAAACTAGAAAAATTCTATTTTAGGAACGGATTGCTTCTCCATGGCTCCATTCCATGTCTGAATATGAGTGCAATTAAATGGAAGATCATATAAGGAAAATCTAGCAATAGACAGTGTTGGTGGAGAGGTAAAAGGCCAGAAGCTTGGATAGAACAGACCTGCTTGGCTGATTGTTTCGAGTGGCTTTTTGTTGGATGCTCCTCCAAGCAACCAGGACCCTCTCTGATCCTAATGGAACTTTTGTTTGTTGAGAGTCTGCCTGAACCAGTTCAATACTAAGCATGTATTGTTATGGTTATTGTTGTTGTTGTTGTTCTTATTGTGGTTGTTGTTGCTGCTGCTGAGAGTCTGCCTGAACCAGTTCAATATTGGTTGCTGTTTTTATCAGTGCTTAGGAGTGAAGGTCCAAATGTGCTATCTACAGCATCATAAACTTGACGTACAGGGTACAATTCATTTCAGACCCAAAGTTGTTCTTTTAATATATCAAGCATGTCTACCCTGTCATAAATAGATGCAAAGATCACCTTGTGAGTTTATGGAATGCCTTAAAAGCTTGTAGCTGCTAGGGACCTAGATAATGTATCATTTAAGTTCTGCTTGTTTACAAGGAGCATGGAAATACCATATCAAGACTATGCTAACCAAGAAAACCAAGTATTTTTTACCTCCAATCTTTGGTTCAATTGGACATCCATACTGTTTGTAGACAGACTCTTTTGTGTAAGCATGCAGGGATTTTAAGGTGGAAAATGCAGATTCAGGAAGAAATGGTAGCATTGACAAGTGGACCTAAAAGACTTGGATGGAGGTAGCACAAAAGGGTACAATGAATCCCACATTAAGAGTGGACAAAGCTGGTTTAACTTGAAATTAAATGGTGGTGGGTATTGTGGAATGGATCATAGGGATGCAGTAATGATGTGGTAACATTATCTATGGAAGTACTTTTGAGGGGAAGTGGTTTGCATTCATTGTAGTCATTAGAAAAGAATTCCTGCCTTCTAATTATTTTCTTAAGGGCCTGTTTTGGAACGTTATGTCAGATCCGGCAGGATGGGCTACAGAGATGGAAGGGAGAGAATGGGAGAGGGGCAGAGAGAATGCTGGAGGGTTGCAGGGCCTGATCCCCACAGAATGAGAAAAAGGGACTTCTAGAGGTCTTTCTTTTCATCCTGCTGCGATTGGGCCTGTGAAAATCCCTCCCTCCCCCAAAACAACACTCTCCCTCTCTCTTACTTTGCTACCTCCCATCCCCCTCACCTTCATATGCTCTTCTCTGCCTATCCCACAAGATCCAGTTGGATGTTGCCAAACAGGCCTAAATATGTTTTGTCATCTTCTTATTATACTAGTGAAACTAACCATTGGCTGTAACTGATGGTGGACAAACCTACCTTTGAAGTGGCTCTTGTTAAATTGCATTGGAGTAGCCCTTTGTTGGTCAATATGTGGGACCAGTGTAAAGCTAGGTTTAGATATTTGCTCAATCATATGAGGGCTTCTAAATTTGATTTCTGCTTCAGAATCTTCCTCATCTTGATTGGACATTCCTGCTGATTGTGAAACCGATTACCACGATGGTTGCAATTGCCTGTCCTTGCCTTGTCATACATTCCATGATGGGCTTGTGCTCGCATGGGGCACAGGTGTTGCATGTATGTATCATGTAGGCATGTACATATGCATACTTATGTTTATTGGTTTTAGCTAGGGGTGGGCAGGGCATTGTCAGTTGAAAGACACAAGCTGTAACCATCCTACCAGCGGCTCAATCAATAATATGCTTGCATAAGTTTATACATATGTGTTTACGGCAGGCCAAGCCGAGTCGGACCTGGGCCCTGATAGATTTCCACCGGGCCAGGCTTGGACCGGCCATTCTTGGGACTTCAGGACTGGCCCGAATTTGGACTGTCATTTTTACCCTAGGCCTGGCTTGGCCCACCCCTTGTTTCAGCATAACACAGCATGCTGTGCTAGCCATGCTCTGCAGGTTATTTATGTTAGATTTGTTCAATCTTTTTCTTCCTATAATTCAAACTCTATGTCTGCAAGGGTGACAGAATCCTTACTAATGGTTTATGAACACAGAATTCAAAGTTAGAATGTTCTTTGAATGTGAAGATCATGGTCATTCTAGTCGGTTAAAATTTCTGCACAATGTAAAGCTGATTTAGCCTGCTTTCCTGATCAGATAAAGGGTTGAATGTGAGACCCATAATTTCACGTAGTTCAGCATTTGTTGTATGCTTTTCAGTTGCTAAGAAAGTAAGAATAGTTGAAGAATAAAGTGGTCTTGAAGGTTCTGCTTGGGAAGCAGGAAACTAAGTGAAGAAGACAAAATAGTGATTGATTTTGTTAAAGGTGATTTTGCCTATATTACCTAGGTTTAATCTTTCCATTTTTATTTCTTTTCCTGGTTTTCCCAGCACAAAACAAAGGCCAAATATAGATCTATTTCTATGCGCGATTACCTTTTCCTATTTGTGGTGTTCTCTTCCCCTTTGCAGTGCATGTAATCTAATGGACGATCCCTTGTCATTTCTAGATGTTTGTTATTTTAATGTGTTCACTGTGTTGTCTTTCATCCCTTTATATCAGAACTTATATTTCCTTTTTTTTTTTTGTTGAGCAGGTTTAAATTTTATCCTCTCAGGGTTACTGTGATCGCCATAATTTATGGCTTTGGCCTGTACAAGTGGTGGATGTTTGTAAGCAGCTAGTTGTTTCAGTTTCTTTGTGGTGTCCCTTTCATGCTTCTTAACTCTAAAAATTACTGTCTGATGCAATTGTCAGAATTCTATGGGTTGTAACTACAGCTATAATGTATTCTTTACACAAAAAGCTATGAATTTCTCTGGATCATACCATGGTGATTGTTGCCTTATATTCTTCTGTTTAGTGCTTTGTTTTCTGCAAATGGCTTGAACTTTAAATGTTTTGGATAATGGCTTCATGAATCTTGATTGCATTCTGATGCATCAGGATTTGTAATTCTTATTCAGGCGATGTGGTATTGGTGAGATAACTATCAACACTGCACATTGGTTACTTGCATTGAAGATTTTATTCAAGTTGTGATACATAATGAAATTTCAATTTGAAGCATGTATTTGATAGGGGTTTGTTCATAGGTTGCCAAAGAAATCAAGGGTCAAACCAGGGCTGGTTGATCGGGTTAGGTTGGAATCTTTTTTGGGATGAAAACAAAAAAAAGAAAAAAAGAAAAAAAAAAAATCTATAAGGCTATCCGGTTGGCTGAGTGTCAACTATGATTTGGGCTCAACTCAAAATTTTGAGAGGTAATATAATGATGGAAATGCTATTATCTACATGTGTTTTAGTCATCGCAATCTAGCACGTTCCCATTGCCTTGATCCAAGTGAATGTTTTGCTGGTTAAGCTGGGCCTTAGCACATCCATTATAAAATAATAAATTAATAAATAAGTCAAAATATTTTATAACTTTAATGGTTCAAGAAAGGAAAAGTGGAATTACCCTATTTTTTCTTGTATATGATATGTTCCTCATTGAATTATTTTTGTATATGGATTAATGTAGATATAGATAAAATTATCAAGAAAAGAGCAACGAGTATTGCATATTTTGAAACCATCACAAAAATCATATTTCTTAGTTTAAATCAAAGAATGATTCTCGACGATCAATGGTTTTTAGTTATTGTGTATAGTTACATACCAATAAAAAAAAGCTTTGATTCTCTATATTGAAATATAATCTTAGTAATTGTTAAACATTTTTGAACCAAAGAGTTTATATGTTTCTATCTTTGATTTGAGATGAATTCGTAGCTATTTGAATGAGTGAAATAATTTCAAATGCATAGATTAATTCAATTCATAAATAGTTTATGTTTATCCAAAAATAAAATTGAAAAGGTGCAAGGTTATAATAAAGATAAATAGGCAAACAAATTTTATATTGATCTCCAATGATATCATGGACATGCCAAAGGTAGAGCAGATCAACTACATACCTAAATTGTGGCAAATCAATATGCTCATATTCTAACCAAAACAGTTGGCGTATCACTAATCCCACTATTTAGCAGGTGTCAACAATCAATTCATAAATGTGCCAGAAATCTTTATTTTGATGAATCATTGAATGTAATTGGTTCTCAAATTTAGTGAAACATAGCTATTAGTGATCTATGTCAAAAAGAAAAATGTGTTGATAAAAAAAACACAAAAATTATCTAGTTTAAAATTGGTTTTTGAGATGCATGGATCTTTACAACCCTAGAAGACCAGTGTATCTTGATATGTGATATAGGAAATAAGAAACAAAACAACCTCCTAGCGGTTCCTCTTACATTAGCAAAATCTTCTATGATAAAAATTTAGGAGGTGTTACATAATAATAATTCTTCCTCACTTGGGCGTCGCCTTCTTGATTTTTTTTTTTTTATACAGAAATTTGAAATAGGAAATAAGTAGTAATTTTTTTTGCAGACAGAAATATCAAAAGATGCATGGAACTGTAGACTTTCTTTTAAGATTTGTGTGTTTTTTTTTTTCTTCCTTTCCCAATTTTGGAGAAACGTGCTATGAACTATCAGTGGCCACACAAGCATGAACATGAGTGTCACCTTGTTGCAGAAACTAGAATACAGATTATCTGAAAGCAGTCCATGGCCAAACTTGATGGAGAGTGGAACCCATCCAAGCCAGTCGTACTGATCATGCTGTACTACATCAGATCATGAGAAACACTTCCTGTGATGTCTAAACTGTGTGTGTGAGAGAGAGAGAGAGAGAGAGAGAGAGAGAGAGAGAGAGAGGCTTCTTTTTGTCTTGGCTTGTTCATAGGTTTTTAGCGCATTGTACGGCGTCTTCTATGAAATCAAATGTCGCCCATAATTCTACCAAAAGAAATACATAGCTTGAGTTTCAAAGGTATATGGCAACGATGGTCTAGACATCTTTGCTATTTTAATTGAAAAACGGTTTTGAAGTATAACTAGATTTTTTTAAACTATAATTTAAAATTATTATTTTTTATTTAATTATTATTGGAATGTGATGTACATGGCTAGAATTTGAGAGTTTCAATATCGTAAAAACATTAGGAGATACACTTTGTGCACAGTTTAGACTGCATTTGATTTTTAAGAACAAATTTTATTTTTATTTTTTAAAAAATATTTTTATTTTTTACTTTCTAATATCTAGAAAATACGTTTGGTAAGTGAAAATAGAAATTTATTTTCTATTTCTTATTTTTATTATAAATAATATCTTTCAAAAAGGTAACTAAAAATTTAAAAAATATATTATATTATAATATAAAATATAATACGATAATACATAATAATATTATATTATTATAATATATTATTATAATACCTCTACAATATATTATATATAAATCACATATTACAATATAAGATTAATAATTTTATTAACAATATGATAATATATATATATATTATATTATCATATATTATAATAGTATAATATTACAAACTTATAATAAACTATTATTATATTATATATAATATATTTATTATAATTTATTATATATAAATTACATATTTTCATATATAATAAATATAAATAATAATATAATATTAACGATATTATAGTAATATATAATTAATACAATATAATTTTTAATATTATAATATATTAAATATTTATAATTAATAATATTTATTATTACTTTTCTAAAAAGTTATACTTAGTTCCAAAAAAGTTATTTTTAAAAATAAAAATAGAAAATAGAAGTGATGCAAAGGTCTTTTATTTTTTATCTTCTTCTTTCTTTTGATGAAAAATAATAAAAATATCTTTGAAATATTTTTTTATTTTTTTTTATTTTAAAGTTATATTTTTTAAAAAAATATTTTTATTTTTATTCAACGAATACGTTTCTACAGATGATCTCTCTATTTTTATGAAAGTAAAAAAATATAAAACAAAACTATTCTTAGAAACCAAAAGTATTCTTAGTTTTCTCAATCATCCAACTATGTTTTTCCTCGCAGAGTAAATATTTTCATTAAATTCTACGTCTTCTCTCTCAAAGCAATCTCCATTATATCATCGACAAAAAAACAACAAATCGGATATCTCTCGTCTTCCTGGATAGCTCTCCCCTCTTTTCCCATTTTTGTAGGACACGTGTGTGCATGAAAAACATTAGTAAACTATAAAATGACAGTAGTTGTTAGGTGGTCTCCATATCACATCGTACACGTAACCATGACCACATCATTTTTCTTTTTCTTTTTCGTGCATGAAACATACATGCTGACGTGGTCAAAGCGATTTACCTATGATAAGGATTTTGATAGTAATATAATTTTTTAACTAATATTTGGGATACACCGTAATGCTTCGAGGGAGACGCTAGCGACCTGCATTTATTAAGGTCCTAATTGAAAATAGTTGTTTATTGATGAAAAATAGCAATCTCATATATGTCATAGAAAACGGCTACCTGTTAACCCTCCCTTTGCTCTAAAAACAAGACATGAGCAATTTAAAAACGGAGAAGACTGCTCTTTGCTTTGTGGCTTAAGTATGGTCGTAATACCATGATGAGCAGCAAAGAGTTGAATTGTTCTAAGTATGAATGGGACTCTAAAATCAGGGCCCAACCTACGCCTAACTTAGTTTATCTTTCTTTGGACTTCAAACACCGGGTTGGCTGGTATTTGAATTGGTTTGATGACCACCTATCTAGGTTTATGATATCATGGGGGCGACTGAGAGAGAGAAATTTCCAATGCAACCCCTTCGGGAGGCTCGTCTAGATCCATCCACAACACAAGATAAGCTATTCTTGACGAGTTGTAATGAACGGATAAATATGTATGTGGGTAGAATAAACGTATATAATGGATGAATAAATATATATGATAGATAAATTAGTACGTAAATAAGATGGATTAATACGTAGAAAAGGCATATAGAAGTAGCCAACAGGATAATAAAGCTATAATCACGCGTCCTCAAGGGCCATTTATCCTCGTCTAGCCGAAGTCAACCATTTATTTTGTCCTTGATAGCAGAGGACAGCGTGCGGTACCATGACTCCGGGGCATCGCCCAATAAATTCCTTCCCACTTCGGAGGCCGGGGTCTACGATGCGCAGGGAAGTCAATCCAGAGAAGTCCGTCTACTGTGGCCACCGTTCTCATCTTTTATCTCCCTTGTTTCCATCCTTGGGACTCGCAGGACTTTTATGCAACCGGCTTGATTGCTTCTCCTCTGGTCCGGAAAATCTCCCCTTTCCTTTAAAATATCCGTCGTATTGATCTAAAAGAGCGGAAGGAATCTTTGATTCAGACTCTTCGTCTGAGGTAAGTTGATTCTGGAATTTCCAAATGTTTTTTTTTTTGGGCTTCTGATTGCATTATCTGACGTGGGATTCGATTTTTGGTGATTGGATTTTGCGTACAGGGAGTCGATTTCTACGGAAAAAAAAAAAAAGGTTGAGATTTCGCGGCGTGGTTCGTGGTCAAAGGGCATCCGAAGGAGGAATAGATGTTGAGAATTTAGCGGGAGGGGCAGAGGAATTAGGGTTTCATATGGATAGGTTATGCTGCTTCAAGGGCGCCGGCACTCAGGTGAGATAGGACTTGATCTATTTGTGTTTATTGATTTTTCGCTTTTTACGGTTCTGCCTCTGATTGAATTTTTCTGATTTCTGCTTTTTTTTTTTTTTTTTTTGGTTGGTCTCATTGTTGACTGGATTGTGGAAGCCCATGCATGCTTTGACCCATACGTGGTACCTCTGTTCCGTTTGGTGTTGATTTGGTGGTGATGATAGATAAATAGTGGACTCTGCTTGTTTTTCTTACTGTCTATTTTGCTGATTGGTTGAGAAAAATGTTAGGGAAAAATAGTTAAATCAGAGTTGATTATTAAGTCTTCTATTTGATGGCTGTTGAACAATTGATCTTGACTAATATTTCCTCTTTCGTTTTAGCCTGATATTATTTTAGATTTGCTGGGTCCTGTTTTCTGTTTTCAGTGAATTTGATCAGGCTTATTTGGTTGCATCAGTTGCAAGCGGTTCTTTTCTTGTATAGAAAACAGTACTTTTTTTTTAAAATTTAAAAAAAAGAATATTAAACAAAAACTGTGGATAAAGTAAGTTAACAAGCCTGACACTCAAGATAGTGAGATAATCAGATAGCTGGGATTTACTCAGGTGTATCTGGAAAAACTGATGGTTGCTGCCTTAACTGAGTAGTGAGTAATAATTTGTTTTATGCCACAGCAAGCTTAGTGAGTAATAATTTGTTTTATGCCACAGCAAGCTTACTTCTTGAAACCAAGTAGAAAGATAAAGCTTTGGATTAAAATATCAAAATGAAAAGGAAAAAAACCCAACATCGTGGTTATGCAGAACTATGAGAACATAATCCTGGCCAGACCACTTGTCAAGCAGATATGTTTGCAGTTGGCTTCTTGATCTATATGACCCCTAACATAACTCACAGTCAATCCAAAGAAACACTAATGACAACTCCCTCTTAAACAATTATTAAAACTCTAACCGAGGTATGCTATCATTCATGTTACAACTTTTGTTCAATTGTTGAGGGGCGTAAAGACCAACCAACTGAAACCTATAAATGAAAGTTTTGGAGGTCAAAGTTACTTCAAAGTTAATACGTAGATGGGAATTCATGATATGAGTTATGCCTCCAGAGAGCAATTCAGGATTTCTACAAAAATTGTTACCTTAGTCACATGGATTGATGTTTTTGCATCTGGTTATGCCTTCAAAAGACTGTTTGACATTTTACTGAAAGTTGAAAACATAGAAACACCATAATGAAGCCTATCCCCAACTCTTGCTTGCTTGTTTGCCTTAGTTTGCTTAAAAATCTTCCTTGAGTTTATGACCACCTCACAAATGCTGGAATAGATCAAGAACGTGATACTTTTGCTGATTTTGCAAGTTGTATGCTTCGAAGAAAGACTAACCATTGATTCCATAAGAATCACCACATAAACTATATTGATAACCTTTGAATGGTTGCATGATGACTTTCATCAAAGCATCAACCTGTTGCTGATTCTGATCAACTAAATTTTCGTGATTTGCTTCTTTCATTATGTAAAACCAGAACTACATCAAAGATGAATGATGAGGGATTCCTTTTTCCGCGATATACCTCCTTTTGACATTGTTCTTCAAATTATTAAAATCCTTATATTGTTGTATATAATTTGATTCTAACATCCAAAGAAGACTTTATGACGAAAATTACCTTATGAGAACTTGAGGATTTAAGTGGATTGCTGATTGCATTGGCCTCCAGTAGTGGCTTCGTTTTTGTTCTATATCTTGTATTGCAAATCTTATGATTTATTGTCTTGTTTTCGGCATTTACGAAGCATATTTTTAATAATCCTGAAAATTCAAGAATCATTACTGGCTTATAGTTGCACAAACTGTATCAACAGCAAGGTTAGTCCTTTTGCCATTTCTGTTTCTATTACTGATTTCTACATAATGGGCCATGTTGGTGACCTCATGGACAATGAACCTCCTGCTTGGTTTGAACTAGGGGAAAGGATAAATCTAAAATTTAAATAAGAAAATTTCTAAATAAACACTTCTTAAGGGTAGAATTCTAAATTGGGTTATTAGTTCATAAGACAACAAAACTTTCTGATGATGTTTTGCCTTCATATGTGGCCAACAAGATAGCTATTAAACAAACCATGCTACTTGCGAAGAAAATTCACTTCTCAGATAATTCATATTAGACTTTTTGTTATACATAACTATTTCTAAAGCTATCTATTATTTATTTATAGTACTTTTGATATATTCCAAATCATAATAAAATTTTTAAAAGACTATTGTAATATTTCAGGACCTTAATTTGGGTTCTGACCTTATATAAGTATTATATAAGTATCCAAAATCTTTCTAGTACATAACTAATGTGGGACTAAATATACGCTGCCACTAGCGTTAGGCTAGGTGTCCAATCTCAAACATAGTCGCACACTATGATCGGCTCATGTTCATCATCAAAAGGGTTCATATTGCAATGTCCTATAGATCTCATGGGCTAGACACTTTGATATGTTTTTAATAACTTAAGATCTCATTCAAAAAGGCTAGCGAGAAGTTATAATTTATTTTCCTCAACCCTTTTAAGTATTCAAGATCCTCACCCAAGAGAAAAGGCTGGTCAAAAGTTAATATTAGGTTCTTTGGCTCTATAGAAGTGCCGAATGTCTCCCCAAAAACTGCTGACATGGGACTATAATATGCGCTAGGTTAGGTCCTCATGAAGTCCTTCAATACCAAGACATTAATTAAAAATCATATGTTAAATACCTCATCAATTCTGACTCTAGCCTTTAGTCCACTGTTTTAAGACCTTGATGATTAAACAGAATTTTGGGACTTTGTGCGTAAATTAGACATAAGTACATTGATATATACCCATGGTAAGATGGCTGTTTGGTATGCCCAAATACTCATGAATGATTTCTAATTTTACAGCCAGTAAATATTCTGTTGATCATAGTTTTTGGGTAATCATTTGGATCCTGATATCGGCTCTTTTATTTTCAGGATTTAGATTCTGATGTAGCTACTGAAACGATTTGAAGCTTATGGTCATTGTGCATTTGTTTGTTAAGTTTAAAAATAGAGACTATCTTTATCTTTCCTTCTGTGATATATTTTACAGAGTTTAAACTAATAATCTCTTTTTGCTTACTCATTTTTAGCACTTATATTGCAGAATGCCTTTGTAATAGTTGTAGCAAGAGCCTAAGCAGTTTCTGATTTTACATTGGCTGATTTGTGTAATTTAAGTTGTAAAATTTGATGCTTTGTGAAATAAAGGTAGTATATTTACCCCTCTTAGGATGAGGCCTGAAATTAGATCTTGCCTTACAGTTAGTATGCAATTCTCCGGGTGCTGTTGGGAGAGGGAAAAGCTATCAAGGCCATACAAAAATTACTTATGGATTTAGCCTTGTAAAGGGGAAGGCGAATCATCCAATGGAGGATTATCATGTTGCCAGATTTCTCCAGATGAGAGGACAGGATCTTGGGCTGTTTGCTATATTTGATGGTCATTTGGGAGATAGTGTGCCTGCTTATTTGCAGAAGCACCTATTTGCCAATATTCTAAAAGAGGTGTGTTGCTATTATTATATCTTATTTTATCTCTATCTCTATAGTGTGGATCCATTTTACTTCAAAGCTGTGATATCTCATGATTTTACATTTTTTGAATTAAAATTTATTATTCTTAATACTGAGTTTTAGTTATGCAATATAATTTTGTAAAAGCCCTAAAACCATAAAAATTGAAGTTTATTGTTGAGTAGAATTTTCAAAGTCACATCTCTCTCCTTGTTAACTTATTCTTTTCCATTTTGGAAAGTTCTCTTGTTAACAGCCAGATGCCTCCTACAAACCTTAATCTCTAACTTCAGTAATTTTTAAATCTTGGAAAATTTTAAATTGAAAAACTCCAAATACAGCTTCATTTTTTTTAGTCATCAGAGATGGATTACTTGTGTACTTTCAAGGGAATAAATAAAATTTCTGATACACAAAACCTATAAGCCTAATTTCTCTTTCCAATCTCCCAGGAAGAATTTTGGACTCACCCGGATAGAGCCATTTCAAAAGCCTATGAGAAAACTGACAAAACAATTCTTTCACACAGTCCTGATATGGGACGAGGCGGTTCTACTGCTGTGACTGCAATTCTTGTAAATGGTAGCAAGTTATGGATAGCCAATCTTGGCGATTCACGAGCAGTTCTTGCAAAAGGTGGAGAGGTGATGCAGTTAACAGTTGATCATGAACCAAGCACTGAGCGTGGGAGTATTGAGACTAGAGGTGGCTTTGTTTCGAACTTGCCAGGTTTGCTGCAGCTGCCTTTAAGTCAATTTCTGATTGTATTTATAAGAACATATCCGAGCCTGTCTATGAAATGCCATCAACTATTATTTTCAATAATAGTTGCAAATACTAATGAGTATGTTTATTTATTAATTTCTGCTGATCAATAGCTCTCATTTTCAATATCAAACTCCCTTAAATCTCTAATGTAACCCCTTTTGTCTTCTTGTTTCTCTTTAATCTGAGTATCCATTCCTCTCTGTCCTTTAATTATTTTCTGGACAGCAAACTGATGAACCCTTTAAAGTTTAAATCCTATTAACTGCTCTTATTCACTTATCCATCTCTTTATTTTTCACGGTCCCAATCACCTGGTGGATACAGGAGCTTTATGCATTCCCCTCCATCTTGAATTGGGCATCTTTGGTGATTGGTGAACTTTCACTTCATCAACAATTCCTAGAATTGACCTGATTCTAATTATGCTGTTTTCTATCTGACTTGCTTGTCTTCATTCTTTATCACCACCACGACCAAAGAGTCTCTTATAATGCTCTCTAATGCGTTTTATGTTTATGATGTCATGTCACCAATAAATAGTCCATGGGGATGGGCCTCCTTCTAGTGAAAGGGAACTAAAATTTCAAACAATGCTAGATATTACTTATTCAATGAAGATGGTGTCTTGTACAGAAGGCTAAAGAAAATTTTTGTTCTGGAATGGAATATATAAGAAAAGAGGTTGATCCAGTAATGTAATTGTATTGGAAATGATTATTAAGAAGCTAAAGACTTATCGACAAGGAAAGGCTGATTTTCATAAATCCTTGGATGAATTGTTAAAGTAGAGAGAATCTGATATGTAAGAGATGATCCTTAGTCAAGGAAGATAAGGCAAAAGGTAAGATTTAAATGCTCTTGGCAAGTTTGTGATAATAATATATGCATCTATTTGGAGGGTTAATAAGATTCAGAGTCTCATAATGTTGAAATGAAATGATGTTAAATGATTTGGGATTAGGAGTTGAAAGAAATTTGCTTGGTCACCTTGACAGTACAAATTCTGCAATCTAACTTTAGCCGTTATTTGCCAAATCTTTTAAAATCATATATTTAAGGTACGGGAATATGTAGATTGCCTTTATTTATGATTGGAAAGTAACTTGGAGCTTATATATTATACTGTCATGACTCATGAGGATCTTTTTTTTCAATTTTTCCCTAAAAACTTATTCTCATAGTGTATTCTCTGTTTCTACTAGCTTCTACCTTTCCTATCAATATGTGCTTAGGAAATGTTCATCATGCCTGGCAGCTTTCTGTTGCAACTCTCACTCTACTAGCACTAGAGAACATTGGAGCACGACCAACATACTCTTCTGTAAAAAGCCACCTTTCCTTGACCAAAACACCCCCATTTTACATCCCATACTTAATCATATTTATCCTTTACATCATGAGGCCTTCAGATCATCAAAATAATTCTTTTCACTTAGTTTATTATTTTCCGCTCTATATAAGCAAAACATTTCATTTATGAGCTGCTGCTGATGTGCTTAGTGCTCATGCATTGCATGTGGTGTGACTTGTGTCTTAACATTTTTCTTGAGTGAACAACCTGATCATCATTTGACCTCCTAACTTGTGAGCAAACTCTTGTCATAATTTCTTAATTTGTTGTGCCTTCAATAGAGACAAGTTGCGACATTCTTTTTAAATAGGTTTTGTTCACTTGATGCGATAGCAACCTTTGCTCCCTATCTTGTCTAATTTGCATCTTTGAAATTTATGTTAAAGGAGCCAATGCATTTAAAAGTCAGTATTTCTTTCTTTTTTTTTTTAAGTTATTCTCAAGTCTCCAAAAAAAATCCCTTTCCTTTGAGTTGCACCTCATCTGTTAATGCTTGTGGTTGGCTACTTGCTAGGCCCATCAATTTACATATAGGATAAATTAAGGGAAGACGACTTAGATGATTTGGATGCATGCAATGTAAACTTAGAGATGCAACTGATTATATGGGAGGAAGTAATAAATAAAGGCTTAAAATCTTTTCATCTTACAAAAATTATAGCTCAAAACCGAGTTGAATGGAGAAAAAAGATTCATGTAGCCGAGCCCGATTAGTTTGGGATCAAGGCTTTGTTATTGCTGTTATTGTTATTGTTTCTTGCTAGGCGTATCAAACTTCAAAGTTTACTCAAGTTGTGTCACCAAACTGATGCCCTAAATGGGAGACTGGTTCCTCAAATGTAGTTGCCGCTTCCTTCCTGTAATATTGCTTTAGTTGCTGAATTAATCCCTAGTTCCCTATGAAGAGGTCCTAATCCCTCATTAATTTTTTGTCACTTTTGCCTCTAGTTCATTCCTTCACACTCCCATCTGAGTGGAGATTACCACCACACTGCCTATGCTTGATTGTTATAGATTCCTTGTTCTCAATCTTCTTTTACCATACTGACTGAACTTCTGTTCTGCGGTGCCTCCCCTCCCAAGCAGAACATCTTTACATGAGGTTGTAATCTGACCACCATGCATCGCCTATCATTTATCACACTCCACCCTTTGGGTGATTCCATGAAATTTAACTTCTTGGAGAGGATCTTCTATATTGCTATTGAATGTGAATCTCTTCTATCAATCTCATCTGACTATTTCATCCCCCAATGCAGCTTTTTTGCCACCTAGTCATTGAGATGCTGACTTGAATCATGCCCATGGAACTGGTACTCTCAACTAGTTTATGTTGAAGCATTTTTCAAGTATTGCAAATCCTAGTTGAAGCATTTTTCAAGTATTGCAAATCCTACTGGCAGCTTGTTGGGCCTTATAAATACAGGAAACCTCCAGTTTAGCAACTTTGCCCTGGGTAGCTTTCTGCTTTAAGAACCAATTATGTTTTCCTAGCATATATACACTACTATGCAAACTTCATGGGTGTTCACTTGCTTGCATAATTGAGGCCCTGCAACTGACACATGGATATTTTTTATTGCTTCTTGACAAAGTGTAGTATCATTAGCACTGATCTAGTAGTCACATCTTTATGCCACAACATTTAAGAATTTACTTTGATTGCACCATGCGATCTTCTTTGTTAGACTCTATTATGTCCTTGCTCAAGGCACACTTGAATACAAAAGGTATTTCTAAATTAAGGTGGACAATGACGTCTAAGAAAAATAGTAGCCAACTACTAAGGGTCCGTTTGGTTCAACATTGGAATTGGAATCGCTTATTGTCTCTATCTGTTTGGTTCGCACAAGAATCAAAATCGGAATTAGATTGATTCCTATTATGTGGTTTGTTCAAACCTCAAAATTGGAATTAGCCTATATTTTCAATTTTATTCCTCAAAATCCGTAAAATAAAATAATTATTGATTGCAATTGTTTATCTACAATAGAAGTTCAATCAATGTCTAAAGATAAGAGTGGCGGGTTCATTTTCTTGGCTCTTTCTCCAAAATCAGAAAAAAAAGGAGAGACATCGGGTTTGCATTCTAGGCTTTGACTATGATTTTATTTTAGGATTTTTATCTTGGGTTTGGCTATAATTTTATATTAAATTTTAATAAAATAAAAGGAGAGACATTGGGTTTGTATGATTTTATTTTATTTTTTAATATGTGATTATAGTATATATTTATACCATTCATGCTGCGATAAGAGGGCCCGTGCCTAGCCATATTGGGTGAGAAGAAGAGAGAGAAGAGATGAGTGAAAAGGATGAGAATGGTTATGGCTGGAATGGGAATCGTAATCTTATATAAGAATCCATCGGATTTCATTTTCATTCCAAATGGAATAAGAATTGGATTTCGATTCCATACAAATAAGCAGTTGGAATTAGAATTGGTGACTCCGATTCTCATTCCAAAGTTCCATTTTTGCAAACCAAACAGCCCCTAAATGAATCCCATGCTTAAAAGTAGAGACTGCTAATGATGTTATGAAATCTGTTTTGCACCACCATCCCCCTCCTATCTTTGTGCTGCTTTGAACCATAAACACTCAAACTGCAAAAGTTCATTGTTTCCTCCTTTGAACCTTGTTCTGCTTCTGCAAATCTCTGTTTGCATTTAATACAAAATTGCTTCAGGAATACTTGTGGATGGGCCTTCATAAACCGCTAGTAGGATCTGTTACATATCTACTGCTTTACTGTGCTTCTGTAGACTGTTTCATGAAAATACTCCAAGCTTGAGTGGATCAGGAAGCTGGCCTTCTGACTTTTGAGTGGTTAAAAGTTTTATATCACTGCTACTTTAGGATTGGTACCATGTAGATTTGAAGTTTGATAAATTCATGCTGGCTAGAGATAGATTTTAACCTGTGTGCTTGGTTGCATTGGTCTTCTTATAACTATTGGAAAATGTCAATTCTGGGTTATGTGGCTAGGGAAATGATACTTTATTAGATAATATCGCATAAGAAACTTTTCATTGCACTTGTTCTAATGATTGTTTTGCTAAGCTTTGCATAAATTTATGAATTACCATCCATTAGCAAAGATAGCAGTTCAGTTTTTTGGAGCTTATTTACTTTATTAAAATCATTGTTATCTTTACCTTATACAGTTACTGTCTTATTAACATGGTTTTGGACATTATGCTCGTTATTTTGATGGCATTACTAGCTAGAATTAGGGTAGCTCTGTAAGTTGTTCCCCATCTTAGTCAAGAGATGATATTTTTGAGGATATAATCATATAGTATTTCAAACTTTATTTTATGAATATCTTTTATATCTGTGGACATTGAAATCACTTATATTGAAGAAATGTGTGAAATTTTAATCAATTATTCTTAAGTAGAAGTTTGCCACCTATAAGACGGGAACTTGCCCCTCCTTGTCTCATTTGGGGCAGAGATTCCTTGCTTTTTATGGGGATGGGGATGAGGACGAGGATTATTTTTATCCTTGCCAGCAGAGGGATGAGGCAAGGACAGGGCGGAGATGGGAATAAGTGTATCTCAGCCTTGCCCTGCCCTCTTGTTGGACTCATGCTTAAGGACCATAATACCTTTATACATTTTCATATCTGCAAAATTATCTTCATAATTTTTACTAAAAATTCAAATATGCTATTAAAAGAGGGCAGGGGAATGGCAAGGTGGGGATGGGGATGGGGCAGGGACGGGGATTTATCGTTCCTCATGTGGTGAAAATGGATGAAAAAAATCCTCATTTATGGGGATAGGGTAGGGATGAAGATTATTTTCTTTTGATAAAGATGGAGATTGAGGTCCCTAGCCCATCCCGCCCTACTCTGTTACCATCCCTAGTTTGAACTAAGGTTTTAAAAGAGGAAGGAAGGAAAGAAGGAAATGAAAGAATGAAAGAAAGAAAGGGAAAAGAAAAGGAAAGAAAGAAAAGAAAGAAAGAAGTAAAAAAAAAAAAAAGAAGGAAAGAAAGGAAGGAAAGAAGGAAGAAGAGAAATAAAGAAAAAGGAAAAGAAAGAAAGAAAGAATAAATAAACAAGGTAAGAAAGAAATAAAAGAAAAAAAGGAGAGAGATGAGGTATTGGGATGCTTTATCAAGACGAGCATCAAGATAGGGCAGGACAATGGGATGTCTTATTTAGGGTGAGCAATATGTCATGGTAATCAGAGAACTAATACCAATCCAATCTAATAGAGTTGGGGTGGTTTGGTTATAGGTGTTAATAGGAGGTTGGTTTTGGGTTGTTGTGTTCGTGTTTTTATGTCGTGTTCGTGTCATGTCAAAGCTAAGGTATAATGTTATATGGATCGATATAAATGTGACATGATTAATTAATCATGTCAAAAATCCAAATATGAATACAATACGATTATTATACGAGTAACACAACACGACATATATAACTCGTTTAATAAACAAATCGTATTAGATTGATACAATACGACTGGTTTAATACAAATAGATACTATTTGCTCAATACGAATAGACACAACTTGATCTGTTTAACACGACCCACTTAATATATCATCAAGTAAATGGGTCATAAACGGATCACTTTTGGGTTGGCGAGTTAATCGGTAATATGACATGAATCCACTTAAGGTCAATCCAAACCCACTTATTTTGTATTCTGTTCGAATCGTATTTGCATGTTGTGTTTAATTTTGCCACCCCTATCTGAAAATTTTGAATCGACCCTCATGGGGTCGGTTTTTGATTTTAGGACTTGGTTCTTGACCCAAAAATCAATTTATAGGCGACCTACTATTTTTTTGAATTTATCAGTTAAAATTTTTAAAATTAAGAAGGTCGGTTCTCGATTTCAGGACTTGGTTCCTCTGTTTTGACCCAAGAATCGATTTATAGCTGACCCACTATTTTTTTGAATTTATGAGGTAAAATTTAAAAAATAAGTATTCCTAAGGATCAAACCTAGGTCATCAAAGATATTACATAGAGTGTATACCATCTCTATTAAGAGATTTGAGTGTTAGATTAGTCAGCATATAATATATAAATTTTGAAAAAGATCTTACGCTAATGCAAAAAAAAAAAAAAAAAGAGAAAAGAAAAGAAAAGAAGAAAATTCTAACTTGGAACCAATCTAGAATCGAATCGATTCGATTGGTTTGGTTCTAAATCCAAAATCTTGGAATCGATCTTAATAGAGTTGATTATGGATCCTAACTTGGAACTAACCTAACCCAATCCATGCTCACCGTTACGTTCCATACTGTGGAAAACCTATGAAAAATCCTCATCTCACAGTATTTAAAACTTTGGTTCAAACTGAAATTGATAATCTGGGGTGTTTGTTGGATAAACCAAAACCATTTAGAAGGCATAGTCTCCAAGGAAGTGGTCCAACAATATTGTGTTCTTACAAGTCTGAACTGCAGAATTAATCAGATGAGGGCAGGTGCCTGAATCTATAATCGTCTCTTTTAAGTTGGTGTGTCATATGCTGAAATTCAGGTTGCCCCCTGATGGCTGGTCGATATTATCATGGGTATTGTGCACTCTGCTGGTTAAGGGGAAGTAGGTTTTTCACACATTTAAACAAGCCTTGATCTTTTTGGCTTCCGCCATAAGGAATGGAATTGGATTGGAAAGGTGTGTCTACAAATTGACTAATCACCTTCATGGATATACATGTTATGTTCTAATATTCATTTTATGTTTAGTTTTTAATGTGTGTGTAAACTTCAAAAATGCATACCATATGCTGTTTGCCTTCTTTATGGAAAACGTATTGTTTTATTCCTTTATTCACGTTGTTACATCTTTATATGATTTCATAAAGCCTTATCCATGTTATAAAGCCCTTATTTCGTAACAAGATGATTTATCCCTTTTCCTACTTGAGGTGTTGAGCCAAAATTTTTACCTGAATGTGGAAAGTATGTTTTTAGATGTTTTTATCTTTTGCTTCTCATCTATGTTGTCAGAAAAAATGCTTTAATCCATACATAGGCTGATGCTAATCTTTTTATCAGGAGATGTTCCAAGAGTTAATGGCCAATTAGCTGTTTCCCGTGCTTTTGGGGACAAGAGCCTCAAGTGTCACCTGCGGTCAGATCCTGACATCCGCTCTGAAGATTTGACTGCCGATGCCAAGCTGCTTATCCTTGCAAGTGATGGCCTCTGGAAGGTTTGCGTCCGAAAGCCTCAGGCCTTCTCCGGTTACTCATTTTATTGACACGTAAATTGTATTTCTTTTCTAAATTCAATTTTGTTTAGGTCATGACCAATGAAGAGGCTGTGGAAATGGCTCACAAGATTAAGGACCCACAAGCAGCAGCAAGGCAATTAACCACTGAAGCATTGAATAGAGACAGCAAAGATGATATTTCATGCATTGTTGTTCGGTTCAAAGCGTAGAAAATGATTGCTGTTTTTTCAGTTGATGGTGTCTCTGAGATCGAGAAGTCATATATGGATGGCTATTATTAACAGCCTAAAGTGGAGTTGGTCATGTCCTTCTGGGATACAAAAATTAGTTCTCCCACACTTTTTTTTTTCTCTTTTGTAAATGCTTTCATCCTTTTCCAAAAGCTTTCGTTTGATTCCGTTCAAGGATAAGTTAAATCAAAATGTCCCTTGCCTTTGACTGTGTGGTGGCAAGAAGGCCTTTTGGGACAAGATTTGCTTAGCATAATTACTGGTGGCGTTGGTTTCCTTTTTGCCTCTCCTTTTTCTTATTTGCTAGATTGCGTTGATGAAATGAAAATACTCTCTCTCTCTCTCTCTCTCTCCCTCCTCTTTTTTTTTTTCCCCACCCTCGATAACACCTCTCTCCTGCATCAGAACCTCACCCTTCTCCTCTCCCGCTCCTTCGTTGACGCCACCTTTTGCCTTCGTTGATGCTGCCCTTTGCTCCAAGTCGTTTCCGCATCTTCTATCCTCTCAGATCCCTCTCTCCGATCCTAAATCCAGGTTGTTTCAGAACCTTCTAAGACCTCTCTCTTCCAAAGCTCTTGCCGTTGAATGTTTTCCTCTCTCTCTCTCTCTCTCTCCATTTCAGATGCTGTTAGGGTTTCTCCTCAAAGAGAGCTAGTGTTTCTTCAAGGCGGTGGAGAAATGGTGGGTGCTGTTGGCTAGGGGCAAAACACGGCACTCACAAAGGAAGCCCTCGATTGCCGGTGAAGTGGTCGTCAAAGGAAGCTCTCGATTGCTCGTGAAGTGGTCGTGGAGAAGAAAAATTACAAGCCCCCCGATTGTCGATGAAATGGCCGTCGAAGAGACTAACCGGAGAAGAAAAGAGAAGAAAAGGGTACAGTATTGACCCGTATAAATCTCGGGCAAAGACGACGACGACGACAACAAAGATAAAAAAATATTTATTAGGTGCCAGTGGATGATTGTGGATGAGAGAGATCCATGGCCATCCAAATTTGTACAGCATTTTTATGGTGCAAAGTTTGTATTGCATAGATCTTGCTCCGAATCGACAACCATGCGTGATTCTCATATTAGTATGTCCTTTAAAAACGTATGGGCAACAAAACTTCAGTCAACAATAACATGCAATACTTACGTTCTTCGTTCACGCAAGCAAACTTGCGCATGAACCAACCAACATATGCGCGTGACGCTCCTACCCTTCAGTACTGCCACCGTATACGTCTATTTACCACGATGAATAAAATACGACACTTTCTTCGCTACATAGTTGATTTAAAGAAAAATATGATGAATTCTAAACAATGATAGAAAGATTAAATATGAAATTAAAATATGATAAATAGAATTTAAGAAACAAGATATTAATTTTTTATTTTTATAAGAGGATTAAAGCAATAAATATAAAAGAGAAATAAAAAATTAGATCTCAAACACATATATATAGCAAAGAATTACTCTTAAAACTATGGGTGATTTTCATGCAGATCGTACTTCTCAACATTGCAGGTGAACATAAAGGGATGTTCATCCATTTTTTTAACATTCTAAGCATTACCATAATATCCCACAAGATCACAATAGTATATTGGTACAATACGGGGTTGACGAAATAAGAAAATAAATCATGAGAAAAAAAAAGGTAAGTGCTTGGTATCACGAGTGTTAGGCCAGTTTCCTTTCACTTTTCATCGAATATATATATATATATATATATATAAGCTCTAAAATATCTAACACATTCCTCGCCTCTATTTCATCCTCTTCTAATGTTCTCCCAGTTAAGCTATAAGTAGCGAAAAATACTTTCATCTGATCAACGTCGAACCGATTCTATCTGGATGCTTGCACCAAGAAGCCCTTAACTCGTGATTCACGCGTTTGTTGTCTTTCTTGGGACTGGTACACTACCATCATCACTAACAAAATTTCAATTTCAAACTAATTAAAAGAGGCTACATGGCGACATCAAAGCACTAAAAATAAGCTTAATCATTTGGATGCCGGCTATCTTGAGAATATATATATATAAAAGAAGAGAATTTTAATATTCTTAAACCCACGTATTGCTAGCTCTAATTAGCAAATCAATATTGTGCACCAAGTCGTGCGAGTCTTATATAGGGACGTGGATCTACCATGCACGTATCAAGCATATTTAATACTGAAAAATAGAAAGAAAGAAGGAAAAAGAAAAGGGGAAAGAATAAAAAAAAAAGAAAAGAAAAGGGAGAAACCATTGGCGTCGGTGCCAAAGTATTCCTTGCACCGCTTGCCATGGCTTATAATCGGTTTAGATTACTTCTCTTTTAAAATTCTTCGCGTAACAAGTACCTCTCCACCATCCTTCATGCATCTCTGTTCTGGGTCAGGGTGGGCTCAATCCAGATCTTTCCCAACCAGAACTTGATACAGGTTTAGTCCCAACTTATCAGTAAATTTTATTGAATCAAATATGATTTAATGCAAGGCTTTCAATAAGCATAACAGGTACAGTTTAATTTTTTAATTCCAATATAAGAGATGATAGTAGCATCAATCATGATAATTCACTCATTGAATCATCTAAAATAAAAGCCTAAACGTTTGTATTAGAGTTCGATAAATTAATGAAAACTTTTCAATTACACTAAACTATGAGCACACAAACCATCAATTTTTAAGCATACAACTTTGATACTATGTAGAATAGGATGTTTTCAATATAAATCAAGTGCATTGGCCCAAGATCCAAATAGTACCAATATAAAATAGGTAATAATAGTGAAAGAAAAAAAATATTAAAAAGAAAAATATATATATTAATAAGAACAAGTCAATAGCCGGTTCTTGACACCCTCTCAACTTTCTCACATCTTGATGACAATACCTCAATATTAGGGCTAACCCTAATGATAATATATCAAGACCATAGCTACATTTGCTTATATAAAGAAAAATTAATCATATTCTATAAAGATTAGAATTCTTATCCCACAAGGATTAAAAATTAACTTTTATAGATTCACTACAAAGTTTATTAGGATTAATATCTAATCCTTATCATTGAAGGATAAAATTTATTAAAATAAAAAATTAATCTTTAGTATTAAAGAACAAGGCTGTTAGGATTAAAATTAATAAGAAATTTGTAATGACTTTCAATATGGCGGTAGACTAAGTCCATCCAAAAATGGTTCTATGAGTGCAGGAAGTTGGTTAACTTTGGCATATCATTTATATGACTTTAGACTAAGAAAGAAAGAAAAGCACACGGTATGAAATTTCTTAGCTGTACTAGTAACTCTCTTTTTCTCTGAATTATATTTTTTACATTAAACAATAAAATCTTATTTGAGTCATTTCAATTGCATGATTTATTATTTCTAATATATATATATATAAGATATATTTGGTTACATTCGAAGATAATCAAGTTTGGATTCGGTCAGCTTCTTTACCTTTGAATCCATATAGTTCTGAAGCTATTCCATCTTTTCCATTTTTAGGATTTATGAACTATATAGATTTAAGGGTGGGAAAAATAATTAGAACCAGGCTTAGCTATATTCGAATGTAGCCTAGTCTATGTCTCTCTATATATAAAGATAAACTTAGTTACATTCAAATATAGCTAAGCTTATATTTGATCACCTTCCATCCTTAGGTCCACATAATTCATGAATCTCAAAGATAAAAAAAAAATAAAAAAGAAGAGATAAATTCGAGATTTGAATATAATCAAGTCTATCTTCATCTCTCTCTCTCTCTATATATATATATATATAAAGCATGTCATTTATGAGCTTCTATTTTATACATCAAATAATTAAAAATTATATTGTTTAAATAATATAAATTTTAGTTAAAAATTTTTAAGATTATGTTCCTGTTTTTAATGTTTAGTTTTACGTGAGAAGAGAGAAGTGCGCCAGATTCACACGTTACTAGACTTTGGAGGTACCCATGTGGTGGTACGAGTGAGACTGTTAATTGGCGCCGCACGGTCCTTCTCTGGGTCTCTGGCTTTGGCAGGGCAAAGTTAAAGTTAGACTTAGGTGTGAAGCCTTGGATTAGTCCATAATCAAACAAATATATTAATGCGCCCATAATTTTTTAATTGTCTTCTTGTCGACAAATTCTCTACAATTTGATCCCCAATGATGCGTCTATTTTGCTCAGAGCCTCATAGTTCAACCATACGCAAGGACAACAAACTTTTCCATGAAACTAAGTATTCTAAATTTAGCAGCTTGATTTTAATCTTGTGGTACAAGCAAAGCTCTTGACTTTGATACCCAACTATTTCATCATCTCATATCTTTACTGACACCACCAGCTGCTTCACAAAAATAATCTAGCAAGCTCATCTGCTACCTTCAAAAGAAGGCAAACCGTGTTGTTTTGATTATCAAAGGAGCCATCAAAATTTACAATACTACCATGATCGAACCCAAATCTTTACAGGGAAGAAATAGAAGATGGGTTCAAACATGTTCTTTCTATCCTAAAACATTGGAGATTACAAATGGGTTATCCTTTCTTGCACCGGACAATGAAATAGCTTCCAGGTTGCAGACTGTGTCATCACACCAATTTAACCTACTGTGGAACCTCTCACGTTGCTGTCTCTGAGTGACCTCAACTTGAAGCATCTCCTGCCACCGCTCAGCCAGGCCTTCTCCTTCCAGCAAACGAACTACCTCCGACATGGCTGGACGGTCCTCTGGCGATGATCGTGTGCAGAGCAGCGCAACCTGGACTAGCTTCTCTACATCTTTGATGTCGTCGCCGTTCTTTAGATTGCTGTCAACAATGACATCAAGCCGTTTTTCTTGCACCAGCTTCTTAGCCTTCACACGCTCAAATATTAGAAGCATGCAGTGGAGCTAACATGAAGTAGGAAACAAGTATGAACTACAGAATTTTCAGTTAGATTGAAGAACATCATTGACAGAGAATCAAATTATCACCAACATGGAATGTGACCATGACAGTAGCACAGTGACTTGATTCTCTTGTAAAATTTTCTTCCTCTCTTGTACCAATTCCATTCAATGTGGCATACTTGAAAGGCATCTAAACATGGTGCATTACAGATCTGAGATCATTGTAAGACTAGATATTCTGTACCTCTAACAAAGGAAACTTGGAAACAACATGCTTCCCCCAAAGCTAAATTAACATCCTAATCTACCCTTTTCCACATGCCATAGCATAATCAAATGATGATGATATCCAAAATATTCTTTTAGAGAGAGAGAGAGAGAGAGAGAGAGAATAGGTAGGCTTACAAGGTCAAGCAATAACACTTCACTTCCATGCTCCAAGTGATAAAAGTCTATTGCACGTTGTGCTGTGACAAGCTCAAGGAGCATGATCCCATAACTGAAAACATCACCCTTCTCAGATGACTTTCCAGTTAACAAATATTCAGGTGCTATATAACCCATAGTTCCACAAATTCGAGTTGTCACAGAAGTCTTTGTTATATCTACCAATTTTGCCAGGCCAAAGTCCCCAACAACTGGCTCAAAATCCTCATCAAGCAAGACATTAGCAGCTTTGACATCACGATGAATAATCTTGGGATTGCACTGTTCATGAAGGTACTCCAATCCTCGAGCTGTGCCCAAAGCCACTCGTTTTCTTGCCGGCCAATCTAACACTGGCTCATTAGGTTTAAATTCTGGATCAGTTTCAGAAACAAAAACATTTCCCTCAGAACAAAAGAGAGTAAATATAGAATATGCTACTGTCCTACTGTTCCTGCTCATTTAAATATAGAAATCAACACAGAAACAAGAGAAAAGAGCTGAACAATTTCCATACAACTCAGCTGCAACTAATTCAGAAGTTCAGAAATGAAATGGATAGAGCAGATAAACAGACTACCAAACCGGCCATTAACATGACTGAATGTTTACATCAGATCATTTAATGGAAGAACAGATGCTTAGCAAATAGTGATGCTAGTGATAGGAATTAGTAACAAAGGGCATACAGTGAATTTAAGCTGGAGGAAATAAATAAATCTTTAGGGTTTGAGCATCATAATGGACTCCTGAGTCAGGAAGGGTAAGGCATCCTCATGAATTAGTAATTAGAAAAACTTATTTCTGTAATCTAGTAAGAAAATCCATAATACTATTTGTAAAATAATAATAACAGCATATGAATATCCTATTTACAGGAATGTAGCAGTGGCATCAGCATGTTCTGTAACAAAGACATGCTCGGAAATCAAGCTTTTGCATAGTGTGATAAAAAAGAACATAGAAATCCAAGATTTCCATGAAATAAAATTAAGTTTGCTTGGTTACAAACTTCAATACTCATTAGAATGTAATTCTCGTTTAACTAGCATATTAAAAGGTGGCAATAGCAAAGTGAAACTAACCCTAAATTATAGCATTTTTTTTTATATTTAATTCTTTGCATATAGCTCTGAGAAGGCTCAGTGAGTGAAAAAGAAAGTAAGACATCAACCAAACTCTAGTGAGTTCAGGAGGTGGGGGGCCCATTAAAAGCATAGCTTTCTGTATTAGTGAAATAGCAAGTCACTGGTGCCAATTATATAGCATTTGGTGCACCATAGGAAATCAAGGTAAACCAAATAACTTCTTTTTCCAACATTTTCCTCTGTGAAAGCTCATATGTGGTCAAATATGCAAGTCTTCTGATCAATCATCTAGCCAATTTTATAAGGTGATTTGCATATTTAGTTGATTACCTATCAATGAAGCAGGTCATACATTGTCAAAATAACCACAACTTGCAGTACTCAAACATGTATCACGTACAACTGTACAAGTAGGGTATATATCCTCAAAGACAATATTTTCAAGGTTGCCCTTTTATAAGTTCATTCTTTGCAAATTCACTTTCTCATATTTTAACAACTTAATTAAGGACACTTGACATGTACACATTTTCACCAACTCCTAGAACATGAAAATGATGATGACAGGAGCAGCCAAGGGTCAAGGATCTCAGCAGGTTCACAGGTTCTAAGCATCAGAAGGTGTTGCCAACTTTCATAACCAATGTCATAACAAAAAATGAGGTCAGCACCCATGGCACCCATCTCAACCTTCAGGACAAGTTAAATGATTGTTCATCATGAGACAAGTACTACGTTCAATATCTGAGACAACTGCACTGATACATAACAGAACTCCCACCTAATATAAAAGAGCGGGCAACATACATGTACAGAAATGTGAACATGTGAAAGATAGAAGAATGAGATGGGGGGACAGAAGGACTGAAACAAAAATTGTCTTTTGCAAGAAAGGGCGTGCTAGAAAGCTGCAAATAAATATGCATAAAAGAGGAGACTATCCGTTGTTATCAGACAAGAATAAAATTGTCATTTGGTTTACTTCTTCTTAGTCTTAAATGCAGTTTGTTGTCATTAGTAAAGCCAGTCCTTTGTTGATTATGATTTGCTTTTATTCCCACATAAAATTTTTGGCCAAAATGCACCAATTCCTACAAAATATTTGGCCAGTGACATTCTTCACTTGTGCACTCTGTTGCCTAATGCCATTATTTATCTCTCTCCTCAGTTTACCATGTCTCTATGGGATGATGCTTTCATCCCACCATGTCATGTGATCCTGGAACTGGAGTTTCCATGTGCTGTCAGAAAAGCTCCAGTAAGCTAAATGTTTTCAATATATAAACATCTTTGAAAAAAAATCATCCAATGACACAAGGACTGATGAGCTATGAAGGAGAAAGGAAAAAAAATTCAACAAAAATAGGGATAATTCTAATGGCCTTTTACATTTTCACACCAAGATTAACCCATTGAGTGATTAGACTCATTTGCAGCAATGACTAAGTTTAAAATGTGATTCAGTCTTGCAGTATCTTAATCAGATGGTCTAGAAGGAGAAGGTTCATAAGTGAACAAGCGATCAGCTGAATATGTGGCTCATTTTCACTTAACGCATAATGACAAGCTGCACATCATGCTGATGGCAGCTGAAGTGGTTGATAGAATAATAGGATAGGAGGAAATCTCTCTCTCTCTCTCTCTCTCTCTCTCTCTCTCTCTCTCTAAGAAAGACATAAGCATGTGTCAGGTCCTATATTAAGATGGACAAGAGTAGTTTCTTCTTCTTCTTTTTTTTCATAATAGTTACTTGAAGATTACACAAAAAGATAGAAAGTTTATCTTCTGAATTTTGAGGAAGAAAACATTAACAAGAACTCACCCATTTTTAAAGTAATGCTGCTTGAGGTCTAACATTTCTACCAACTATCAGCTCATGCATTAGCTGTTTCAAAAGGAAGGTGTAATGGGAATCGATACATCCATATTTTGCCTTGAACTTTATTGACAAAGAGGAGCATCAAAAGTATATATGTTAAAAAATACAGTGTATTCATAATGGGACTTGAGATTTTAAATACTAGGGGACAAGGCTGTCCTAACTTTTTCATGAAATAGGATGCTGCATACTGACATTCAGGATGGCAGATTTCCCATCCCATCTCAGTCCATTTCCTAGTTTCTCGTCCCAACACACAGAATGGTGGGAAAATCGACCATCCTATTGGTATTTAAAACCTTATCAGAACTCATAAGAATAGAGATATTATCTAAAAGAAAAGCCCTTCCTTCCCATTCCACAGAATTTTGTTGAGAGTAAAAAGATCACTGCAGTTATAGAAACTTTTTTTTTTTTAAAGAAAAAAGAGAGCAGCCTAGCGCATGAGGCTCTTGCCATTGCAAGGTCTATAGGAGGTTAAGATGCATGGGTCTATAAGGGGTTAAGATGTATGTAGTCTTACCTTTGCATATAAAGAGGTTGTTTCTATTATTCAAACTTGTGATACACAGGTTACAATGTAGCAACCTTACCATTATGCCAAGGCTCACTCTCTAACAGTACCATTACAGAAAAAGACTAAAAAAAATGTTCTGAAAACTTTAAGTAAAATAGTATCAGATTTTCTATGTTTTTTGAGCTTAGGAAATCATGAAGATGTAAAGTGCAAATATAAGAGAGAAAAAAATAGAGAAGAAAAGCATACATATCAACAGATTGCAAATGGTAACAAGCTGAGCACAGATATGTTCATAAGCAATAAGACAACTTTATATATGTTAAAATATTTGTTATGTTTTGCAAGTTATCATCAAGTTATATATATATTCTAAAAGGCAATCTAACTTTAGAAGACATATTCGTGACTTAGACATAACTTAAAGATTAGTACCTCTTAAACGGTTGGCAACACTTTGGTTTTGCATGAAAGGATAGACTAGAAGTCGTTCAGATGGTGTTGTGCAGTACCCAATCAACCTTAGAAGATTTCTGTGAACAGCTACACTTATCAACTCAACTTCACGCAAAAAAGCAGCTTCCCCTCCAGAATTTTGACAATGAGTCAGCCGTTTTACTGCAATTTTTGTATTGTCAGCAAGCATTCCCTTGTACACCTTCCCAAAACCTCCCTTCCCAACAACATTTCTCTCACTGAAGCCATCAGTTGCTATTTGCAGTTCACGCCAAGCAAATCTTTTCAGTTGTCCAAATGCAATTTTAGGATCATTTTCCCCTTAATATCAAAGTCAGCAATAAAAATAATCAGAAATCAAGCACAGCATCAATTACAGGAGAATTGAGCTTTTACATCTCAACTACCAAATACATGATGAAAGGATTTATTAACTCTGACCAACAAACCTTACCCAACTATGATGAAAATAAATAAAATGCCAACAGTTTTCAGAGTTCAGACATTTCTATGGAAAGCATGTAAGTGGTTTTCTGTCCATTTCTTGTAATGTTGCGAAAGAATTGAAAATTCAAAACAATGATGAAAGTAAATGATTAATCGGATACAATGTAGAATAACAGCATGTAAGAAACTTCTGAGTACAGAAGAGAAATGCAGTTATAATAAATTGAAATGGTTAGTTAAAACAAGTTCAAATGAATCAAGCATTAAATAAAAAATTAATTCACGGAATAAACAGATAAAAGACCTGAAACATCAACAAAAACTTCATTTCGATTGCTTTTCCTCTTCTTCCACTTTAGAAATAGAAACCCTGCAAGAAAAAGTATTGATACACCAATACTTCCAAGCACCACCTCCACCTTTAAATGATTGCTTCCTTCTGTCAAGATTATGACTAATCATTAGGTATGATGCCAGAACCAAAAATAAAGAAATGATCAAATTAGGTCACCTTGATCAGATATGCTGGATACACAAGGCTGTGAGTTCACTCCACAACTAAGATTGTTACCAGTAAAACTGCACAAATTAGTGAAAAAAAATGAACAGCTGATATTGGAAACATGGGATAATGTGGATCTCATAATATTGCTTTAATTTGCATGAATACTGAAGTTTCCAAAGTGATTGCAATCATATCTAATGTTAAAGAGAATCAACCCATACTTGTATCTAGCAACTTTAAATAGCTGGTTGGGTATCTGACCACTTAGATCATTGAATGCAAGATTACTGCCAACACAAATAAATTGATCTTAATGTCACACATATAGAGCAGAAAATTAGTGGTAGCATTTATGCAGGCATGTGTTTTGTGTGCGTGTATACATACTTAAATACACACACACACACACACACATATATACCTATATGATGATGATAAGGGTGTAAACACATTTGTCATATCAATGCAAACTTCTGTAAATATTTTATTATCATCACCATAAGACTTACATGTCTAGTAAGTTTGGGAGATCAGAAAGAGAATCAGGAATACTTCCGCTAAGGTTATTTTGACTCAAAATCCTGCTTTAAGGTCAATGAAGTGCAATTTTAGATTAGGATATGAGTGTTTTAAGGTTAATATCAACAATTTTCTTATTTGTTGAGCATAAAACCTCACTTACAAATTTTCAAGCTTAGTCAGCTTGCCAAGAGTTTTTGGTATCTCTCCACTCAAATGGTTATTTCCCAGATCCAGGTTCGTCAATCTTGACAAATTTCCTAGCTCTTCAGGAATTTTGCCGGTAATATTGTTACCTGGGAACAACCTGCATGAATTAAGCAACTTGATAGAACTACATGTAAGGTCATATGCTATTTCTGAAAATGCATGCGCATGTGATGGGAAAGAGAGGAGAGGTGGAGGAGGGGAAGGACATCAAGTACTGAAAGTCAATAGTCACCCAATACCAAGTGGAAAAACTGTCATATTTTCAGCATTCTTAGAAAGAGTATCAGTTATGAAGTAACTCAGTAACAAAGTAACTAATGCCACTATGTCTGTGCCCAAGAAGATAGGAGGAATGTACTTCAAAAATATCACCTGAATCTATAAAATTTCATGTAGTCATCTGTCAAATTTATATCTATTTTCCACCTCAATAGAACTGCAAGAAGATGGTCGATCTTCATAAAATTAGCTTGTACTTACAGCTCTTTAAGATATGACAATTCTCCAATTCTCGAGGACAAGGTTCCACTGAATCCAATAGAAGGAAATGATCTGAAACAAAAACACATTGGAATTTGTTTGGTAGGCATTTAACTGAGACGAGCAAGATAGTTTTAAGGCAAACTCAAAAATCATATTGTGTTACTGTAAACAGGAAATGAAGACGAGACAAAAAATCAGAAAAACAAATGGAATAAACTAAAAAAACAACTTACATTTGCACAATGTCACTGCCATCACAGTTAATATACTTCCATAAGCATGGATTGTTTTGATTTTGGGACCAATCAGAAAGCTGATTATCAGAAGCTTGAAGTGCAGCCTTCAAGTCTATGAGCACGTCAACTGGAAAAATTTGAAATCACTAATCAGTGCTCCTAGAAAAAAGGGTAGCAAAAGATAAAAAGGTAAAAATAATATGCAGAATAGGAGATCAACTCAAACATATATCTGAAGCAGTTCATTAACATTTTTCTGAAAGTTCAACATTCACATCTTGTGAAAATAAACACAAACAACTAGGTAATATACATCCAAACAAGGCAATTTTTATACATCCAAACAAGGCAATTTTTTACTCATGCACAAAGAAATTTCTATGTGACAGTTGATATTGCTGTCTGTCTAGGTTTTTAAGATATCCCAATAAAGTTGGTGAACTTATTGAACACTACTTTGTTGTCAAACTCTCCATGTGCCTAATTGTCACATAATGAGCTACCTGTGGTAGTAAATAGAAAGTTTCAAGGCCAAAAAATCTAAGGATATTGGACAGGACATGACACTCCACCTTGGCTCTCAAGTATAGGTCAATGGTCTCTGTTTTCACTGGCTATCATGCAAGGCATTGAAAACTTCATAATCTTATGTAACATAAACTTTAACAAAATATAAATGTTTTTATACATATCTGTTATTCTTGGAGTACCAAGATACAGTATCCTATGTAACATAAACTTTCACAAAATATAAATGTTTTCATATGTATCTGCTCTTCTTGGAGTACCAAGATACAGTAACATCCATGGAGAACATACTTCATAGCGATGAAAGAACAATCAATGATGTCACAAGCCCAATAAACATCAATGATACACTTGAATGTTGGATCATGCAAGGTGGACCTCCAAAGCTTGAAGCCTTCCCTGGACCTCCAAAGCTTGAAGCCTTCCCTGCTCTTCTCATGTTCTTGAACGAAGGAAGAAAAAGGGAACATATCTCCAGAAAATGCCTTTGTTCCATGACCAGTAAAAGAGAGGTTGTTGGGTGGGGTTCCTTGACCCATAACATGTGCTGATGTGGTGATATGTTATTGGAGTGTACATGCCCAAACATCTTGTCCTTCTCATGTTCCTAGTATTGGAAAAACAAATGATCTGAACCTTTCTCCTATTTCCTTTGATGTAATCTCCAGATATTCTATTATGTAAAATATGGAAGCCTTGAGGTCTGGCCATAATAGGCTAAACTTGAAAACCTTTTGAATTAAACACATGACCCATAAACCCCACGGCAATCCATTGCATTCTTTTTCTCACATGACTAATACTTTGGCTTCTTCATCCCCTTTTTTTTGAAGCCTCTCTAATGGGACAGGGCCCACATGCCTGTTAGATCATAGCCATCCATGCTTCTTAATGTGTGTATTGGATGTGGCAGGTACTGGGGTTTAATACCAGAGAAGGATGACGTATATGATTGCAACCATAGTAAAGATAACAACACATTGAGGAAAACCTATGGGATTGTGCAATTTTCCATGTCCATATGTGCTACTGTTCACCTTTATATGATATGGCAGGTCATAAGATGCTGAGCAGTCATATATACAGGCATAACATTAAGAAAAATGATAAAATGAGTCATCAAATCCCTCTTCAATTTCCATTCAAGTCCCTTTCGGCCACCTCTTCTCTCTTATCTTTTACAGGACACTAAAAATTGGTGACCCCCCCTTCCCTCTTGCTTTCCACTTGGAAGCCCTCCCCTCCCCTCCCCTCCCTCTTAAGCCCATCCCCACCTTCCTTAATGGCACTTTCTATGGGTATGACGCACACCATCAAACCATCAAAAATAATCCTCTCACTTCATTGCATCGGTGCCATTCCTAAATATCTGCGATCAAATTCATTTCCAACACTGCTTTTACCCATCTATTTTTAGTCTTACAATAAGAGCATCTCATCATTCAATTTATATTCTGGTTATCTATCAATAACATGCACCCTTTATTGTTCAACAATCAAATCCATAAAAACTAGGCGTAATGAGTATTTACTAATTTACCTATAATATTTAATTGGTACTTTATGATTGCAAAACCTCCAAGAGGGATGCTTTAAAAACTGTCCTTAATCTTATCTGAAAATGAGAATTCTGATTTCCATTTTGAACAACACAATGAACGGATGTCTTGATTAATGCTGTTCTGTTTTGTATAAATAGCAAGTTTCAATTGATCAAAGTGATAATATTGTTGGTTTTAAAACAAGGATCATTTAATCATATCAACTTGATAGATGGAGAGACATTAGAATATACCAAAAAATAGGTTAAGATTCTACAAAGGGGGAAGATAGCCAACCAAGACTGAAATCAATGATTCTATAAGAATTCCTCAAAATAAGTACTCAAATCCAACAATCTAACAATTGGAACCCAGGAGCATCTGAAACATATACGCCAGAAAATGATATTAGAAAGTTGAATCTAAATGAAACCTCCTTAAGCATTCTCAAACTTCCATTTGACATGCAAAACTGCTTATCATGTACCAGAGGTACTAAAATAAGCATATGCTACATGCAATAAAAAAGAATCCAAATAATGCACCTATCATAAGAATGTGAATAATTTCTGAAGACAAAGACAAAGCAAGTCACATTTTAAGTGCCATGTTATACATAAGCATCTACAAAATCTAAAGTAGACAGAAAAGAAAACAAAATTACCTTGACCAATAGATGCAACAAAAGAATGCAGAGAGGCCAGCATAATTGGTACAAAAACCAACCTCATCATCTTTTTTTTTCTTGAGATTATTCTCACTTGAAAACTGACCAAGAACAAATCCTCTCAAAGGAAAAAAGCCTCCTACATAGCCATGTGATCAAGAAAAACAATTATTAAGAGTAAGAGATAAGTCAACTAGCTATTCAAGTGAGCCCTTGTAGATGGCAGATTTTAAAGCCACAACAACAGAACCTATCAAAGAGATTGAATTTGCTCTATATCTAAGGTTTTCTTTTCAGCTGAAACCAAACTGTTTCCAGCAAAATGGATGGGTATTGGCTGAACCGATGTCAAACTAACTGAATTTTTTTGGTTTCAGTCAGTTTCAGCAAGTTTTAACTGAAGCCAACCAAAACTATGATTTCCCTTCAAATTTATGTCATTGAGTAGACTTTATAAACATCAACGTACCATATGGTTGTAAGACCCAATACCGTATGGCTTTTGGCATAAAAACAAGATATATAAATCTTCACTATTGTAAGTCATTAAAATATAACACTAACATAAGGATGCAAGTAGATAATCGTGATAAGATCATTTATAACAATCAATAAGTGACTATTGAATCAAAATTTTGAATTTCAACAAAGACTCTTATCCAGGTGTACAAAAAAAAAGCCATGTTTTTTCTCCGCAAGGTCTTTTTGATGTTACCACATCACCCAAGGTTTGCTATTTCGATATTGAACCCCATACCAGCACCACACTAGTACAATATTGGTATGCTTGGTATGCAGGTTGATTCAGTGTACCAAGACTCGGTATGCACCGGAACACATACCAAGTCTCAGTTCGATACTAAGTCTGGGTTCAGTACCAATACAGTATCGTACACCTAATATGGGCCCACACACATTGGTATAGTATACCATGATGTCACCATTGATATAGAACAATCATAGGCTATCATTTTGATTGTCTTAATTTGTTAATCACATAGAAAATAAGCAAGCAATTTGATTTAATTTATAATGACAAAAAAAGTTCTGTACTAAAAAAATCATAAGAAAGCTACTGCTTTGGACATATCTTTGGTTTCATGATGGTAATGAACACTAATGTACAAAGAGACATATCATATGATTGTGATGATGGGTTAACATGCACCTGCCATTGGATAACACAATCAATAATGTAATTCAGTTAAATTAGCTAAGTGATGAAATTGACACTTGTTGGCATCGCCTTTTGTCCTATTGCAGTCAATCTAAGATATTAATGCTGAACATAAGCAAATTGTCCCAAACACATGCTGTAACCCCAACTTGTTATTCTCCTCTCCAAACGCCTATATAGTATTTGAATTACTTTTCCATAGTATTTGACACGTTTTGAGGCATCTTCCATCTCAAGTGCTGTGATAGATTGGGACGGCAGCACATCTCTGTCCAAAAAAGAACTAAGGCGGTCCTATTCCATGAGATTCAAAACCTTGTACCATATTTCTAAACTTTCATTTATGTCACATGCCCTCCACTCATAAATTTCTTGGAGATTATTTTTCCCATCATCAAATAAGAAATTATATAAGATCAACATATCCATTAATTTGTAGAACAAGTTTGCAAACTCTATGCTATGAAGGAAGCCTTCACTATTTCAGGCAAACTTAAAGTGCAAGCTCGGTAAAATCTTATCCACCTATCTTTAATTTCTGAACAAATCTGAGTTGCTAACAAGGAGAAAAGGGAAAATAAGAAGACACACTATGCATGGTCAGCCATCAAGAATGATATTTTATTAACATAACAAAGGCCTAATGCTCAGATGGTTAAAAATTGGCTTCTTCCTCTACTAAATCAATTGCAAGTGATGGAACTCTGCCTGGACTTTTGAATGCATACATCAAACTGATACCATGAGTTTTCTCCCATGCTTTATAATAAGAGCGGGAATTCGAATCATCATAATATTCTAAAAACTCCATTGCCCTCAGAATCAAAGCCCTAGAAAGAAATATCGATTCCATAGCAAAACCAAAGGCCACGGTCTATGAAATTAAACAAACCAGGACACCAAAACAGAAGCGTTTCCAATGACTTCTACTAACTCTGTGAGCAAAAGCATCCCTTCTAGTTCTAACCAAAGGGTCAAAAACTGATAGCGGACAAGAACCCAAAGTTCCAATTCCAACAACAGTCTACAATACGCGGAAGAGCAGATAGTTATCGAGAAAAAAGAAAGGAAGCCTGATTAGCAAAACCGAGGATTCAGAGTGACAGATTCACATGAAAAGAAACGGAAGGGAGAATGAAGAGGTTTACCAGCAACAGGAAGACCATGGCCTCTATAACCCAGAAGACGACGATGGCCGAAGACCACGGAACGCACGAAGACTTGGGCGCTTTTATGTACGACGAGAGGAGGCCTGCGATAATTACCCGGTACGCCACCGCAGACGGGCACCACACGGTTTTAGATTCTCCACGGCGAAATGAAATAGAGCGCATATAAATCATCCGCCGATGGAACGCGCTAGAAATATGTTGAGCACAATAGAATTGGAGCAATTTTTTTTTTTTTTTTTTTTTTTTTTTTGAGTAGGACCAGTTAATACAATGATAAATCGTTCTTTTATAATTATATTAGACTGCAAAGTTTCTAAAGAGGTATGCTACTTATTCCTTTGTATATTTGATTGTAATGCTTTTGTTTGGATTCCCAAGGAGTAGAAAATTAAATTAAATGCTAGATTCAGAAAGGTTTTTTTTTTTTTTTTTTGATTATGCAGATAAAATATATTTTTCTTGACTATGCAGATGGAACAAAGGAGTACAGATCATGGAATCCTACTGCTCAAGATGATAGTTGGAATGTTGCTTTTAATGAAGATTTCATGCAAAAGAAAGAAAGTGAACGGTCTAATTCAGAAGCACGAGAGTTAGTTGAGTTTGAATTTTTACAAGAAGTTCAAGATCAACATATTGATGTAGTGAACAAGTAGAAAATATGGTTGAAGATCAAGAAAATGATGATGAGCATGAAGATTTACCAGTTGCTGAAACTCAAAATGATCAAGACCGACCAGTAAAAGCCCGACAACCCTTAGTTTGGCTTAAAGATTATATGATGACATATGCTTGCATTATAGATGAGTACGAATATGGAGGCATGTAACTCCATAAATGCTAATCTTTGGAGAGTAGCTATGAAAGAGGAGATGGAGGCTTTACAAAAGAGCAAGGCTTGGGAGTTGGTTGACTGCCTAAGGGAAGGAAAACCATTGGTTGCAG